>CM062098.1:748240-1101080 GCA_031163375.1 Conogethes punctiferalis | reverse complement strand
CAATTCGAGCAAAGATTCGCTATGCCCAACCTTTCTTCAAATCGAACGTAGTCTCTTCTCCTTTAGTTCAAATCGATGCCAAATGGAACACATAGAGCCAATAATACGCGCAGCTAGAGCCAAACTGCAAATCCTCGAACGCCTCCATTCGGCGTAAAAATGTAAAAATGAAAGGCACCCTTTGAAGCGGCGGTCAACACAGTTTCAGCGCGATATCACAAACTTCTGATATTAAATTCTATTATTGCAAATGAAAATCTAGTTTATGGTAGACCAGCTGCAGTCAGCAAGCATAGGTACGAGTATCAGTATCTTAACTAATATTATAAAGCTGAAGAGTTTGTTTGAACGCGCTAATCTTAGGAACTACTGGTCCGAATTGAAAAATTCTTTTTGTGTTGAATAGACCATTTATCGAGGAAGGCTTTAGGCTATATAACATTACGCTGCAACTATTAGGAGCGAAGAAATAATGGAAAATGTAAAAAAAACTGGGAAAAAATAACTATTCCACGCGGACGAAGTCGCGAGCACAGCTAGTTATTTATGAAATCTTATACAAGGTGACTTTTTAATCACTTTCTAAACTTTTTCTGGGCATTAGGTATCGTTATTAGAGCCTATTTCTACAAAAATAAATATAGTTAATATTTTCACAACAAAGTGTATCCCGAATCCATAAATTTCGCATGGTTACCATTTCTGGCGTAAATATTTAGTACGCGAAAACGATAAATATCAATGGTATTACGAATTAAGGTACGAATTAAAGGTAAGACGGTATTACCGCGAGTACTACAAAACAACAGGAAAAGGTTAGGCAGGGCATAGCGATCTTCGCTCGAATTGAGCCGCCCGTCCGGGGAAGGACCTCCACTCTATAGAACACCGCAGCCAAATGACCTCTGGGTCGTGTTTCTACCGGTGAGTAGGGTTTCCGGACCCCGTAGGGGGTTAGGGTTGGGCCGGGCATAGCGGTGGCAAGTGACATGTAACTGTCCAGTTACTAGCCAGTTGTCACAGCGACTTCGGCTTCTCTTTCGCATTCCATCAGGCGTAGGGAAGCAATTATGTCGAAGTACCTACTATAAAAAAAAAAGAAAGGCACTTCTTCACGACATGATCGTCTGATCTTCTTCACCGTATATGACCGTACCATCTCGGCCACTATAAAAAAAACAATAATATGCAAACAGCCAAACCCAACCGTCGCAGTAGCAAATGAGTCGGAAATATCGGGTCCACCCCGACGGGGTTTTAGGGATCCAACTACATTATCATAATGCATTAGACATGCTATGCTATGCTAATTCTCTTGAAAACTTACTTGAATAAAGCGGAGCCGTTTGAAAGTAATTGGTTTTTAATAGCACATAAGTGTTCGACGTCTCACATATTCTGTCTAGGTACAATTAGATCAAGCAAACGTTTTATTCTTGCAAATAATGTTGCTTTTTTTTTATAATAGCTCGACATAATGGCTTCCCTACGCCTGATGGAAAGCGAAAGAGATGCTCAAATCGCTGTGACAACTGGCAAGTAACTGGTTAGTAACCTGTCAGTTGCCACTGCCATGCCGGCCCAACCCTACCCCCCACGAGCTCCGGAGACCCTATTCACCAGCAGAAACACGACCCGGAGGTCATTAGACGGTATTCTATAGGGTGGAGGTCCTTCCCCGGACGGGCGGCTCAATTCGAGCGAAGATTCGCTATGCCCTACCTCTCTTTTGTCCGGTTTTTAGTAATTCCAGCCGTCTAAGTTGTCGAATCTGTCATCATCATCATCATCATCAGCCTATCATAGTCCACACCTGGACATAGGCTTCTCCAGTTGTTCGCCACTTTGGGCCATCATCTGGAGGCTTTACCCATAATGGCTACGCTGGACAAGCGGGTTGCGAAAAGTAGCACCATCAACAAAAGAATGGAATGTAAATAAATAAATAAATAACCCAAGACATGCCACGCTGGGCCACACAGCGCCACCTAGCCCCAAACTAAGCCGAAGCTTGTACTATGGGTACTAGACAACTGATAAACTTACTTAGATACATTTTTTTTTGTAAATAAATACATATTATACATAGAAAACACCCAGACCAATACAAACAGACATGTTCATGAACACAAATGATTGTACTGTGCGGGAATCGAACCCACGACCCTTGGCTCAGAGGGCAGAGGTCACTACCAAATGAGCCACCGAGCCTGTCGATAAACCTTTTGTGCGATGAAATTCCTAAAAACAATCTCGCTTGCTATTTTTAACTCGGCCATTAATAAAAATCCGCGCCAAAAATTAAGCCCGTTTAGAGTTTTTTTCTGTGTTGACGACAATACAACAATTAAATTCTTCGCTAACTGGACACAATGGCGGATGCGTCTCGACAACGATGAGACATTTTCATCTTTTTTTTTTTACAAACATTTTTGTTAACTTCTGGCATTATTGCTTTGCGATGAGTAGCGAAGATCACTGATTCGAGTAATGATGTCATAGATGATTGAATCATCTTTAGCGATAGGTATAGCTGGCATGGTGGTGACAACTGACATGATTCATCATCATCTCAGTCTATCACAGTCCACTGCTGGACATAGGCCTCTCTAGTTGTTCGCCATTTTGGTCAAATATCTGCGGGCTTTGTTCATAATCGCCACATTAGGCACGCGGGTTAAAGATCGTAGGGCGTAGTTTCTCGCTCCTCTGACGCTGCTGCCCTTCATCGGCCTGTGGTATTTAGCTGCGGCTTACATCGTGATGCTTCTACCGCCAACAGTCGGTTACCAGAGCCTCGAATGGCTTCCCTACGCCTAATGGAAAGCGAAAGAGAAGCCCAAGTTGTGTGATAACGGGCAAGTAACTGGTCAGTTACCTATCAGTTGCCACAGCCATGCCAGCGCAACCTTAACCCCCCACGAGCTCCGGAAACTCAACCGAGTCGAAACGACCCTTAGGTCATTTTGCTGCGGCATTTTATAGGATGGAGGTCCTTCCCCGGACGGGCGGCTCGATTCGGGCGAAGATTCGCTATGCCCTACCTCTCTGAAAATTCGGCAGGATTCGAAAGATGTTAAGTCGCTTCTTCACATCTCACATACATTGGGTGCTACTTGTATTAAAAAAGACCAGTAAATTTTCTCCACTCGCGGTTCATACAAGTCCGATTGTTGTTCCCCGTAATCCCGATTCATTCCGACTTGTCGCGTCCGCAGCACACACTCGAAAGGCCGGGTAAGTCCCGGTGATGTACGGCCGGGAATAAATCTTCCCGAATTAATTCCAGGGATGCCTGAGGTGGGAATTAGGTAGGCGCAAAACGATGCTGTGTGCGGTACACGACGATCCGCATTAGAACTGTCGGTTTTAAATGTAAATTATTGTGGTAGGTTTGTTTTGAGGTGTTGGGGAAGATCCAGTGTCTTGGGTTAACAGGTTTTCACTTTAGGTGGTAGAATAAGCCAGCTGGGATGAATTAGGATACCCTTTATCTAAATACTAGCTGTGCTCGCGAATTCGTCCGCGTGGAATAGTTATTTTTTCCCCGTTTTTTTTTTCATTTTCCATTATTTCTTCGCTCCTAATAGTTACAGCGTGATGTTATATAGCCTAAAGCCTTCCTCGATAAATGGTCTATTCAACACAAAAATAATTTTTCAATTCGGACCAGTATCTACTTAGTTCCTGAGATTAGCGCGTTCAAACAAACAAACTCTTCAGCTTTATAATATTATAAGTTAAGATTATAACCCAAGGTGACCGAGTGACTGACAAAGTACGCACAGTACAAACCACTGAACGGATCGGGCTGAATTGTGGCATGCAGGTAGATGTTATGACGTAAGCATTCGCAAAGAAAGGATTTAATTTAATAAGAGTCTGTTTACTGTGGGTATGTTCTAGTACTAGTGTTTCGTATATATATATGTAAGGTGTATAATTATTTCGAAAAAATCTTCCAACTATTTACAAGTGTCATGATTTTTAATATTTGTCTAATTATTGCCCTCATTATTTAGTATATTTTGTAAGAATTAAGTGGCAACACAAAAATTACATGGCAACATGGACAGCGCGCCTCTCTGTCGGCAAAATAGGCGGGAAAAAAATGGAGGGAGAAGCTGTGCTGGGCGGATGGACGAAGCAAGCGAGTCATTCTTTTACCAGCTTGGACCGAAGACAGACATCGAGGGAAATCTATGTTCGACGAATAATTATTTAAAATGTGATAAGTCTAGTTGTAATACAGTTATACCAGTATAATAAATTACTCAAAGTTTAAAGTAGTTTGATTGGCGTCACAATTCGGAAGCGGAAAGACACCTGCAGCCTACAAGGTACGGAGTAGAAATACTCTTCAAATTATTATAATTAATATTAATATACACGAGATATTAATATAGACAAAATATTAAAGGCCGTCACTGTAATTTTTCTTTAAATTCAGCTTTTATTTTTCTCTTCTCTTCTTTTCCATAATAAGTAATGCCGTCACGGACATTTGGTTGGGGCTACTCTCTAACAATGTTACTTGGCGGTAGTATTGCGAGTGTTTGAAATAATATGGCGATTGGATTACGCCAGCACTGACAACAGCTTGAATAATATTTGATCAAGGCTACTCTTTGATAGTGCTATTCTTGTTGGTCTGCCTGAAATAATTTGTCGCGGATTCTATTTGGTCAAGGCAACTCCTTGATAATAGTCCGCGACGGATTCTCTGGCAAACGTCTGTGCTAGAATTTTTATATTTATTGCATAAGTATTTTCTGGAGCGGACTGCAACTTGAGTAATGTTCGAACAAGGCAACTCTTTGTTAATGTTACTCTTGTAAGCCTAATAAGGTTTATCGCACGACCCATTTGGTTAAGGCTACTCTTTAACAATGTTGGTCTGCGATAAAACGTTAGACTGCGGTCGGTATTAGAAAAAGCTAAACGTTGGTTGAAATTGCGCCGTTATTGAGAAGATAAATTTTGTAAAGAGAAGAGAAAGTGAGAAAGTAATTTATTTGATTACATGAGTTACATTTTGTATGTCACAACTGGAAACGAAACAGTATTTTTCGCTTGCTATGCCAGATATCGCTCGTCAGACTAATTAACAATGCCTATCGCGTCATAGGAATCTGAGCGTTAAGTGTAGCTTAGAATGAGGTCAAAATGCTATGTGACAGACTGATTGTAAGCGGTGCATTAACTTTTTGTGTCCATTTGCTTACTTATGCGGTACACAGTTATTATAACACAAGCTAGGCCGAGCTTGTATTATACGTACGTACTAATTCCTTCCCAATGTCTTTTAGTAAATACAACGATATAGGTATACTAATGAAAGTTGATATATTTGGTTTGGTTATATTTCTGGCCTTAGTATTGAGTAAATGGCCTATTTTAGTTTAAAATATGTATGTATGTTCAAAGATTACTTCGCTAAGATTGCATACGCTTCACAAAATTTAAGGCTATAAATGTCATGGAGTTACACGTACAAGAGAAGGCTATGTATGCCACTACCACTACTCCCACAAGTAATTTAATTTATATAGGTGAAGAGAGGGGTGTTAAAGGTTTGATTTTTTACTGATACCGCACCAGATTCTCTCGTACACACACACACACACACACACACACACACACACACACACACACACACACACACACGTACTTTAAAAAATATATATGTATGTATATAATTATGTAATTTTTAGCATGTACACAATGAAGTATTAAAGAAATATTAATAAGAAAGTAAATGAAGCATTAACGAAGTCTTCTCACTACTCTGTCGTCGTCCTTACTATTATTTATATATATGTATATTATTTTATATGTATGTGTATATTATATTAATATGAGCTATATTGTATTATTTTGCTTTATGTGTATGTATTTATTTAAGTAATTTTTGCTGTTTAATTTTATTGAACTCTGCAGCACACTACCTACATTTATTTCTGCTTAGCCCAATGGTTGACTGGTAGAGAATGCCTATGCGGCATTAAGTCCGCCTTTTGTGCACTATTTCTATCGTGCAATAAAGAATAAATAAATAAATAAGTATTTAGCTTTTAGCTCTTAATACTTGAGCCGGCCGTGAGCCTCTTAATGTTTGAGCCTAATGACCTGAAGCACGTGCATTCACTTGCCTAGGCCAGGCATCCGTCTCGTCACACATTATGTCACAAGTTTTATAATAGCCTGTAACATGTACCCTGTGAAGAGAAATAAAGACACACGCACACGCACACGTACACATACACGCACGCACAACGCACAATCGAATGTTATAGTGATTAAATTTGAATTTTTAAGGAAATCTGAAATGACAGAGCCATGGCCAATAGGCCTTAATAATTTGGTATAACATATACTCATTAATGAAATCTAATGGATACGCTGTTGATTTCAAATAAATGAATTAATATATTATTAAACAAGTAATTGGAGCCTAAGTATGTCTCTACGGAGCCATGTGCGTTCCACAAGTAATTGGGGGCTATGTGTGTCTCTATGGAGCTATGTGCGTTCCACAAGTAATTGGGGGCTATGTGTGTCTCTACGGAGCCATGTGCGTTCCACAAGTAATTGGGGGCCATGTGTGTCTCTACGGAGCCATGTGCGTTCCACAAGTAATTGGAGATTATTTATGTAATAAATTATTTTCTTGCACTTATTCATACACATACACACACATTCATACACATACTCATCATTGTATTCTTTGTTTGGGATATAATCCGTCTAAATCAGGAGGTGGGCGTTAACGTTAACCCCGCGACACAGTTTCGCACTATTGCGGATATTATCATACACCGATGCTAACTGTCCTAATTTGTAATGTTCCAATAAAGATTTTTATTTATTTATTATGTATGTCCCTAAGTAAGACAAGACCCCTCTAAGGAGCTATGTATGTTTAATGAATCAGTACTAATGAATTTTACCAATTATAATTTAACTAAGTCTTAAAATTAATGTAATAATATCCGGACTGAGCCGAGGCTTGTATTTTTTTTAATCCTCTATTTCAAATAAATGCAAACGATAGATGGGATTTCTAAAGTACTTGTCAGTTCGCCAATAGGGATATAGATGATATTTCACAAAGTAGGTACACAATGTGTTCTGGAATGGGTTACGTCGGCGGTGTAATTTTCCTTTGCAGAAGTAATGGCAATTGACGACATGATGACTGCTCCGCTTGGTGGAGTCCAAAGGGCTGCAGACGAGTTGCTCAAGGCACAAGCAGCAAGGGACCATTGGTGGATGTCGATGCAGGCGAGCAGCTCGTAGTATCCGTGTGATGTTGTCCGTTGTCATCAGGGAAGTCTTGGTGGCTCGTAGTATAATTTTATTTATTTTATATTAGACTGTACTTAAATCTATGTGAATGTAAGTAATTCTATAGATTGACACTATCAAGAACCCGGGGCGGTCGATTTGTTTTTGTTTTGATATTACTCTTTTTATTTTTCCATATAAGACATTTATTCACTACAGAGATACATGGATAGATAATTTAAAACTGGGCTGTGCCTGTATCAACTTGTCAAAGTTAGTGAGTGACATCGAAATGAATAGGTACCTACTATATGACAAAACCATTTATTTCTCGTGGTATTTACAGATGGGTTACATATTATAAATAAAAAAATAAATAAATAAAACCTAAGCTAAACTAATATGTACAAACACTAATACGTAATAGGTACTAATGAATTTATTAAAATTTAGAACCTGCGTAGGTACATCCATTTTCAGTGTTAAATTTATGACAGATGGCAATTCTTATGTAAGGATATATCATGGTAGTTTGGTATGTAATGGGATGTTGATCACCGAAATATTTTTTTTAAATGGTGCCCATTTAAATTGAATGGTTCCCTAAGTGAAGCATGTTAGGCTTAGTTTGGGGCTAGATGGCGATGAGTGGCCCAGCGTGGCATGTCTTGGGTTATTTATTATTATTTATTATAAGTACATACACTATCACATATATACACATCAGGCACGATGGGCACAAACCTACCTAACTGGGGTGGGAAACTAAGAGGTTGGCCCCCCCTAATATGGATATAAAACCGGACCTTCCAGTTAATTTGTTATAGATTTACAATTATAAATTGTAATTGTTCCTGCGATACAGGCCTTGAGGTTAGTACAGCGGCAGCTGATAGTTTTTTCTAGGGATTTTGTAATATGTATTTGGTTATCTCAATTGAATTGTATGCGGGGAACGATTTTTTATTGGATAGACATTTTTTTTACATAACTTAAGTACACGTACGTGATTATTATTCATTTTATAAGTATTAATAAAAAAAAGGGGAACGTTCTAACTATAGAAATGTAGGGCACTAGGTACTCTAGTCCACTTAGAGCAGCTCGATGTCCAAGTGTGGTATCAAGGGTGGTCTGCGCCATGCACGCTCGTGACAAATCAGAGTACATCTCTGGCGTATTGTTTACTTTCACATGCGTCAAAATATTTCATGAACTATTCCCGCAATATTAGTGGACTTGCCTCTGGGGTAGGAATTTGTTTATTGCTAGAGTGCGGTACATAATATTACAGATGATTATGTATATTAAAGAAGTAAACACATTCAGAGCGTACAAATATTATGTCAAGTTGTCAAATTAAGTAGATTGTTACATATCAAATTAAATTAATTATTGAATTGAATACATACAAATGAGATTCATTATACGTCAAAATAACTAAATTATTAGAACACCTAATTATACAACCAGAATAACATTATAAGGCACATACATACCATAATTTCAAAATATCATTAAAAATCAAAGTAAACAAAGCAAGTCACACGTGTGGTCAAAATATTCTTTTAAAATAAAAACAATGTTGAATAAGCCATATTCTAAGCTTACTAATTGTCATATCATTTGCGTTCATGGGTAACTTAATATATAATTTGACAGCCAATGACCGACTGTTCCTTGAATGCACAGTTGTTTTCATTGAAGGCATGATTAATTTATTTGGACCTGGAATGTCGTACAGTCTTAAATTAATAGCTCTGGGTGAGTTTTAACAGGGACTCTCACCTCATATAAATATAAGCAAGGGACAGAGAGTACTTTCAATTGTTTGAACAGAGTCTAGTGAGATCAAACTATCTGCTGGCTAACAAATAACTTCTTTGGGGTTTGAGGTTTTCTAGGAGGCGAAGGGAGATTTGGTTAAGGGTGGACGTATCATAGGTTTGAAATTGGGAGGGACAATAAATTTCAGTAAAACACTTTAATGATTATGTTTCAACATTGGGACAATGTCACTGAATTTCATTGGGCTTGGAAAACGACCTGAATTTACGTATCTACTGATTAAATTGGTTATTAATTATAGCTAATGTAGGGAGATGGTGTGAATAATTTATTTTAAGACCATCATGGGAGATCATCGGTCCTTACAAACTTTATTTCTTGAAGGTTGAATGTAGTTATACAGTCTATATGGGATGTCTACTGTTTATGGATAACCTCGTCCTAAAGAAGGTTACGCTATATCCCTGTGATCATTATATTTTACGATTTTTTCTAATAAGATGAATGACAATTTGATCTTTGTCATAGTGGGCGACCTAATGACCATTAGAGATTCATCAAACCAAATCAAATTGTGTTTGTCAGAACAGGTTACAATAAAATAAACAAATAGTTATAGTTGGGTCTGCCTGTAAAGGCGTATAAATATATTTGGTGTCAGAAATCTCTTTACCACCGAGAGATAAGATACAATAACAAAATATTGTTATTTATTTGTACGTACGTTCATTACTTAATTGCCACTGGCTATTGGAGGGGTTGATAAGTCTGAATGTCGTAACCAGTTTTCAGTTGGATTTGACACAGTGGATTGGCCAGTTTTCAGTGCTGCCCAATGGCCTCTCCCAATGGTCACCACTTTGATCATACACTGTCAAATTTATTTTGCATCAAGGCTTTGAATAAGAACTGTAAACAATACTACTTCATTTATATCAAATGTCGTCACAAGATAATAGTGAATTTGAACTTTCAAAATAATTAATGAATTCAAATTTGTTCACATTTTCCAATTGGCTACCAATAGGTATCATTAAAATAGTATTTTTTGGAGGTTGTATTTACTTACTAATGTGTTTCAGAATCACTGTTTTAAAACGTTTTTGCGACCGAGAGGGAAAAGCAAAGAAGCTGCCGAGATTTTCTGCACAGGACAAAGCTAGTTACTAACCTGAGAACGATCTGACTCGCACTGTCTGAGACCTGTAAACTACAAACAGTTTTGCAATTATCATCACAAGGTCTCTTTTTTGGAACCAATGTGTATTCCTCATTTCTCCTTGTAACACTTTAGTGAAGATGTTATTAGTAAAGTATTTGAATCTGGTGTATCGTCTAGTAGCGGCTAGTTAGGCTTCTCTTTTTCTTTCACATTTATGTCTATCGTGTGCATAGGCACAGTAAATAGTTAAGTATGTAATATTAGTTTTTATTGTTTTCTTTTTAATTTCAGTTTTATATATTATATATAGGTATACACCTAGCTGTCAACTATTTATTTTAAGACATTCGTTCAATTGTTCCTGTCACATGTTAGTCTCGTATGTGTATATTTTGAAAACTGTGTCAATCAATTGGAATACTACCACCGAATGTCATGATTTTATATTTACCCGTTAATGATTAAAACTGATGTGGCATACATATTGTACGAGGACATGCAAGGTTGTAATTTAGCAGTAATTTGTTGTTGTAAGTCAAACTGTTTTGGTGTTATTCATTTAGTTCTAATGTCAGGTTCTCATTTTATTGAGACGGCGCTTTAGCACGATTGGTTGAATCATATGTAGTGCAGTCAATGAAGCGAAAAATACGGGCTAACCTCCGAATTTTTTTACTGTGATCCGATTTGCATGAAATTTTGGAATTAGGCTCATCTTACCATTAACTTCAAAAGTGAAAATGATTTGAACTCCGCCACCACCATGGGGGTGGTTGCCACCCCTTCTCGGGGGTCAATGGTTGTTTTTTCAAAATAACCTCGGATATCGATTGAAGATCTAATTTTAAGCAAAAAAGTTTCTATAAAGTTTCTCGAAAAATCTAATACTTTTCAAGTTATTGGCAATTGAAAATTCGCAAATTTTTCACGATTTTCATCAGTTTTTTTCAAATATCTCCAAAAATATACGTTTTATCGAAAATTTTATAAGGAACGAAACTGTAGCAGGTAAAAAAATGAACAATTTGGTTTTTTACAAAGTATTCTAAGTGCAATATTAAGCTAGATATTAAAGATCAAAGCCGTTTTTTATTTTATCTGAAATTTCATCGATGTAGTCAATGCCATCTAGCAGCGAGCAAATGCATTTTATGCTTTCTAATCGAAAAGGGTTTTGTAGTGCTTGAAATAAGCTTTAAAATGAGCTTTATCAAAAGTCTTTTGCACGTAAAATAAGTGAGCTATATTGCAAATAAGCGGAGCATCGAATGTTTTTTCTTTACAATCAATGGGTTTAAATAAGTGCCATTTCCACCAAAACTAAAATTATTCATATTCCGCCTAGAATTAACTTTATTATGAAGAGTTTTATAGATTGTATTAGTTTGGCTGCTTTAGGACACATAGTTTTCAAAAAAGTCACGATTAAGGGAGGCTGTGATTGCGCTGCCACGCGCTCTTTAACCAATCATATCTCCATCAATTTTTATTTGATAGAAAAAACAAAAAAACCAAATTGTTTGTCAGAAAAATACCTAAATTTTTTATCCCTACACTTTTATACGTATCTGTCGTCATTTTTGAGATATTATGAAAAAGGGGTGGGATTTTTAAAAATTTGAAATTCTCGATTTTTTTTCAATCGTGACTTTTTTGAAAACTATGTGTCCTAAAGCAGCCAAACTAATACAATCTATAAAACTCTTCATAATTAAGTTAATTCTAGGCGGAATATGATTAATTTTAGTTTTGGTGGAAATGGCACTTATTTAAACCCACTGATTCAAAAGAAAAAACAGTCGATGCTCCTCTTATTTGCAATACAGCTCACTTATTTTACATGTAAAAGACTTTTAATAGTGCTCATTTTAAAGCTTATTTTAAGCACTACAAAACCCTTTTTGATTAGAAAGCATAAAATGCATTTGCTCGCTGATAGATGCTATTGACTACATCGATGAAATTCCAGATAAAATAAAAAACGGCTTTGATCTTTAATATCTAGCTTAATATTGCACTTAGAATACTTTATAAAAAACCAAATTGTTAATTTTTTTACCTGCTTCAATTTCGTTCCTTATGAAATTTTCGATAAAACTTATATTTTTGGAGATATTTGAAAAACATCGATGAAAAAAGTGAAAAATTTTCAAGTTTTCAATTGCCAATAACATGAAAAGTATTAGATTTTTCGAAAAACTTTATAGATGATTTTTTGCTTAAATTTGGACCTTCAATCGATATCCGAGGTTATTTTGAAAAAAAAACCATTGACTTCCGAGAAGGGGTGGCAACCACCCCCAGGGTGGTGGCGGAGTTCAAATCATTTTCACTTTTGAAGTTAATGGTAAGATGAACCTAATTCCAAAATTTCATGCAAATCGGATCACAGTAAAAAAATTCGGACCTATAATGCTTCATTGACTGCACTAATGTTATTTGTCTCATATGTGTAATCATATATTGTTAAATGATTGTTTCGATTGGCTTTTTCCTTAAATAATTATTATATAGTGGTGCGTCGGGAGACTGCACGCTGTCGGATGGCCGAATGTCATGATTTTTAATATTTGTCTAATTATTGCCCTCATTATTTAGTATATTTTGTAAGAATTAAGTGGCAACACAAAAATTACATGGCAACATGGACAGCGCGCCTCTCTGTCGGCAAAATAGGCGGGAAAAAAATGGAGGGAGAAGCTGTGCTGGGCGGATGGACGAAGCAAGCGAGTCATTCTTTTACCAGCTTGGACCGAAGACAGACATCGAGGGAAATCTATGTTCGACGAATAATTATTTAAAATGTGATAAGTCTAGTTGTAATACAGTTATACCAGTATAATAAATTACTCAAAGTTTAAAGTAGTTTGATTGGCGTCACACAAGTATGTAAGTCTGATTGTATCGGAGAGGAGATATGACGTAGGTTCAATTGTGTCATTATGGCCGGCGTAATTCCGGTCACACGCGACTTGATCCCGGCTGAAAAGGGTTTGTTCTTGGCCCGGGACAGGGATGAAATGAGGGCAATAAGATCCTGATAAAATTATTGTAGGGATTTAAGACAGCGACCTTTCATCGTTCCAAGCCTCGTCATTTGCGCGTGTTGCATCCTGCCGAATAACAAACGAGGCGTTGGCAACCGACTGGTAGCGGTATAACAAACAGGGTTAAAGGATTTAGCCGCAAAACTTCCGATACGCAAAGTGTCACCTGCCGTAAAAAAAAACCGATCGCAGAATGTCCGATTCGCAAAACGTCCGATTCGCAGAATGTCCGATTCGCAAAACATCCGATTCGCAGAATGTCCGATTCGCAAAACGTCGATTGAAGATTGAAGGGTTGCGTAGCTAAATACCACACAAGCCGATGACGTGCAGCCGCGCCATCGGTGCTAGATGCTTTGCCCTGCATTGGCCAACCCGCCTGCCCAGCGTGGCGATTATGGGTAAAGCCTCCAGATGTTTGACCAAAGTGGCGAACAATGGAGAGCAATGCGATAGGTTGATGATGATAAAAGAGTAACTGTCAAGTGTTTTGGCGAGCCTTCTCGACAAAATCCACTTTTCGAATCTGGTAGTACATAGTCATTATCATATCCATCATCATCAGCCCGTCTCAGTCCACTGCTGGACGTAGGCCTCTCCTAATGTTCACCACCTTGATCGATTTTGGGCCTCTCGCATCCAGCACTTGCTAGCCGTCCTGCGCAAATCGTCACTCCGACCGGCCTGAGGACGTCCTACATTACGTTTGCCGAGACGCGGTCTCCACTCCAGAACTCGTTTACCCCAACGGTTATCGGTTCTGCGGCTAATATGGCCAGCCCACTGTTACCAGCTTACTAACCCGTTGAGCTATGTCGCAGACTTTGGTTCTCTGCCGGATCACCTCATTTCGGATTCAAGCATTGAGCATTCCATAGCTCGCTGAGCGACTTTTAATTTGTAATGTTTTAATCATAATTCCATAAGATTCAAATGCGGATAGTACGAACCTATCCTCGTTCCATTTAAGATTACTCACGTTCCGTACATAATCCTCTTTAGCACTAGTTTCGGTAACACACACTTTAGTTAATGGCGTGGTCACCGCGTAAGGACTAATATTCTCAGACGCTATGGACGCCGTCATCCATAAAATACTATATGCAAATAGATAAATCATTCCGCGATGCGGAAAATATACGCGATGCAAGTCTAAAAAGCCTGAGGTTTTTACAGTATTTTTGTTTATAGTAGCTCGACATAATGACTTCCCTATGATGATTGCTGATGGCAAGCAAAAGAGAAGACCAAGTCACAGTGACAACGGGCAAGTAAATGATCAGTTACCTGTCAGTTGCCACCGCCATGCCGGCCCAACCTTAGCCTCCCACGAGTTTCGGAATCCCTACTCACCGGCACAAACACGACCCGGAGGTCATTTGGTTGCGGTAGTCTATAGGGTGGAGGTCCTTCCCCGGCGGCTCAAATCGAGCGAATATTCGCTATGCCCTACCTCTCTTAAAAATTCTTTTTTCACATGGTCGAAACCGCAGTCAAAAGTTAGTTAGTTATATTTTTCCAATCCCTGCGTACGTCCCATACAGATCCAGGAGCGTATAAATACAGAAAGGGCATGAGGATAGATTTACAAATTTCTTCCCGCGGGATTTCGGTGGGACAGTTCGTCATAGATAAAAGGGTTCTATTATTATTGGAGCCTAGGTTTGTGTAGGGAATTGGTATGAGTGTCCCATAGGGAACGGGGATATGACATAAGACATAATTGTAATTTTTGACCGTGTGGTTCTCGGATTTACTGACTGGCTCGGTGGCTCAATTGGTAGTGACCCCTGTCTTCTGAACCAAGGGTCGTGGGTTTCCCACCCGGGACAAACATTTGTGTGATGAACACTTGTGTTTTTTCTGTGTCTGGGTGTTTATATTTGTATTTATTTTCGTTTTACTAGGAACAAAATAACTTAAATGACTTCTCTTTTACTGAAAGTGTTATAAAATAGATGATGATTTTTTTAACAACGATCCCTTGCGTTGTTAAAAAGCTGACAGTGCTTAAGAAAATAAGAAAATATCTAGTAAGGTGTCCTTGGTTAATTGGTCGTGACCAAACGGTGTCGTGTTGTAGGGGGATGCGGAAAATAAGCGGAAATACGGTAAAAAGTCGTCGCTTTATGATGCAGATCCCAAGGACGTGCAGGGTTTGTTTTGCCTATGTTTTCTTAGTGCGATCGGCCGAGCTATGGAACTCATTGCCGACTCTTTATTCACCTAGACGTACAATATTCAGTTGTGAGTTGGTCAAGACGAGAGTGAATCGGTATTTTCTGGGTAAGCACGCTCCATCGTTCAAATATTTACTCACTAGTACGAGTAAATACTTAATTGTAAAGAACTATGGAAAACTCCCCTTTTCTATTGAATAGTTCTACGGTAGAATTTTTGGTACATTTTTTCTCATTCGTCCTAGGCTATTAGATACGCGAAATAAGTGAAAGTCTTAAGTCTCAACCTGTTCTACTGAATAATTTCATGTCGGTAGATAGATAGATAGATTTCTACTTTTTTATTCTTACTAAAAACTAGTAACAATAATAAATCTAGGTGCAAATCGAGTTCCGTAACTACTAATTTAGTGGTATTCAGTTTTTCTCACTAGTCTTACGATTTCAAATAATAAAACTAGTGCAACCCTTTATCTCACTTATCCTATTGGACATGTTATTTATTTTCATGATATTTGGTCCCACCTAAATTGAAAAGGCATCATGTCTTAAAGTAATCATGTATAATGACAGACAGACTTGAAGCCCTCAAGTTTAGTGACATCATTGGAAATACAGTCGAGAATCTAGAAGTTGAGCAATTTGTCTGAAAACTTTACCTACTTACACTCATTACGCAGTCTTTATTTGGTAACTTTGGTTAATTGCCTAAGCGTATGCTGGAAATGAACTTTGCATCACGAAATTTGATGTTTGGTCTTTGATCGAACAAGGTGAAAAAACTTAATTAAGTACAACTTCTTTATTATTATAGAGGGGGCAAACGGGCCTGAAGATCACCTGATGGCAATTGATCACTTCAGCCCATAGACACCGCAACGCCAGTGGCGTCACAGGTGCGTTGCCGGCCCTTGAAAAGTCTATAGGCTCGCTTTTTGAAGGTCTCTAAGTCCTATCCACTCGGAAAAATTGCCGAAAAGCCGAAAGCTGTTTTAAAGACCAGTTTTTTTTACTGTAGCTCCGACTAATGGCTTCCTTACGCCTTATGGAAAGCGAAAGAGAAGCCCAAATCGCTGTGAAAACTAGTAAGTAACTGGTCAGTTAGTACCTGTCAGTTGCCATCGCCATGCCGGCTCAACCCTAAACCCCCACGAGCTTCGGAAACCCTACTCACCGGCAGAAACACGGCCCGGAGGTCATTTGACTGCGGTATTCTATAGGGTGGAGGTCCTTTCTCGGACGGGAAGCTCAACTCGAGCGAAGATTCGCTATGCCCTACCTCTTTTAATTCTTAGTTGCACGAGGCACTTAATTTTTGTTTAGCACTGTAGCTGTTGAATAGAATAGAATAGAATAGAATAGAAATTATTTATTTGGTACATATTAAAAATATTACAAAACATAAGACTATGAACATAAAAAACAAGGAAATTATCTTAAAGCTATGAACTTCTATTAAAAAGTGAACATAATAACAAGAACAACAAGTGTACCAAAATGGTCCCCGCTCAGTATAAGGCCGCGACGGAAGTGACGTCACGGCCACTGGTATTCTGCGGAGGCCAGTCAAATTTTATTAACAGTACAAAATAATAGAATATTTAAAACATAAAAAAAGAACTTCAAAACAATGGACGGTAGCTAAACAGTAAAAAATAGGTATCTCGCACAAATAAATTATTTACAAGTAATAAAACCACGGCAACATGTCCTGAATCACACTTAATGAATAAACAATAACAAAACGAATTATAATAATTTTAATTGTATAATTGAATGTAAGTATGTATATTATCTACTTTACAATAGCATATACATAAATAATACATCTATGTATTTATTTATGTATATGGTATAGGTACACAGAGAATAACAATAATATAACAATAATAATAATAATATATAACAAAATGGAACACAAAATTTTATTCTTAGGTATACTATTATGAATATTTATTATTAATGAGGAAGTAGCCAGTAATTTAATTGGTTTATTATGGATGTATTAATTCTGTATTGAAATTATTTGTAGGTAAATTTTACGAAACAACTGTATTAGTAATATTGACAAAAAAAAAAAAAAAAAAAAATTGAATTTCTCGATATTAATTTTTATCGCAAAAGAGATTCTTTTTATTCTGAGAAAGTATTTGACCACAATCACACCTGATGTTAAGTGATGATGTGGTCTAGAATGGCGCATGTTTACTTAGATAAAACCTATTCACTCTAGCCTTAAACTTTTCTAAGTTTTAATGTTCAGGAAAGACGACAGCTGGCGGAGAATTCCGAATTTTAGCCGTTCGCGGCAGGAAGGAATTCGCAAATCTTTTTGACCAGAATGGCGCATTTTGGGAGAGGCCGCGTCCAGCAGTGTGGACTGCCGCAAAATACTAATGATGATGTACGGTTTAACCGAAAGGGATGGCCCTTTGCTTATTGACACAAAAAATATAAGTTACTACTCTAAAGTGCATACGCTAAAAACATGCGAACCTCTCAACAAAATCGAAATATGTCGTATATAAATTGACCAATAAGTCGCAAAGAGGTCTGGCACTTCGGAATATTAAAGACGCTTTGCACTCAGAAACATCAAATATTTAACTTGAAAAGGCTCCGTTCACATTAGGGGTTGGAGCGATTATTAATTAAACTTTGTAAGTGATAGACCTGCTTAAAAAGGGTTGAAGGGGGAAAAGCGAAAAAACTGGGGAAGTGTTCTCAGAATTTAAGGTCAAGGGAAAATGTTTAAAATTGTAGTCATTTTTGGCACATCAGAGTAGTGACTCTAACGTATCAGAGTATAAATAACCCACTGGTTTCCTGACTTTTTTGCTATTTATTTATTGAAGTCCGAGTAGGTACAGTGTAAGCATATACATAAATAGAAGAACATCTAAATGTACTTAATTACATTTAATTTCCAGTAAATTATTTCACAGACTAATACGCCTGTACAAAACAATTAAATATTTACACTGTCATTATTATTGATATAAGTATCAACTTTATAATTATTCGCCACCTTATCCAAACACCTAAAGTATTACCCATCAATCACCACGCTGGGCAGGTGGGTTTACGGTCTCAGGGCGTAGCTCCTCGATTCGGTGACGCTGCTGCCCGTCATCGGCCTGTGGTATTTAGCTACGCCTTCAATTGTGATGGTTATACCCCCACCAGTCGGTTGCCAGAGCCTCGTCTGTTATTCATCGGGATGCACTAAGCAGGTAAGAGTGGCTTTGGACGAAAAAAGCTGGTATGCTTGTGTCTAATGCCTAACAGTTAGTGAAGACGAGCTATAATGGCTCGCGTTGTTTACTTTAAGGCGGCGAACTTCAAGTGTTTGCCAAGTGTCCGGATGCACTGCGAGCTCTCAGCGAAAACTGATATAGTGTAAGCAACTTCAATTAAATTGTGATTAATGGGCTCTTTTCTTAATTGGATTTCTTCATAAGACCAGTTTCGCAATGCCTCTGTTGAGAATTCGTCGAAAATCGAGAGAATCACAGGTCTCACGATATTTTCTGGTTAGATAATGAGAGTGTGAGAAAGTTTAGATACAGAATCAACAACTTTTCGATCTTAATGACCCCATACATTCTTCAGAGAAAAGTTTCAATTTGTTTTCTTTAGACGAGCAAATGTGATGCCTGATGGTAAGCAGTCAACTCAAATCGAGTTCTGGGGTCGCTGCCGGCCTTTTAAATAGGCGTACGCTCGTCTCTTGAAGACTCCCAGGTCGTTGCTGTAGCTGGTTTCACAAAACCGACGCGCGAAACAAGAAGTTCCTCACAAACCGTACAGGTGGAGGATCGCAAACCATCGAAATGTTGAGGATGGAATTGCATTCTGTTACGTGTCCAAATGCTACCTAGAATGACTAGCCAGCTATTGTAAATAAAGTAAATTCTTGTCAGACAAATCTTAAAGGTAAGAAATAAAGTGTTGCCCCGATCTTGTACGAGAACTATTTCTTTAAACTGATCAGTTCAGGTCGCTTTTAGGCTTTGGACCAAATCTAAAGCTCGTAATAAAAAAAACGTATAAAATACCTAAAAAAAATTAAACCGTCTTCAAAAAAAACGCAAACGACCAAAACTAAAAAGCGATAAATAACGTAAGTAATTCTATCCTTAATACATAATCATTTAAATATTACAATTATCACTTATTTTTGAAGTCGGTGCCAACCTCTCGGTATGACGCGCGCGGCCGGCATATCCACACGACCTAGATATGTTTGGCTGGCACCGACTTCAAAAATAAGTGATAATTGTAATATTTAAATGATTATGTATTAAGGATAGAATTACTTACGTTATTTATCGCTTTTTAGTTTTGGTCGTTTGCGTTTTTTTTGAAGTCGGTTTAATTTTTTTTTTAAAAATAATTTTATTTCTCTGTTTTTAGTTGCGTTAATGTGCTGTGACCTCGAATAAAGGCTAATTAATGTCCTTAAGAGTTTTACTTAGGAATGAAAAATTTTGCTTTAAGTCAAGTGAAGACTTTGCGATCTAGAATCAAGCATATCACTTACCAAATCACCTGCCCTATTAGCCCTGCATAAGTACATACTACTACCTAGTTTAATATCGACCAATGTCAGTACTGTCCCCTAACTCCTAACCGTTAAGGAGTTCTGTGGCTTCATCATCAGCACCAGATGTTGTCGCCTGGAAGCATATACCTGAGTAAAATATGATTACGTAACAAAAACACCATATGAGCATACAATTTTCGGTTGTTGCCCTCAATTTCTCCAGGATCCCATCATCAGTTCCTTACTTGGTGATAATGGGACCACCTCGGAAGTGTCTTCTGTCGAACTGTCGAAAAATTTTTGAAATCCATCCATAATTGACGGAAATATCGCTGAACATACATAAAAAAAAAAAAATATTATACATAGAGACGAATTGAGAACCTCCTCCTTTTTTCGAAGTCGGTTAAAAATTCTCCAAAAAGCAACCGATTGGAAATATAATAAAATCAGCTTAAACGTTTTAGAATCTAAAACGTCCGTGTGTGGCGTCGTGCCAACCCGGCGCCAGCTGAATAGCAAATATTCCGCCAGTGCCAAGAACGGTATTTACAGTTGGCATTTGGCAAAAAGGACATCACAATGCCTTTTAGTTTCGATTCCCTTGGGAATCTGCTGGAATTGTGCTTGTGTCTTCCCTTTTTGGAGCACTGTAGAGGTACAAAGGTAGAGATTCTATTTATTGCTTGCGTTATTGAAATCGAAGAATGGCGAAGATATGTAAAGGAGCATCTTTTCGCTCCAAGCCAACCTCACCTGTCCGTGGTGCATCCTACCGAATAACAAACGAGGCGCTGACAACCGACCGGTGGCGGTATAACCATTACAATTGAAGGCGTAGCTAAATACACAGGCCGTTGACGGGCAGCAGCGTCAATGGAGCCAGAAACTATGCCCTGCGATCGCCAACCCGCCTGCCCAGCGTGGCGATTATGGGTACATCCTCCAGACGTTTGCCCTAAGTGGCGAACAACTGGAGAGGCCTATTGCCAGCAGTGGACTGCAATAGGCTGACGATGATGATGATGACGGGTGGCAACTGAGAAGTCTTCTACTTGATTTGTTTGTTTTGGTTGATTGTCCTTTTCCACTTAAAAAAATACATACGCCGCTTAAAAAAACATCAGTAACCCAGACCACCACGCAAATTGAAAAATCACAATTCTAATACGATCAAACTCCAATTAATTTTTATTAATCTCTTTCAATCCGCTTCTACCGAAGCGTCACAAATCAGGCAACAGCTGCCCTTGACTCCTGTGGGCGCTGAAATTGAAAAATTTATACCCCTGGTCATGTTATATGTAACGTGATATGAATCCACATTATTGATATGTTCTGCTAAGTATGCGTAATGCAACGATTATTGAAATTGCTAATCCGTCAATGTATGACTTACGCTTTAGGTGGAGTGAGGACATCCTGAACGGTCCTTTTCATCATCCTAGCCTTTTTTTTCCCGATTGTCTCAGGGTCGGCTTCCCAAACTGAGAGATTTGGCGAGGGCTAAGCTTTTACACAGAGCGACTGCCATCAGACCTCCGCAACACTTAGGGTAAGCTATACCCATTCCCAGTTAGGCGCCAGAGTTATCATCATCTCTGATATGATTTTTTTATGATGTGACGACTGCTATCTGAGTTGGTAAAGATAGCACTCGGGACCAACAGCTTAACGTGCCTTCCGAAGCACGGAGGAAATCGGTGTCAAATTTTGGTCACCCATCATCGGATTGACCGCGCCAATGGTTGCACAACGTTGCGATCATTGTTAAGCGTACAAGACCGCGGCGCCACCGAGCTCCTCCTCCTTTTATATATAAAAAAAAGAATCAAATTCGAAGTGAAAACAATAAGTAATTACACACAGTTATTAATTTTCTCGCAAACACATAACTTAGGTCTAGATGCAGAACTCTCGAGATTATCCCGGCTCCCGAAATTGGGGCGAGCTTACAAAATTCCATTATCCCGATCGAGTTACAGCGAGGTATATTGAATTAGCTGCAGTTATTAGCAAGCTATAAGTCGAGATAGGGATGGGTCAAAAGTAAATAGGTATGTCGGTTGATTAATCGGTTTTTTATAAAACCTTTGAAAAATGTAAATAAGTACGAGTTGCTTGATGGGGGAAGCCTAGGGTAGAGACATGTGGCGCAAATCAAAGGAGCCAGAGGTAAAGGTAAAACTTTTGGGATCCTAGCTCGGTATCAAATCTGGGATGTTCGGTATTAGTTGCGGCCGCTAGACCAACAAGCCAGAGTTTTATGCAGAATTATTACAAATCCATATTTTCTGTTAGTCATCTTTTATCAGGAAAAACGACTAACAGAAAATAAGAAGAAGACAGCAGTCATCAATGTCGATTGAATTACAGCGAGGTACATTGAATTAACTACAGTTGATTCACGCCATAACTTGTTTTAGGGATGGGATTATATCGGCAAATATATCGGTTTCTCGGTAATAGATTCTTAAACCTTAAATGCATATCCTCGTCGTGAGCTTGTTTGCTATAGTATGTATTTATTTACAGAAAAAAAGTATCTCAGTATGTTTATCAGTTGTCTAGTACCCATAGTACAAGCTTTGGCTTGTTTGGGACTGTGTGGCGCTGTGTGGCCCAGGGTGGCATGTCTTGGGTTCTTATTTTTTTCCATCGGTCCACCAAAATATACTTTTGCTTTTATAACATTAGTAGAATTTCCTTCTAATATTCGTACAAAACATGGCGTAACGTGAAACCAAGAACGTAACTTGCACAACGCACAAATTATGACTTCTCACATAAACTTTACCGATTTCTCCCGGAATCCCCTCCTTACCTAAGTCTCATTCCAAACATACCGGCTTACATAACGAGGGCTGTGCCAATTTGGCAGGGGACCAACGCTGGGATGATACACGGATACCACTCCACGGTGAATGTTAACTTCAGAGAAATGTATCAAGGACAGAACGGCTTTTTTTTTCTAAATGCCTATCAGGGATGTAAGGGAGCGGCCTATCATCTTGTCGCTCCAAGCCAACCTCACCTGCCCGTGGTGCATCCTGCCGAATAACAAACGAGGCGCTGGCAAAGGACTGGTAGCGGTATAACCATCATAATTGAAGGCGTAGCTAAATTCCACAGGCCGATGACGGGCAACAGCGTCACCGGAGCGAGGAGCTACGTCCTGCGATCGCCAACCCGCATGCCCAGCGTGGCGATTATGGGTATATCCTCCAGAAGTTTGCCCTAGGTGGCAAACAACTGGGGAGGCCTATGTCCAGCAGTGGACTGCAATAGGCTGATGATGTTGTCCAGCCGTGGATTGCGATACCTGTTCATTATATTATGACGCGTTATTAAAGGTAATTTATAGTTTTGTTCTTTCATTAGGTTTTGTTCAGTCGATACCCTTTTTTTTTTTTTTTTTTTATAGAGGGGAATGCATTAGGCACCTTCATGCCGTCTCCGGGGGAGGCGGCATGGTGTATGGGACTCACACCTCCCAAAAAGGGAGGGCATACCCACTAAACCCCCCTGTGTCGCCAGTGGGCAGCAAGTTGCAGGGACACGGGTAGCGCCGAAGCATACGGCCACATCCCTGCCTGCCCTGGCCAGCCGCAGATGATATAATAACCCCTCAAATCCCGTGACATAGATTTCCTATTGTGTCTATAATGCTAGTACCTAAAAGGATAATTAGACGTGATTGCCGTTCTATCCTGGATACACGCCTGTGGTTAACTCGCTTCGGACACGGGACTTCTAAAGCTAAGCTTATTCCAAATGCACGTGGAACGACGGAATTTCAGTGTACAACTTTTATATGGTAGCTGTTAAGTTTAGCGCTGTTGTTCTGGGTGCTTGTTTGGGGGATAAACTCTGCTCACAGTCAGTCGTTTATGATTGCTATCAAATTGCGTGTTCGGAGCTCGCATACTAATGAATATGTGGGAGTTTGGTTTAAAATTCAGGTAGGTGAAACGCTAAAAAATGTTTAGTACTGAGAGGAAATTTCGTTTCGCTTAAGAATATAGTTTTTCTGCCATTCGCAACGGTTCTTTGGAATCAGCTTTCAGCTTTTTTTTACTTATTAGAAGAGCTTTCAGCATGATCTCACTCCACCTGATGGTAAGCGGTCGTGTGGTCCAAAAGTTAGGTCGACAGGCATAATAGAACAAACCCATTGCGCCTGTCGCTCTCACACTGAAGGCCCGTAGAGATGCCGTTTCACGCCCCGCCTAAAGAACCCAGGATTGTAAGAGGAAGGAAACACATGAGCTGGAAGGGCATTCCATGACTTAATGGCACGAATAAAAACTATACCTCTCGGTGCGCGCCACCATCGTCTGGATGGTATGCGGAAGACCACGCTTTGTTGCAACGTCCAGCACGTGTTGTTTGGGCGTGAAAAAGAGTGGATGGAACGAGTTGGAATAACTCTTCGGAGCATTTCCCATTGTAAAGACGATAGAGAACACTAAGACTTGCAATGTCTCTACGTAGCTGAAGAGGTTCTAGGTTCTTAGTCACCTCTTGATCCTCAACAATACGGATAGCACGTCGCTGCAACCTGTCGAGAGCCTCCAACAAGTACTTAGCAGAACCGTCCCAGAGTTGAGACCAATACCTAATTTAGATGAAAGTAAAAATACCTATTGTTATCTGAAATAACCAAAGCGTGATATTCTTTAATTCTTGCCTCCACTTATTCATCTAATTGAACTAATGGAAAAGCCGCACTTATTAAAGCTCGTTCGAGCTTCGCCGGCAATTAATAAAGAATTCCACTTCGCTCCGTCTATGCAATGTTTTGCTGTAATTTTTCTAATTCAGCAAAAAGCGTTAAAAAATTCGCTGCAAAATTCTGAACGCGAAATATCACGCCTCTCGGCCACGTACATATTTCACGGCAAATGGGCGTTTGATGGAATATTCGGGGTATTTTTAAAGGACGGTCTGCTAAAATATCAATGAAATCAGCTTATCGTCGCCCACAGCTGGACATAGTCTCTTCAAGGCTGCCATATATTCTGCCTTTTGTGTAAAATGCTTGTTTACTTTTTAATTTTTAAAACTCCAAATCTTCCCTAAACTGACCAAATTTAAAATAGGGCCAAGATCAAAATTCAAATGGCTTAAAAATAATTGAATTTCTATAATAACAATTATTATGTTAATATAATTATGTACATTGGGAGTGGCCTATGTCCAGCAGTGGACTGAAATAGGCTGATAATGATGATAAAGTATAGTTTATGACCATTCTAATCTTTCTGCCATCTGCTTTCTGCAATGTAAGTTTACTAATAAATAGTAATAATTGACACCGAGGTTGTGTTACCGAGGTCGGCATTATCGAACATATTACAATTTCCCACCCCCCAAATACCACGAAGGAAGTTCCTGTTACGCAACTACCACTGGAATCGATTGGAACCGATTACAAACACAACATTCCACTCCGAACAACGACGGTGGAAAATTTCAAAACTGTTGTGGAATTCTTGCTCGAGTTTCGAGCGCAACTAAAATCAAGCCGAGCAATAAAAGCAGTTGTTGTCCGGAATATTTTGAACGGAATGATTGAATGTTTGCGGACTACTTTTGTCGTGCTTTTTGCCGATGGCTTTCTGTGTTGTTTTTTTTTATTTTTGGTTGGTGGAAGTGCTGGCAAAAAGAAGATAAGAAAAAAATTTTGACTTTTTTGTCGATACATAGTTTTTTATGACTGGTAGCTATCTGTGCTATGTGAGAAGTATGGAATCTTCAGACTATAAAGAATTGTCCACTTCTAATGGCCCCCATGGTCACCGAAAGGTGCCAAAAAGGTGTCCACCTAATGATGATTAGGTGGACACCGATACTTTTGCTAAACGTCACTGGGAGTCACTGTCCACGCGCAGGGAAAACCAATGATGAACATCGGCAATAAACGCCCCAAAAAAAACAGATAATAATTATCATGTATCAGTCATAATACGAGTAACATACAATAGCGAATGATCTCAAAATATGACTTTCTGGGGACTTAGCCCTGCCTCTCTCTTATTTCGGACTATTGTTGAGGCAGATACAGAATATTGTATCGAATGCGATAAGAACATTAATTTGAATGAATATTATCAGTTACTGAAACGATCATTATTATGCATAATACTAAATATTACCTCGATCAAGAAACGCCAACCATCAAATGCCAAAGATATTTCCAGTCACAAAACCTATGCTACTTTAAATTCGATCAGATTACAAACCCAACATTCTACCTTAAACTAGCTAGCTACCTGACTATGAGAAAAAATTCAGTACCGCCGCAGAATTCTTGCACGATCGCGTTATATAGAGTCGGTAAAAGCAGTTGTTGTGCGGAATATTTCATAGGAAACGGGAATGTTTGCGCGAACGACGCATGTTGTACTTTTTGCCGCTTTAGCTAGCGTTGCGATTAACAGGGTACCGTTAGGTAATAAAAAACCCATATAAAAATATGGTTATGTGAAAATAATGTCCTTTTGTCTCTATATAAATGTTTTAACCGATTTCGAAAAAGGAAGAGGTCCTCAATTCGACTGAATGTTTTTTACACATAAACGATGTTCCAAAATTTATAAGTTAGGTAGTTATTTTTTAAAAGTGCAGCCGTATCATAGCTCACCAGATTAGTAAGCTGAAGTGGCAGTGGACTGGCCATGTCAGCCACAACACCGATAACTGTTGGGGCAAAGGTGTTCTGGAGTGGATACCGGAGCGGTATCCACAACAGAACACCTCGTAATGTAGGATACCCTCAAACCATATGGGGTGAGTGGTAGGGCATAGCAAATCTTCGCTCAACTTGAGCCAAATGACGCGTTGTCATCCGCATACCATCCAGCCGATGGTGGCGCGCACCAAGAGGTTTAGTTCCTCGTTCTTGCCCCGTGTCATTAAGTCATGGAATGCCCTTCCAGCTCAGGTGTTTCCTTCCTCTTACAATCCTGGGTTCTTTAGGCGGGGCGTGAAACGGCATCTCAGTGGGCCTTCAGGGTGACGGCGACAGGCGCAATGGGTTTGTCCTATTGTGCCTGTCGACCTAACTTTTGGACATCACGACCGCTTACCATCAGGTGGAGTGAGATCATGCTGAAAGCTCTTCTTATAAAAAAAAGACGGCTGGCAAGTGCTGGGTGCGGGAAGCCCAGGATCGGATCTTAAATCTCCGGTGTTGCATCGGTAACAAATTAAAACACAAACCTATTGCATTTTAGATAGGCATGTAAAAGCTTATAACGTTTCCATTTGGCAGGAACAAGCCTAGCGAGAAGGTAATTACGTTCGCCGTTGGCTGCCGGCCAGCGGCAGGTGTGGTCTATGTCCCGGCAATGCGTCCGGCAATATCGGCCGACGTGACACCGTTAACGACAACTTATTGCCAACTAATAAATAGTGCTGCATTTTATTGTTGTTGTAGTTGTAGTGATTAAATAACTTTATAATTTTCACGGGATGTAAGGGAGCGACCTATCATCTTGACTGGCTCGGTGGCTCAATTGGTGACCTCTGCGTTCTGGGCCAAGGGTCGTGGGTTCGATCCACACACGTTACAAACATTTGTGTGTATGAACATGTCTGTTTGTATTGGTCTGGGTGTTATCTATGTATAATACGTATTTATTTACAAAAAAAAATGTATCTAAGTAAGTTTATCAATTGTCTAGTACCCATAGTACAAGCTTCGGCTTAGTTTGGGGCTAGATGGCGCTGTGTGGCCCAGCGTGGCATGTCTTGGTTTATTTATTTATATTTATCTTTTCACTCCATTTGATTGGCTAATCTCACCTGCCCGTGATGCATCCTGCTGAATAACAAACGAGGCGCTGGCAACTGACTGGTGGCGGTATAACCACCACAATTGAAGGCGTAGCTACATACCACAAACCGATGACGCGCAGCAGCGTCACCGGAGCGTGAAGCGACGCCCTGCGATCGCCAACCTGCCTGCCCAGCTTGGCGATTATAGGTATCCTCCAGAGGTTTTCCCTAAGTGGCGAACAACTGGAGTCCTTTGTCCAGCAGTGGACTGTAATAGGAGGACTGTGCTCGTAGCGGACCAACCGTCGGGTTTAGTGGGTACTCTCCGCAAAACAGGAGTGACCTACATAACCCAGGTGTCCCGTACAGGGCCCTGGTGTATGCGTAAAAACATTCCCGACAAAAAAGACGTTTTATTTGAAACTCAATAATAGGTAAGTATAGCAATGCAATTTACATTTCAAATGTAACCATGTCACTCTTCATCTCAGATCACGCATTGTTTTAGTACGGGAGGCAGCGATAAAAATGTTTATTGTTATGATAATAGGCTTTTATATTACATACTCTGTGACGACTTCGATGGGGTATTGGGTAAACTGTCCTCGCTTAAAAGGCGGACGATTCCAAGGTTCTGGTTTTGATTTGGGTCGGGTTAGGTCTGAATCTATATATCTACATTATCTATTTAAATTGTGGTGGGTCTGGGATTTAAAAAGAGTCCGAAAATTAAGTAAGCGATCGAAAATTATAATTAAAACTTTTTTAACGGAAATCGGAGGTGATATTTACGTAGTATATTATGCACTTACATCTTGATGTTTCGCCTGTGCTGCAACAGACATAGTCACAATTGGATAGAACGACACAGTACAAAATTACAGGATAAAATCTTACACTCTAAGTCTTATTCATAATAACCTTGCTTGCACAAATGTGTATGTTTGCACAAATTAATTTTCTATTGTCCTCCTACATTCTGCGTGGGCTCCTGTACTATGTACGGAACGCGTGCCCCATGCATCACGTACTATATTAGGGATCAGCGGCTAATAGGGCCGGTCTGACTCCCCGGACGTGCCCCACGCATCCGGGTAACGGGCCGGTTAGAATTAACGCTATTGATGGTGTTTTAACCGGCTAGAAAAATAGGGGGCCGAATGTTTTCGCCCTCCGTTCGCACTATTATTCGAAATGACTTTTTGACGTTATGTAGCAGGTCTTTTGACCGAGAAAATGCGACGGATAACTCAACGTTTTTTCCGTCAGACATGAACCGACCCTTGGACCCTTGAACCGAACCATCTAATCGTCAGCCCTTCGCGATCCACTGCTGGACATAGGCATCACCAAAAACCGTCCTTCATCATCATCAGCCTATCACAGTCCACTGCTGGACATAGGCCTCTCCAGTTGTTCACCACAGGGAAAACATCTGGAGGATTATACCCATAATCGCCAAGCTGGGCAGGCGGCTACGCAGGGCGTAGCTTCTCGCTCCGGTGACGCTGCCGCCCGTCATCGGTTTGAGGTATTTAGCTACGCCGTCAATTGTGATGGTTATACCGCCACCAGTCGGTTGCCAGCGCCTCGTTTGTTATTTGGCAGGATGCACCACGGGCAGGTGAGGTTGGCTTGGAGCGAAATGATGATAGGCCGCTCCCTTACATCCCCTTACAGTACAAAACCGTCCTTAATTAAATAAAATGAGTGCGTATCACATTTGAATATCACAAAACGAGCTTACAAAGTCAAAATGTCGAAACAGGCATACCTCGCTGACAACCAAAATATCGAAATATCCGAAAAATGCCTAAACTCCGGCTTCGTTATTCTTTTTGTCCATAAAAAAAAACACATTTGGACGCGCGCGGTATACGGTATTCTAATTCCGCGACGCGGCAGGTGCCAAAACAAAAGGCCGTGTTTTGCGCCCTGTGGCTCGAAAGGGTAACGAGACTGGTTTAGGGTTGCCACCCCCTTTTTTATAGTCATAATCATCATGCCCGTCCGGGGAAGGACCTCCACACTATAGAATACCGCAGCCAAATGACCTCCGGGTCATGTTCCTGTCGGTGAGTAGGGTTTCCGGAGTTCGTGGGGGGTTAAGGTTGGGCCGGCATAGCGGTGGCAACTGATAGGTAACTGACCAGTTACTTGCCCGTTGTCGCAGCGACTTGGGCTTTTCTTTCGCTTTCCATCAGGCGTAGGGAAGCCATTATGTCGAGCTACTATAAAAAACAGCCTATCGCAGTCGACTGCTGGACATAGGCCTCTCCAGTTTTTAACCACTTTGGGCAAACATCTGGAGGCTTTGCCCATAATCGCCCAGCTGGGCAGGTGTGTTGGTGATCCCAGGTCTTAACTCCTGGTTCTGGTGACGCTGCTCCTCGTGATCGGGCTGTAATAATTTAGCTATGTCTTCCATTGCGATGGTTATATCGCAAATAGTCAGTTGTCAGAGCCTCGTTTGTTATTCGGCGGTGGGCTGCGATTGGTAGAATTAGGTCGCTCCCTTACATCATTAGTTTTTTTTATAGTGGCTCGACATAATGGCTTCCCTACGCCTGATGGAAAGCGAAAGAGAAGCCCAAGTCGCTGTGACAACGGGCAAGTAACTGGTCAATTACTTGTCAGTTGCCACCGCCATGCCGGCCCAACCCCAACCCCTCACGAGCTCCGGAAACCCTACTCACCGGCAGAAACACGACTCAGAGGTCATTTGACTGCGGTATTCTATAGGGTGGAGGTCCTTCCCCGGACGGGCTGCTCAATATGACCAAAATTAGTTTTTTCCTGTTTAAATCTATACTTCTGAAATTAAAATAACTTGGATTTTGACTTTGCGGCAGCCCTGCATTCCCTATTCAGATCACGTAGGCTTTCTTTGAGCTACTTTTTTCTGTGTAAATTATGAAAGATATTGTTTTAAATTTTTGCGGACCTTGAACATTTCTTTGTACCATACCTATTGATGATTGGGGAAGAGAAAAGACCTTAGTCTCTTGTAATAAACGAATTGAATTATGTGTGCTAAATTAGATTACTTTCTTTTACTCTGCCATGATTGTGTAAAGGTTGTAAATGTCGGCTTAATACAATTTCATTTCGGATGTTGCGGATTCGTATCTCATCATCATCATCAACCTGAAAATAAACCTGGGCATATACCGATGACAACTGCCATTTGAAGGATTTGCATCAGTCACCACACTTGGTAGGCAGGTTGGTGATCGCAGTAGGTTTATTTGTACCCAAGTAAAAGCTGCCAGATTCCTGGTATTGCCTTAGTCTTCTACGCTACCTACTTACTCTAAAGGTTGGCATAGCACTGGGCACAGAAGGGATAATTTGGGATCCAAAGGCAAAAATAACGTATTAACAATAATATCTCATCATCATCATCAGCATTGCAATCCACTGCCGGACAAAGCAAGGGCAAACATCTGGAGGATATACCCATAATCGCCACGTCGGGCTGGCGGGTTGGCGATCGCAAGGCGTAGCTTCTCGCTCCGGTGACGCTGCTGCCCGTCATCGATCTGTGATATTTAGCTACGCCTTCAATTGTTGGTTAAACCGCCATCAGTCGGTTGCCAGCGCCTCGTTTGTTATTCGGCACGATGCACCACGGGCAGGTGAGGGGGGCTTGAAATGAAAAGGTGATAGGTCGCTCCCTTACATTCCAAGAAGCACATTAACAATAATATCTATCTGTTGCCAAATTTCAAGAATAACGATCCGAGACAGGGAGCTTAATCAAAGCTCGACACAAAAGCTTCTGAAGACACTTTAAGCTTTCACGAGAGCATCCCTAATCTGAATGATTTACGATTTACTTAATGTACGCCTGTCATTTGTCATCTGAAAAATATTTCGCGATTTTCGTGTCCATTCATTTCGGTGTTCGCGTTATTAACTGTGTTTTTAGGAAGTTTAATGGAAGGTGAATCTGTGCTTTTGTGTTTTTTGTAATTTGTATCAATTAAAGTTAAAATTCGTGCGTCATGTTGTCAAAGGAATTACTCTACATTACCACCTAGTTTTTGTTCCTTTACTCCACGTTCGTCATTGATTTTTGATAACCAGATACGAACAAGGTTTTTTTTCTTGTTTGATAACCAGTTACGAAAACGGAATTCATCTACTTGTCATTTTCGTAACAATGATGGCACTTGATTAAAAAACAGGTATAGAATGCCGCAGCCAAATGACCTCAGGGTCGTGTTTCTGCCGGTGAGTAGGGCCTCCGGAGCTCGTGGGTTGAGTGCTGCATCAGCAGCCGGGGGTTAGGGTTAGACCAGCATGGCAATGGCAATTAACAGGTAACTGACCAGTTACTTGCCCGTTGTCACAGTGACATGGGCTTCTCTTTCGATTTCCATCAGGCGAAGGGAAGCCATTATGTCGAGCCACTATATAAAAAAAAAAAATTATTTAAGTTTTTTTTCAACTTAGAAAACTTTTCTTTGCGTACAAAAAACTTCGGAATAGAAGTACAATTAAAAATTAGTACCTACCACCAGGTTCGGAAAGTGGTGTCTCTCGAGAATCGGTAAGACCGGTAATACATATATTCTATTCTATTCTACATTATGTTCCCAGCGATAAGGAAATGCATAACCCACTGCAGTTTCTCCCCAGTGACTTATAACTGTGAATGTAATCTAAAAGCCAGCTCCGAGGTGATATCCCAAATCCCTTATCGGGCATAAAACAGTCGCAGACGCCCTCCCTTCCTCTTCTTATTAAAAAACTCCTGTATCCCTTTGGTGGTCGTAACCATAACATACTCACATATAAGTAAGTATGACAATTGGATGTTTACTGAAGATAAAATTGATAAATACACCGATATTCGTAGATCTATATAAAAATTAATTAATATTTGTAAGTGTGTTGCCTAAACTGGGAATGGGTATAGCTTACCCTAAGTGTTGCGGAGGTTTGATGGCAGTCGCTCTGTGTAAAAGCTTAGCCCTTGCCAAATCTCTCAGTTTGGGAAGCCGACCCTGAGACAATCGGGAAAAAGGCTAGGATGATGATGATGATGATTTGTAAGTGTTTTATTTAATCTGATACAAACAGATATTTTTGATCATCGTACATGCTCCCATTAATTCAAGATTACAGCCTGTGTTACGGACTGGCCGCATGGCGGCCGACCTCCTTCGCGTTTATACTTTTTTATATATTGGTTGATCTTCTTTTCAGTGAAAATTCGGTGTGTCATCGGTGTGTCAAACATCTAAACGCTTTACCGTAACTTCACTCTTTTCTTCTTCTTTTCGCTCTGGTAACGCTGCTGCCCGTCATCAGCCTGTGGTATTTAGCTACGCCTTCAATCATGATGGTTATACCGCCACCAGTCGGTTGCCAGAGCCTTGTTTGTATTAGGCAGGATGCACCACGGGCAGGCGAGGGTGGCTTGGAGCGAAAAGATGATGGGTCGCTCCCTTATATCCCAGCATAGCTCTTTCCAAAGCCTTCTGTGACACTTTGACCTTGCCTATTACCCCACAAAAGACAGTTCTATCCTCGATACATTTATGTGGGCTAACTTGACCATTAATCAAGCTGGTAAAATCAATTCGTTCCGAGACAAGCTTTGAATACTTAGCAGCCGCTAATTAGGAATAGGATCTGGATTTTTTATGATATTTTTCCTTTGGAATAATAATGAAGTTGGATTTTTCGGGAATACTGTTTGGTTTATCAGTTAGATTAGATCAAGGGTCTATGAGAATAGGTTTTTACCATTGGAAAGAAGGTATACTTATCTGATGGTAAGAACCTAAAAACCTATAGATTATATACTAATTCTTACGGTGCAGGATCTAAATACTCGCACAAAGCGCTTCACCTCTACATTCATAGTGCGAATGGCTAAGCTATGGAAACGACTCTAAGGTCAAAACGTCAAAAGTGACCCATTTGGTGCAAGATCAAATTTCGCTTTTGTGCACATTTTAAAATATCTTTATCCCTTTTTTTTACAGTAGCTCGACATAATGGCTTCCCTACGCGCGATGGAAAGTGAAAGAGAAGCCGAAGACGCTGTGACAACGGGCAAGTAACTGGTCAGTTACCTGTTAATTGCCACCGCCATGCCGGCCCAACCCTAGCCCGTCATGAGCTCCAGAAACCGGCAGAAACACGACCCGGAGGTCATTTGACTGCGGTATTCTACAGGGTGGAGGTCCTTCCCCGGACGAGCAGCTCAATCCGAGTCAAGATTCGCTATGCCCATTTGATTCATCAGTATGTGGTCAAGAGATGTCCACATTGTTATATAATTTTTATCTTTAGACTAAACTCCAGATACCATAACAAACCAGTAAAATAAGCGTCGTCCCGCCATTTACATCTTTTAGTACAGATCGCAAAAAGCCGTATATTCGTTTTAGTACACTTCTAACGTCTCGGCCAGGAATCGGTCTTGCGTCCCTTTCGCACTCGTGTGGAAGATATACCTCTGTCCCTTTTTAATATTTGTAACTTAAGGTTTTGTGGTAGAGTAATTTACGAGCGGTGTTTAGTATCGATGGGTGGATTCTAAGATCGCTCTATAAAATTTTTCTTTATATTTCTATTGTCATCATCCCTAGCCTATTGCAGTCCACTGCTGGACATAGGCCTCGCCAGTTTTTCGCCACTTTAGCCAAACACTTGGTAGCTTTACCCATACACGCCACCCTGCACAGGCGGGTTGGCGATCCTTCGGTGACGCTGCTGCCCGTCATCTAGCTACGCCCTCAATTCTGATAGTCCGCCACAAAATCAGTCGATTGCGAGAGTCTTGTTTGTTATTCGGCAGGATGCACCACAGGCAGGTGAGGGTGGCTTGAATCGGAAAGATAATTCGCTCTCTCACATAATCACTGTTACATCTCATGTTGCCTACACTAAATCAAGTGTCCCGCCCATATCCACTTCAGTTCGCATACTTGCGTTCTAATGCGATATCACTTGATAGTAGGTAGACACGGGCGTTATGCTAGCGTCTTGGGCAGAGATCCGTTGGCAGATCAGTTACTAGATGGTAAACTATACATAGTGTAAAAAGATCACGCCTCGGTTTTGTGGAAGCAGCTTCTACGACAGTCTTTCCGAATAGCTACGACTTGGGAACCTTCAAGAAACGAGCGTATTCCTATTTAAAAGGCCGGCAGCGACCCCAGAACTTGATTTGAGTTGCGTGTGTCCATGAGCAATGTCTACTGCTTACCATCAGGCATCACACTTGCTCGTCTGCCGCATCTTGCATCATCATCATTATCATCAGCCTATCACAGTCTACTGCTGGACATAGGCCTCTCCAGTTGTTCGCCACAGGGCAAACATCTGGGCAGGCGGGTTGGCGATCGCAGGGCGTGTCTTCTCGCTCCAGTGACGCTGCTGTCCGTCATCGGCAATTGTGATGGTTATACCGCCACCAGTCGGTTGCCAGCGCCTCGTTTGTTATTCAGCAGGATGCACCACGGGCAGGTGAGGTTGGCTTAGAGCGAAATGATGATAGGCCGCTCCCTACATCCCCATCTTGCATAAAAAAAGTATTTCTCTTTTAACAACCAAACCAAGAACGAACGATATTTTAACGTTCGCCACCGAATACACCCCTCCGGAACCACCTAAGGGAAAGTTATGGGTATTTACTCACTGTTTTATGTTATCGTTAGAGATATAAGATATCGCATCGTGTGGGATTACCTCCTTGCGCGTACGGCTCTACATGGTCGGTTTTCGCTTTTAGATGTGTGACAAGCAATGAGTTAGAGATACAAGGAACTCTTTATCATCATCAGCCTATTGCAGTCCACTGCTGGATATAGGCCTATCTAGTTGTTCGCCACGTTGAGCAAACGTTCTGGAGGATTTACTTATAATCGCCACGTTGGGTAGGTAAGTGGGCTGGCGATCGCAGCGCGTTGCTTCTCGCTCCGGTGACCCTATTACCCGCTATCGGTCTGTGGTATTTAGCTACGCCTTCAATTGTGATAGTTATACCGCCATCGGTTGACTGGCTCGGTGGCTCAATTGGTAGTGACCCCTGCCTTCTGAACCAAGAGTCGTGGGTTCGATTCCCACTCGGGAGAAACATTCGTGTGATGAACATTTGTGTTTATATTTGTATTTAAGTATATATTTGTGGCACCTTAGTTGTTCTGATACCCATAACACAAGTGCTTAAGCTACTTACTTTGGGATCGGAACAATGTACCTATGTGATGTTGTGTAATATCGGTCAGTTGCCAACGCCTCGTTTGTTATTCGGCAGGATACACAACAGGCAGGTGAAGTTGACTTGGAGCGAAAAAATTATAGGTCGCTCTCTTACATCCCAACTCTTTATTTTGATATGTTATGGTTATTTTAGCTTGCTAAGCAATAATTATGTAAGGATAGAAAGTGACCTATCAAACCTCGACCTAGTAAATATGGTTCAAAAATATCTAGTGACGGAAAAACACATTTTACGTAGCAGTAATATTTTTTATTGATATGGGTATAGTTTTATGTTCCCAATGATATAAAATACGGGCGTGTGTCTACCGTACATGTCTGAGTTAAAAAGTGACTGGATTTATCGGGAGGTGCGTTTTATGTGCGTTTACACTAGATGCACGAATGTAAGTTACGTTTATGTAAATACCACCTTTGGAGTTCCGTTGAAAATGTCCTGTATGAATCTTTGTAAAAGACCATTTTTATTTTAGGCTTCTTTAGATTGTGTCGTTTAACATACAAACAAAATTGGTACAAAAATAAGTCGACTAGCATTAATAGTGTCCGAGCTATCAGAATTTCAAAAGGTAATGGATTCCCACAAAATATTGACAAGTCCAAACACGCTTCATACAACACGTACCTCAGGCAAGTCACGTCACATGCCTATACTGGTCATCATCATAATCATCAGCCTATTGCAGTCCACTGCTGAACATAGGCCTCTTTGGAGAGGCCTATGTCCAGCGGTTTGGTTGTTCGCCACTTAGGGCAAACATCTGGAATATATACCCATATAGTCACCACGCTGGGCAGGCGGGTCGGCGAACGCGGGGCGTAGCGTCTCGCCATCGGTGTCGCTGCCATCCGTCCGTGGTATTCAGCTACACCTTCAATTGTGATGATCATACTGCCAGTCGGTTGCCAGAGCCTCTTTGTTATTCAGCAGGATGCACCACGGGCTGGCTTGGAGCGAGAAATTAGATAGGTCACTCCTTTACATCCGCCGTATTGATTATTATCTTTGCAAAATTAACTCCCCGTCCGGGGACACAAACAAATATGACGAAGAGGGTCCCGCCTGCGGGTCTGTTGCCAAAATTGTGATGAAGGATAAAACAGTTATGTTAATGCGGACCTTTCATTAGCGGACCGCAACTATTAGCGCGCAATCAGACCTCAGCTCCCGCGGGAATGATTCAAATTCCTGTGACCCTCAAAGGAACTGGGATTATATGAGTGTTTTATTCTGGTAAAGGTAAGTAGTATTTGGTTAACATTTTTGAGTTTTAGCGTCTTTTTGACGCATGTTTGCCGTTACATTCAAAACACGATCGGCTAATTTCTAGAACTCTATGCCAAAGTCTGCGGCATGGACGTAGATTCTACGTCCATGGTCTGTGGTCGCGTCGTGACAGATGTAACCTTCAGATTTTCAAGGTGAATAGGTTTTTCTGACAAGAAATTACTACAGCCAGTAACAGCCCCGTAGATGTGTGTGTAAAAAAACACAAACCTTTCAACTCCTAAAGTTTGAGGCTAGAGCAATCACAGTACTTTTATCGCAGAAATCTCTTTAAAACTATCTCCTACTGCGAATTATCCCTATCAATATTCCACTCACTCACCAAGTGGCTGGGCTCATCATTATCAAGGTAAAAAGGCTATAAAAATCTAGACAGACCATTATTCAGTCTAACAAAAGCGTACGCGCTAAATGGGTTACTTTTATCCGATAATTAGATAAGATATTTACCTAAGTGATTAAAGTTACCGGGAGGTAGTATGCTAGGTGAGTTAATTAACTTTAGAACTTATTGCCAGTACATGAACAACAGAGAACAATGAAAGACACAGGTCCTTCCTTTGTTATGGGATCCTTTAAACGGGTGTGAAGAAGCATCTTAAGGGTTGGCATTGGAGGTGGTAATTGACAGGTGACTGGCCGAATACTTGTTCTTTGTCGCAGCGACTTGGGCTTGTCTTTCGCTTTCGATAAGGCGTAGGGGATGTAAGGGAGGATTCATGTACAGAATTGACTTCTCTAAAGATTTATAAGTACAGATAGCACGACATAATGGCTTCCCTACGCCTTCATCATCATCATCATCACCAGCCTATTGCAGTCCACTGCTGGACATAGGCCTCTTCAGTTGTTCGCCACGTAGGGCAATCATCTGGTAGGTATACCCATAATCGCCACGCTGGGCAGGCGGGTTGGCGATCGCAGGGCGTAGCTTCTTGCTCCGGTGACGCTGCTGCCATTTAGCTACGCCTTCTATCGTGATGGCTATACCGCCACCAGTCGGTTGGCCAGAGCACCGTTTGTTGTTCGGCGGGATGCACCACGGGCAGGTGAGGATGGCTTGGAACGAAAAGGTGATAGGTCGCTCCCTTACATCCATCACACATATTCCGCCAAATATGACAGAATGCCCACAATTGACCCATAAAAACAGTCCCCACGTATCTGCCGCAGTCATCTGTATGTCACTATGTCGGCCACACCAAAACAAATTGGGCAATAAAACAAAGTGGCCACTACATACCACAGGGCCGCCGGCTGATATTAATTAAACGGGAACTAGGGAATAAATCTTGTGGGTCCCGTGTAAGTATCCTGGGTTCTTAGTAAGGTAAAGCAATAGATACGGAATGTATGAGCGTGGGGAATAATTGAATGTTTATTTATGAATGTGAATACCTGGCGAGGTATTTGATTTCTTTGCGTAAAAAACGAAACTCAAACTCAAACATTTATTTCCACAGAGTTAGGTAGTACATATGGTCTTATGATAATTCTAAGCTACTCTCACTAAAACATTGTCAGTTATATATTACGATTAAGATAATTGTCAAGAAAAAAAATAAGGGATGTAAGGGAGCGGTCTATCATCATTCTGCTACAAGCCGACCTCACCTGCCCGTGGTGCATCCTGCCGAATGACAGACGAGGCGCTGGCTACCGACTGGTGGCGGTATAACCATCACAATTGAAGGCGTAGCTAAATACCTCAGGCCGATGACGGGGAGCACCGCTTCCGGAGCGAGAACGTCCTGCGATCGCCAACCCGCCTGCCCAGCGTGGCGATTATGGCCAACTGGAGAGGCCTATGTCCAGCAGTGGACTGCAATAGGCTGATGATGATGTAAAAAAAGTATTTTCACTGAAGGAAAAAAATTCATTGAATATTATTAACCGTTAACAAAATGGGAACGGTCCCATCACACAAAATTCGGCCAATCTTTTTCCCGGCTTCTACATTTTATAGGTACTTAGGTGTTTATTTATTAGCCATTAAGGTCTATTATTAAATGAAGTAACGTAAACATACTAACAATATATTTTAACGCGTAATTGTTCATAAAAACCACACAGCCTAATCAAATATAATTAAATTTAATAACCTCTGAGCACACAGGTAAATTAATTAAAATTAATATGAATATTTATGACACATATTGTTTGCTGAGAGTACCACATGACGTCATTAGTAATTATGTTTCTGAAAAGATTATTCATAATGAACTCTAATATGAAGGTAATAAGGTTTGCAAATTTTCTCCCCGTAAATAGGGTTGCCATCTGTCCGGGTTTCTCCGGATGTGTCCTAGTTTGAAGGGCGTCCGGGGTCCGGGTAAAATCCGGACGCTTTTGAAACCGAAACTCAAATTCTTATAGATAAGCGATAAATCTACAATCAAGAGGGCACGACAAAATAATGAAAAATGAATGAAAAAGTTCTGAAGTTTCCGGGGAAAATACCATATTTCGCCCAAATGTCCGGAATTTTTGCCATGTTATCCGACGCAGGCAATTTAGGTGACAACCCTACCGTAATACAATAAAGGGCAAAAATACCTTTTTATCACTTTGTTATGCAAATCGGATGGTTGTTTGTTTGTAGGGGATGGGGCGTTAATTTCTGTGGCAATTTAAAATGTTCAGGTCGAAAATGTTTTTGTGGAGTTTCTTAACGCGTCAACTTTATCATTTGGCGTATATTAGTGACTAGCTGTGCTCGCGACTTCGTCCGCGTGGAATAGTTATTTTTTCCCCTTTTTTTTTTACATTTTCCATTATTTCTTCGCTCCTAATAACTGCAGCGTGATGTTATATAGCCTAAAACTTTCCTCGATAAATGGTCTATTCAACACGAAAAGAATTTTTCAATACGTACCAGTAGTTCCTGAGATTAGCGCGTTCAAACAAACAAACAAACAAACTCTTCAGCTTTATAATATTAGTCAAGAAGAAGTTAAGATTAAGATTTAGGATTAGGATAACGAGTTGATTTAAAATATATAGTATTATTTGCTAGCGGTGAAGAAAATACCTACGCGGTGATTCAATTGTAAGGTTAAGGATTCAGTTGTCAACCGTCATTTTGGAGAATATGCGAAGGAATTATTTAACTTCATTCCTACCGCTCCTTGTAACGGAGCGGCCTATCATCATTTTGCTCCAAGCCAAGCTCACCTGCCCGTGCCGTATTCGGCAGAATGCACCACGGGCGAGGCGCTAGCAACCGACTGGTGGCGGTATAACCACCACAATTGAAGGCATAGCTAAATAACACAGACCGGCGACGCAACATCATCGGAGCGAGAAGCTACGTTCTGCGATCGCCAATCCCGGTGCCGGTGAGTAGGGTTTCCGGAGCGCGTGGGGGGTTAGATTTGGGCCGGCATGGCGGTGGCGACTGACAGGTTACTTGCCCGTTGTCTCCAACCTACTTACCTTCAACCTGTTGCCTCCAGGTGTGTGCCCAAAGGAGAGGAGGAGGAGAGGCCTATGTCCAGCAGTGGACTGCGATAGGCTTCAGTTCAGACATGTTCAGGACTTTCGATGCTCCAAAGGTCCTGCAACTTACAGCGAAGTCCTGATCGGTGAGGTAACCTGCCTTTGACAGTGGTAATTATTTCGGCCCCGTAAATATTGTATTAGGTGCGGCGACGAATAATCTATCTGACTGTCAACGCGTGAAATGGAATCCGGGGGGTGTCGAGGGTGGGGAGGTAGCGGATGGTGAACCTTTTATGACAGAGGTGGGCAAACGGGCCTGAAGGTCACTTTTTTATATTGGCTCGACATAATGGCTTCCCTACGCCTGATGGAAAGCGAAAGAGAAGCCCAAGTCGCTGTCATCATCATCATCATCATCAGCATAGGCTGATGATGATGATAGAGGCCTATGTCCAGCAGTGGACTGTCCTATGACATAGGCCTCTCCAGTTGTCCGCCACTTAGAGCAAACATCTGGAGGATATACCCATAATCGCCACGCTGGGCAGGCGGGTTGGCGATCGCAGGGCGTAGCTTCTTGCTCCGGTGACGCTGCTGCCCGTCACCGGTCTTTAGTATTTAGCTTCGCCTGTAATTGTGATGGTTATACCGCCACCAGTTGGTTTCCAGCGCCTCGTTTGTTATTCGGCAGGATGCACCACGGGCAGGTGAGGTTGGCTTGGAGCGAAAAGATGATAGGCCGCTCCCTTACATCCCCTGTAGTCAAGTACAAGTCGCTGTGACAACGGGCAAGTAACTGGTCAGTTACCTAATTTAATACCAGCTTCTATTTTCATCAGCTTATTCGTGCATCTCGTACCAATTCAAGATATCATCCATCTACGACTTCCCGAATGGATAAGACTTTGAAGGTTCAAAAGCGAGCCTATAAATTTCTCAAGGGCCGGCAACGCATCCCTTATGTTTCAGTGTCTCTGAGCTGAAGGGTTCACTTACCATCAAGTTTAAGAGAGGTAGGGCATAGCGAATCTTCGCTCGAATTGAGCCGCCCGTCCGGGAAGGACCTCCACCCTATAGAATACCGCAGCCAACCTCGATGTCGTATTTCTGCCGGTGAGTAGGGTTTCCGTAGCTCGTGGGGAATAGGGTTGGGCAGGCATGGTGTTGGTTATTGACAGGTAACTGACTAGTTACTTGTCCGTTGTCACAGCGACTTCGGCTTCTCTTTCGCTTTCTATCAGGCGGAGGGAAGCCATTATGTCGAGCCACTATAAAAAAGCACACTAAATGTTATGAAATCAAATACGTCGCTCGTAACTTACACCCTGGACGTGGCAGAACATTTCACAGGCACTAAATTCGAAATATTAAGATGCTAATTCGCGGTGAATATTTATAAAACTCGGTATCCGCTCCGTCATGTAAAGTCCTTTGAGCTTACATTAAGTTTGAGCAGCCTCGTTCGTAAAGTGTGCCAATTAAGGACCGTGATGTCCCGGGTTCAAATTCCACGAAGGATCAAACAATTTTACTGGGTTTTCTCCTTTCTTATAGTGATTTGTGTGTGTGTGTGTGTGTGTACACCTATGTACGCGCACACACTTGCATTCATTTAGAATGGGTCTGGGGTTCTAAGGGGTTCTACCTCTTCTTCACCAGTTCAATACTAGAAATAAAAGCTAAGTTGCTATTTCCAATCTTAGGCTTCGTAAAACTCATAACTTATTCATAGGACAAAGTGTAAAAATGCTTAACAAAATACCGCAATATATTGTTGATCTACCTATACATAGATTTAAATCTCGCATTAAGTCCATTTCAATGTCTTAAGGTTATTATAAAGTACAAAATTACGAGTATAATGGACGACAATATCACATGGACAAGATAGTCTGCTCGCTTGCACTTATTTAAATGATATTATTGTAGTCTATATTTAAAAAAAGGCTAACTGTTGAGTTTGTTGCGGCATTTCAGCAGGCTACACGTCGAGTGCTGGTAGGAAAAAAGTTTGACGTGCAAAAGTATTACTAAGTAGTGAATCTATTTGCAGAAATAAACTATTTTATTTTATTTTACCAGCTTTTCTCTTTAAGCCACCCTCACCTGCCCGTGGTGCATCCTGCTGACTAACAAACGGGGCTCTGGCGTTCCACTAATGGCGGTATAACGACCCTACAAGGCGTAGTTAAATACAACAGGCCGATGACGGTCATCAATTCAAGAAGCCAGGCCCTGCAATCGCCAACCCGCCTGCCCAGCGTGATTATGGGCAACTCTACAATGTGTATTGGCGAAATATTGGAAAGACATATGTCCAGCAGTGGGCTGCAAAAGGCTGTTGATGATTGACTTGCTGACCCATTCTCTCTACTGAGAGTACCATTCTTTTCTTTCATTTGTCTTTATTTCCACAGGTTTTGAGACAGTTTTCTAACACTAACTATTCACTTTAATAAAGAAAAATGCTAATTGCGAAAACGGTGCAGTTCAAACGCAGCGCTATTTCTTCAGAAACGCTTCCTATAAACAACCAAAAAAAAAGGACACAGTGAAGTATAAAAACAGTGAGATAGATAATATCTTCATGTTTTGTACCTTAAAACTGTTTTGCACTGGATTGAAAGATTTGTTTGTTTGAATTGAATAGGCTCCGAAACTACTGAACTGATTTGAATAATTCTTTCATTGTCGGAAAGCTACACTATCTGCGCTGAACATAGGCTGTTATATTTTTAAAAAGTTAGGGATCCTTGCTAAAACTCCAATAACGTAATCAAAAAAGTTCTCTTATAAACTGACGTGCCTTGAAAGCGTTACCATAGCAACCTAAACTGTTAAGTCATGCAATTAAATCATGGAAGTATTTGTACATATAGTACTTAATACTTCCGTGAAATAAATAACTCTACTGAACTTTTATTGTTACTGAATTATAAACACATAATAATGGCGTTTATCTGAAATACCGGAAGCGAAGTGTATATTTTGAATTCATTTCATCATCTTTTTTTTTTATTACTGTGGGTGGCAGACGAGCAAGCGGCCCATCTGATGTTAAACGGTTACCGCCGCTCATAGACTCTGCAATGCCAGGAGCACAGCTAAGCCGCTGCCTACCATGAGGAAAGGGTCCTCTTTAGACCACGTTTGAAGAAGGACAAGTCGTAGCGATCAGGAAACACGGCGTCTGGGAGCTCATTCCAGAGCTTACACGTAGGTACGTGGAAAGAACGATCGTTGGAAACGAACAGTTCTTGAAAGAAAGGTTTCCAAATGGTACGGATGGACTCTGCTGCGGCGCCGAGTAGTGCGATGGTAAAAATATATTATAGGTAGGATAGGTATTTGATTATGGGTATATCCGGGCTCCTTGTTCCCCGAGAAATATAATCTTCCGATGTTCAAGGCGAGAGTGAACCGGTTTTTTCTGGGTGAGCGCGTTCCATCGTAGACTACGATATCGCCTACCATCAGGCGAAAGGCGCCAAATAAGGCGCAAACTCATATTGAATTAAAAAAAAAAATCCTCCAGATGTTTGCCCTGAGTGGCGAACAACTGGAGGGGCCTATGTCCAGCAGTGGACTGCATTAGGCTGATGATAATGACACGCACTTGGTCGGTTTCTTACTCGGCCATTAGCAAACGTATATTAATGTAACGGCGGCATACTGTCACTTTGCTAAGTTACACCTAAAGGCCTGCGTTCTCGCCGAGAAACCCGCTAAGAGAAGGCATTCGTCTTTTTAATTGCCCTCACAAAACAGGTGCAAAGGATTCCCTGGATGGAGATGCAGCGTACTTTAAGAGGTCGTTTATTTATTTTTGCTCTGGCACGAGAAAATGTGAGGCTGGGATTAAAATAAATTATTTCTGTAACGGGGATCGTCGACAGATTTTAGTTAAGTAAGTAAAAAGTAGGTCACTCTTGGAATTTAAGCGACCTACCATATTTTCTACGATGTAAGGGAACGGCTTATCATCTTTTCGCTTTAAGCCACCCTGGCAACCGAATCTAGGCACTGGCAACCGAATGGTGGCGGTATAATCATCACAATTGAAGGCGTAGCTAAATACCACAGGCCGATGACGGACAGCAGCTTCATGGGAGCGAGGAGCTACGGCCTGCGATCACTAACTCGCTTGCCAAACGTGGCGATTATTATGGGTAAAGGATCCAGATATTTACCCAAAGTGGCCGACAACTGGAGAGGGTTATGTCCAACAGTGGACTGCAATTGGCTAATGATGATGATGAGGTTACTTAACGCCGCTAATGTTGATTTCTTTGGGATCGGATCGATGTGTGTGTGTGTGTGTGATGTTGTCCTATAATGTTTAAGAGAGGTATGGCATAGCGAATCTTCGCTCGAATTGAGCTGCCTGTCGCGGCGGACCGGTCGACGCACGGGAGGAGACGCGCGGGCGGAGGGTCCTGACGTCGGCGCGCGGGCAGTCATCGCACAGTCGTCCCTACACACTCCATCCAGACGGCTACCGCGCACCCATCTCGAACGGGAGCCTCCAACCGCCTTTTATATAGTAACATCACGTCGTCAGTTGTATCTTCGGGATTATAATAAACCAGCGCCTATCAAAACTTACAGTCCATTTATTTAACACCTAGAACCAATCTAGACACTGCCCGTCCGGGGAAGTTCCTCCACCCTATTAAATACCGCAGCCAAAGGACCTCTGGGTCGTGTTTCTGCCGGTGAGTAGGGTTTCCGTAGCTCGTGGGGAATAGGGTTGGGCAGGCATGGTGTTGGTTATTGACAGGTAACTGAACAGTTACTTGCCCGTTGTCACAGCGACTAGGGCTTCCTTTTCGTTTTCCATAAGGCGTTGGGAAGCCATTATGTCGAGTTACTATAAAAAAATTATGTGTATTGGGTTAAGTTACCAAAGTATTTTTCCGAGTGAATACGACTTAGGAACCTTCAAAAAGCAAGCCTACATATTTCTCAAGACCCGGCAACGCACCTGTGACTCTCCTGGTGTTGCGGTGTCTATGGGCTGAAGTGATCACTTACCATCAGGTGACCTTTAAGCCCGTTTGCCGCCTCTGTCATAAAAAGAAGTATTTTTAATTCATACACCGATCGTTTTAGGTTCATAATTGAATTTAGGCGTCGGAAATACATTCCACCATCAACCTTTTTGCTTCATATTATTTGCAATAATTTAATAACGTCCATCTCTGTGGTCACGTTAAGAGCGGATGAGCAAGAATTTGATCAATTTCGTCAATCACATACGATATCACTTGCCCCCGCGGGGCAGCCGGGAACGGGCGGGCCCTTTGGGAAATTCCACAACTTACGTCGCCAACAAACTTGGAATTTATTCATGGGAAAAATTCCTTACGAGTTTTTGAAACTGGGAACTAACTATAATCGATAAAAGGACGGAATTTTGTTAATGGTGTGAAATTATTCAGCCTCATTGCTAGAGTAGATAATAAATAAATACATCTACAGTAAATTATAGCTCTGTCCGTGTGTTTTCCGGATTTAGAATAAGACCACCTCATCTCATCCCGTAAAGACAATTAAGGGAATATCAGGAAACGGGCAGGAGCGTTTCATCATCATCAGCCTATTGCAGTCCTCTGCTGGACATAGGCCTCTCCAGTTGTTCGCCACTTAGGGAAAACATCTCGAGGATATACCCATAATCGCCACGCTGGGCAGGCGGGTTGGCGATCGCATGCCGTAGCTTCTCGCTCCGGTGACGCTGCTGCCCTTCATCGGCCTGTGGTATTTAGCTACGCCGTCAATTGTGATGGTTATACCGCCACCAGTCGGTTGACAGCGCCTCGTTTGCTATTCGGCAGGATGCACCACGGGCAGGTGAGGTTGGCTTGGAGCGAAACGATGATAGATCGCTCCCTTACATCCCAGCTCAGCGGCGTTTACCTGGCTACAAATAAAATTCACTGCGGTTAGTAGGCTTTATTTGTGCTTTGGTAAATGTTGCTGCCCATTCGATGCTGATATTTCATTAGTAGAATCTTAACTAATATTATAAAGCTGAAGAGTTTGTTTGTTTGTTTAAACGCGCTAATCTCAGGAACTACAGGTCCGAATTGAAAAATTATTTTTGTGTTAAATAGACCATTTATCGAGGAAGGCTTTAGGCTATATATATATAACATCACGTTGCAACTATTAGGAGCGAAGAAATAATGGAAAATGTAAAAAAAACGGGGAAAAAATAACTATTCCACGCGGACGAAGTCGCGAGCACAGCTATTACAAAAATAAAATTAAAAAAACAAAAGTGTTAAGTTGGAAGCAGCCGTCTAGGACATATGATATTGTCCATAAGGAAGCCGACTTTTGCTACTCTACTACTTTCGTGTCTTCGAAAACTAATCATATGTCGAGGGCAATCACAACAGAAAGTCCTACAAGTCGCCAGATATAACAGATAAAGAAAATGGCCAAATATAATATTACTTGCACGAATGGTAGCGACGAATTAGGGCCAAGTTCTATTCATTTTTATTATTTTTTATAATGGCTCGACATAATGGCTTCGCCTGATGGAAAGCGAAAGAGAAGCCCTAGCCGCTGTAAAAACTGGCAAGTAACTGGTCAGTTACCTGGCAGTTGCCACCGCCATGCCGGCCCAACCCTAACCCCCCATGAGCTTCGGAAACCCTACTCACCGGTAGTAACACGACCCAGAAGTCATTTGGCTGCGGTATTCTATAGGGTGGAGGTCCATCATCATAGTATTCATCTTTAATTCCCTCTTTAAAACACACCCATTAGTATAACAAAAAAAAAACAGGCGCTTGGGTATGAGAACAATTTCATAGCCCAAACTTAAGTGAGGAATATCTTTCTTCATACATTAATTCCCCATGCCTTTGTGTGAAACATGTTAGAGTAAAAATAGATAGATAAGGTTCTGGGGGATCTATCAATATCTTATCTATAATAGGCATCAGTCTCACATAAACAACTCCGCTACTTTTAAGGCATAGACACTTATGTTTGAGATAAAAAAGAATTACGGCATTGTTGTTATCATCATTCCGAAGTATCCTGTAATAGCAGTTAGTAGTGCTAGAAGATAAATAAGTCTCAAGTTCGGGCTAGGAAATTGTAATGAAACCACACCGTAGCCAAAAATATAAATTCCAATGAACAGAATAAAATTGAAAATAATTTTCGCACCTTGGCCAGTCTACTTCCGTACGCCCAAACAATAATCCGTCAGTGTCGACCAGCTGTTCGATATTAATCCCTATCCCCATACAAATAAGACTTTTATTGCGCATCAAACAGTGATTTTCGGCAATCAATCTTTTGGGAGAATTTGTCGTTATTTCGCTGATAAGCGGAGATGTACAGACGCGGTCGACAAATATTAATTTGTTATTGTTTGTTGTGACATATTTATTGGACTTTTATTTTTATCATCATCAGCCTATTGCAGTCCTCTGCTGGACACAGGCCTCTCCAGTTGTTCGCCACGTAGGGCAATCATCTGGAGGATATACCCATAATTGCCACGCTGGGCAGGCGGGTTGGCGATCGCTGGGCGTAGCTTCTTGTTCCGGTGACGCTGCTACTCGTCATCAGTCTATGGTATTTAGCTACACCTTTATGATGATTATACCGCCACCAGTCGGTTGCCAGCGCTTCGTTTGTTATTCGGCAGGGTGCATCACGGGCAGGAGAGGTTGGCTTGGAGCGAAATGATGATAGCTCCTTACATCCCTCTTATACTATGTAGTGATAGCAGTCGAAATGGATATATCCAGACAAAAAACAAACACAAAATGCTCATCTTATGAATGCTTGTCCCTGTTAGTTGGGAACAAGCTTTATTTTATTATTCCGAAAATTTGTCTGGTAAATGGAAAATTATGATATTTTAACGGCGTCTGTACCGTCGCGGCGAGATCGGTGTCGCTTCCACAAAAATAAGTGAAACGTAATATTATTTCGTTTCCATTTATTTATAGGTAAGTCTGATTAAAAAGGTGGGAAGTATCATTCAATGTGAAGTCGCCGACGAAAACATAGCCCGAATCACTAGGACAGCCAAGCTGCATCAAGAAAGTTCACGGCCCCGTTCTGTAGTCGTAGAATTCAAAAATATAAAGCTAAGGGATTCATTCCTCGCCGCGAGTATTAATTTCAATAAAAAAAACCCAAATGATAAATTGAACAGCACACACCTTGGATTTACCGGAAATAGAACACCTATATTTATTGCTGAACATCTATCGGTGGCCAACAAGGCATTGCATGCTGCTGCGAGAAGAACCGCTAAAGATAAAGGTTTTAAATTCGTATGGGTTAGGGGAGGGAGGATCTACTTAAGAAGGAATGAAGATTCTAGTTATATCTTAGTCAAGGATATGCAGACTTTAGCTTCAATACTATAGGCCATCATTCTTCTAATGTTGAAGTTTATTTTGTATTTTGTACTTGAAACAGAATTATAGTTATAAAATTCAATTTAAAAATATACTACCAGAATACCAGAGGGTTGAGAACTAAAACAAACATCTTTTACAAAAATGTGTCTATCTGTGATTTCGATATTATTGTGTTAACGGAAACTTGGCTTAATGAGAAGATTTTAAGTACTGAATTGTTCGATAATAGGTATAATGTTTTTAGACGTGATAGAAAGCCAACTAGTATGTCTAGAGGAGGGATGGGGGGAGGTGTACTTATAGCAATTTCCAAAAAAATTCAAGCTACAGAAATTGCTTGCTGGAATAGTGCAAACGAAGATTTATGGGTTATTGTAAATTTTGGGATTGCTGGTTCATTGAAACGAATTGCTTTCTGTGCTGTGTACCTTCCTCCACCAGTGAACTATCCTCTGTTGGACTGTTTTGTTGATAATTGTAGTTCTGTGCTTGAAAAGTTCGATGGCCATATTTTTATTATTGGTGATTTCAATTTGCGTAACATTGATTGGAGACTCATACACGATGATGATGTAAATTATCAGGCACCTGTGCTTGGACAAAAGTTAATAGACTTTGCCTCACTCTATAATTTAATTCAATGTAATACAGTCACTAACTATCAAAATAAAATATTGGATCTATTATTTACTGACATGACTGATTGTAAAGTGCACGAGTCGTTCGACGTGCTCACTAAAACTGATCCTTATCATCCTCCTCTCCACATCAACGTGAATTTCAATGTCACTAGTCCCTTACCTTATAATACTAATAATCCTATTAAATATAATTTCCTAAAGGCTGATTATGGCACTATCAATGAGCATCTTTCCGGGATCGACTGGGTGGCACAATTATCTCAATATGATGACGTCAATCAGGTTGTCGCGCATTTCTATAAAATTATCAAGGACGTTGTGTCCGAATTCGTACCTCAGAAAAAGACTTTGAAATATGGAAAGTTCCCACCTTGGTTTAGTAATAATTTAGTAAATAGATTGCGTGAAAAAAATAATATCCGTAAAAGATTTATGAAATACAATAACCCTTTAGACAAAATTGAGTTGAATATTTTGTCAAAGAGATGTCAGAAGCTTGCTACTATCTGTTACAACACTTATATTAATAACATTGAGGATCGAATAGCTAGGAATACTAGGGCTTTTTGGTCATTCGTAAAGAGTAGGCGAGGTGGATACAGTTCATATCCTACTACTATGACAGATGGAGTATTGACCGCAAGTGACGGTCCAGGCATTTGTAATCTTTTTGCTAGCTGCTTTGTTAAAGTTTACACCAAGGACGCGACGCATAATGATTCATATGATCCTGTAGGTCCAGAAAACTCGAGTTCTTCATTTTGTGGCCTTTATATTCCACAAGAAGCAGTAACTACTGCTTTAAAATCCTTAGACATAGATAAAGGGCCCGGATCAGATGGCATACCATCTATTTTTGTAAAAACTGTGCCTCCAATCTTGCTGTACCGCTTAGCTTCATTTACAATACGTCCTTGGCATGTGGGAAATTCCCTGATCAGTGGAAGGTCGCCAAAGTAGTACCAGTTTTTAAGACAGGTGAAAATAATTGTATTAAAAATTATAGACCTATTTCTATTCTGTCTACCATGGCTAAGGTCTTCGAAACCTTGATTTGTCCATACATTTCTGACCACATTAAACCTCTCATTACAGAGCATCAACATGGTTTTGTTAAATTTCGTTCAACGGCCACAAATCTGGTGTCTTATGTGGAAGAACTTGCGGCAGCTCTTGATAGTCGCCAAGAAGTTGATGTAATTTATACTGATCTCAGCAAAGCTTTCGACAAGGTGCCTCACGATATTTTAATTAAGAAATTAAAAATATTTGGTATTGATGGCACCTTACTAAAGTGGTTCGATTCTTACCTTAATAATCGTAAATTTTTTGTTGTGGTTAATGGATTTAACTCTAAAGAGTATAACATACATTCAGGAGTGCCTCAAGGTTCCAACTTGGGACCTTTATTATTTATTATATTCGTCAACGACATCGTCGACTATATCAACCATTCAACTCCTTACCTGTATGCTGACGATCTGAAGCTATTGCGAGTAATTAAATCTGACTCAGACACTAGATTATTGCAGGATGATTTAAATGGCGTCAATCATTGGTGTAATTTGAACAAAATGCAACTGAATGTTGATAAGTGTTATCACATAAAATTCACTAGAAAACACAATTCTGTTGGATCTAGCTACTTTATTGATGGTGTCAAGATACACGAAGTTGACCACATGAGGGATCTTGGTGTAATAATGGACAAAAAGTTAACTTTTTGTGCCCATTTTGAAAATGTAGTGAAAAGGGCCTCAAATATGCTGGGCTTTATTATCAGGATTGGTAGGGGATTTCGCAGATTACATACTAAAAGGCTTTTGTATAATTCTTTTGTATTGAGTGTTCTGGAGTACTGTGCTGTTGTACGGAGGCCACATTATGCCTGTCACTCTTTGAGGTTTTTTTTTTTTTTTTTTTTTTTTTTTTTTTTTTTTTTTTTTTTCCGTTGTCTTTTACCTCTGACGTGATCAGAGACTTTTGTATGCTTTTTTATATTTTCTTTGCTTTATAATGTTTGCTTTATTTTATGTATGTGTAATATTTGCTGTATTTTATGTGCTTTATTTTTATGATTGCTTTTATATATACTGTTATGTTATTTTTGTATTTATACTTTATGTAGTTATGCTTGTTTGTATCTATGCTTAAGTTTTATTTCTTGCTATTGCCTGCTCCGCTATGGCTGTTATGTAATTTAGGAAATGTTCCCGCCTTTCGGGGTCGGCGATGATTTCTTGGATTGTATTTATATTAATTTCTGTGTTTATTCTATGTTTCAGGTCAAATCTGGCTCTTTCTGTGGATGGGCATTCTGTGAGCAGGTGGGGGACAGTTTCTTCTACGCTTGGGTCGCAAATGCAGGCTGGGCTGGTTTTACATTTAAACTTGTTCAGGTATTGGGCGAATCCACCATGTCCGGTAAGTATCTGCGTTATTTTGCCGTTGAGTTCAATTTTTCTAATTATTTTATGTGCGCTTATGGCGTCTGGGAAGAATAATTTTGTGGTGCCTGCCGTTTCTCCAGATTGGTATCTGCGGTTCCATTCGTCAAGAGACTCCAGGCGGATTTGTCTCTTGACGAATGAAACCGGACACTGGTCATAATCTGGTCTGGTTTTCTTAAAGAGCGCCGCTTCTTTTGCTAACTCGTCCGCTCTCTCATTGCCCTCCAGTCCGGCATGAGCTTTGATCCAGAAGAGGTGCACGTGCTTGTTCTGCTGCTTGCAGGTTTCCAGATCCTGGCGCACCTCTTCTGCGATCGGCTGTAGTGACCCTGGGTTTTTTATGCATTCGAGAGCGGACCGTGAGTCGCTGTAAATGCCGAATGTCGTCTCTTTCCTTTTAAGGATTTCTGCTGTGGCTCTTCGGATGGCAAGCAATTCGGCCTGGTAGACGGAGCAGTGGTCTTCCAGTTTGAGTTTGATAGCTCTTATTTCTCTCTCTTTATTCCATATGGAGACCGCTGCTCCAACCTTGCCTTCGATTTTGCTGCCATCCGTGTATATGCATAAGTCCTGTCCACTATTTGCATCCACCGATTCCTGGTCAACCAGGCACAGGAAGTCATTATTTGTCTGTTTTGCGGGGTGGGGTTTCTCACAGAAGGGTACTTTTGCCTCTACCTCTCTGTCCAGTGTCGGCTGGGTGATTCCTTTTTTGGACATATAAAGTGCCGCAGCTTCCTTTATTCTGATGTCCAGTGGGAGGATTCCCGCCAACACTAGGGCAGAGTTCAGGGAGACAGTTCGGTATGCTTTACCTATCTTCTGTGCAAAACCCCTTTGCACCGCATTCAGGTGTTTTTGTATGCCAATCTTCTCGGCAGCTGGTGCCCATACGCTCGCCGCATACATAATTACGGGCTCCACCACTGCCGTATAAATGCTCTTTATTACATCTGGATGCAGGCCCCAGTTTGTTTTTGCGGCTCTTGAAAGTTGTCCATAGATTCTTACAGCTTTTTTACATGCAGCGTTTACGTGGCTGTTAAATGTCAATTTTCTATCCAGGACAACTCCCAAGAGCTTCACTTCCTCCACCATTTGGATGTCCGTGCCGGCCATTCTCAGTTGTGGGGTGTCGTACTTCAGTTTTTTGGTCAGGGTCATGGCTGTCGTCTTATGGGGGGCAAATTTTAACTTATTTTTGACACCCCACTCCTGAATGAATGCCAGCGTTGGATTTGCCTGCTTTTCTATTTCGTCAGCGGTTCTTCCAGTGTATGCCAGGACGATGTCATCTGCAAAGGCCTGGCAGTACACGCCTCTTTCTTCCAGCTCTACTAGCAAAGGATCCAGCAGGAGGTTCCAGAGTAGTGGCCCACCTATAGAGCCCTGTATGCAGCCCTTTTCGGTGTCCACCCTGCACTCTTTGCCCGCGTATCTGACCTCTACCTTTCTACTCTCCAGGTAGCTATCGATAACTTTCCTAATATTGTGGGGACAGCCCTTCTCGGCGAGCCTTATCTTTATTGCGGGCCACCATGCACTGTCAAAGGCCCCCTCTATGTCCAGTGAAACGATGGTTACAATTTGCTTTTGCTCCATTTGCTCTTGGATGTGTTTCACTAGTACATAGAGGGAGTCCTCAGTGCTCCTCTGGGGGATGAACCCATATTGGCGGGGGTTTAATTTTGGTAGTGTGTGGTACTTTATCCTGGCCATGATCATCTTTTCCAATATCTTTCCTAGCACTGGCAAAAGCCCTATGGGTCTGTAGGACTTGGGATCTGTGTAGCTTTTCTTCCCGGGTTTCCTCAATACAATTACTGTGGCTACTTTCCATATTGCAGGGAAGAGTCCCAGCTCCATACATTTATTTGCCAGCGCTAGGAAGACATTGTCGTTTAGGGTGATGGCTCTCTCGCATATGTCGGCTGTCAGGCCGTCTTTGCCGGGGGCCTTTTTTGGGTTAAAGCTTCGTGCTGCTCTTAACATCTCATCTTTCGTAAATAGGGGGTCAGGGTGTTTTTCGTTATTTATCTGTGTGTTTATTTGTTTAGCTTTGTGTCTTATTTCTTTCTGTTCTGGTATGTCTTCATTTTCATCGTCTTTTGGGTAAAAGGTTTTTGCGAGAAGTTCGGCTGATTGTTCTGCGTCCAGGGTTTTTCCTTCGCTGTTGAGCATTTCGTCTTCCTGTCTTTTTGTTGTTCGTCCTATGACTCGGTAAATTCCTTCCCATAGTCCTTCTTTGTCTTGTTTTTCACAGAATTTCTTCCAACTTTCTGTTTGTGCCTTTTTTGCTTGATTTTCATACTCTTCTTTCTGTTTCAGGTATTCCTGGATTACTTCGGGTCTGCGGATTGGTGCGGCGCAACGAATTCTCCGCTTCTTCGTGGCTACGTCTCTTTTCATTGCGGCGAGTTCGTCGGTCCACCACGGCAAGGTAAGTAAACTTTTATTTTTCTTTTTTGGTATGGCTTTATCGCATGCGTTTATTATGGCTGTAGTGTAGTTTTTTGTTATTTCTTCCAGGTCTAGTTTGTTGCTTGTGTTATTAATGTTGTGTTCATTTATTCCTTTAGTTTCTAATGCTTCTGTTAATTGTTTGTCGAATAATTCCCAGTCTGCTTTTCTAGTGTTGTAGATTCTGGTAGTTCTTTTTATGTCTGTGCCTATTGCTTTTTGCAGGTTTATGGTGAATAGGATTGCGCCGTGATCGGATCCTGTGACGTCTCCCGCCACTCTCCATCCCTCTATCTTGGTGAGCATGTCGGTGGTGCACACTGTTATATCGACACAGCTGGTGATCCTTCTGTCGCCTCTGATTGTATCAAAAGTCGGGTCAGAGCCCTGGTTTAGGATCTCTAGACCCAACTCTTCGATCATACCAGCTAATGCCTCTCCTCTGTGGTTCACCTCTCGACTGCCCCACCATAGGTTCCACGCGTTTACATCTCCTCCCAGTACCGTGTCTCTTGTGCCTATGTCACGCATGATTTTGCTGAGAAGCTCCAGATCGGGTTCTATTGGTTGGTCTCCTTCGAGGTATACGGAGACCATGCCAATTTCCCATGCAGAGGTTCTCAGCTTGACCACCACTATATTTTCCGATGTTAAGTCAGGGCACAATACGACGTCGATGTCTTTGTTGAAGACAGCAATTGCAGATTTATTTACCTTGGATGTTTTACGGCTACATTGTATAATCCTTACATCAGGATAGGTTTTCATTTCTCCAATGGAGCCGATGTAAGGTTCCTGGATCATTGCAACTGCTATCTTCCTCTTGGACGCTTCTAACATGAGTTCTGAGGTGGCCAATTGACTCCTTTGTAGGTTAGCTTGTATGACACGGTATTGGGTGATGGGAACGCTGGTGCTTGGGTTGTTTTGTCTGCTGTTTGGGATTACTGCCGGGACGCCCTTAGCAGCGGTATTGCACGGTGGACCTCGCTAAGGAGTCCCACCGTTGCCTTATTGGGCATTCCTGGCTGAAGGCACTGTGGTCTGCGTGGTCCATTTTTGCCTTGGTGCAGTTGGTGCACTTGGGGGCCTCGCCGGAGGTCCGGCTTGTGCATTCGGACCTGTGGTGCTGGCCTCCGCAGTGACCGCACACGTCAGCTGCCTGCTCGCAGAAGCGCTTGCTATGGCCGTATCCTAGGCAACGTGAGCATTGAATAAGGGGCGACTGATCGGCTACCCTCACTTTTTGCAGGTCTACATGCAAGATTCCCACCGCTGTGAGCCTGTTCCAGAGTGCGGGAGATACCTTGACCACTATATGAGTAGCCAGTGGGTTGCGGGTGGGTTAGAACGTATTCAGAAGAGATATCTTTGGCACCTGGCCTTTTCCGCCAAGAAGTGTAAGAAAGGTTTTTCTTACAAGAATAGGTTAAACCATTTTAAATATACCTCTTTAGAGAAACGTCGGACAATACTCGATCTCATATTTTTGTACAAATTATTTAATAATAAAATTAATTGTCCTAGTCTCTTGAATAAATTTAAATTCAGTATACCAAGAAGGCCACCCAGAACCCAAATCCGTCCTTTGAGCCCTCCTTTCCGCACAACAGTACTGGGAGCTAGTTCCTTTGTTCCTAGAGCTAGTAGGCTTCTGAATTTGTATGGAAAAGTAACAGATATTCATGCTAACTCTATAAATAAATTTCGGAAGCACTTGCACGAAGCCATAGTCGATTTATAAATTTATTTGTTTTGAAGATACATAGTTTAGCTAGGCGATTTATGTACTTAAAAGTATTTTTCCATGTGGTGTTTACCTATAATTAATTGTGCAATTAACTTTAAGACTCCTAACTGTTTTTTACCTAAGATGTATTGTTGTAGCAATTGTTGGTAAGCCTAATAAATAAATAAATAAATAAAATAAATAAATAGGTAAGTTTGTTCCTGAAATTCTCGAGTGATATCGAAAACGGGTTCAGTAATATGATACTTAAAGGTCTTTCAGTGAGCCATGGAAAGGGCTATACTAGGCGTCTCTCTGCGGGATTGGATCCGAAATGAGGTGATCTTGCAGAAAACCAAAGCTTTGGGGAGGCTGCGGTAGACACGCTCGCTCTACGCCGCCCCCGGCCCGGGCGTCGCCGGAGGGCATACAACGCATCGTATGCCCTCTGAGCCGCTCCTTCGTGCCCCGAGTGGATGGCGCGAAGGCGCGATCCATTCACTGGGGCGTAACAGTGTGGTGGGTGCAGCGACGCCGTTGCACGAGGTCCGCCCGGGGAGCACTCTATTACTCCCCGGAGCCGGGGGTAGGGGCCCTCTTCAAACCAGTAGTGCCGGCCGCTTGTCATGTGCGGCTGGTCAGTGCAGGCAGGAATGTGGCCGTGTGCTTCGGCGCTACTGATGTCCCTGCAACTTGCTGCCCACTGGCGACACAGGGGGGTTGCGGTGGTGCACTTGTACTGAGCGGGTATCGAACCCGCGGCCACTGGCAGCGGTCACTACCACTGATACTGGTGGTCATTTTATTTCGAAAGTCGGTTAAAATAAGCTCAATATACCTCTAAACAGTCGTTCTCACCACCCACCATGTACTTTGATTCCTACTTATATTTCATGCTCTATTTCGATAATATAATCATTTCTCATTCCGACGCTAGCCAGAAATATGGGGTGTAAGATGAATTGATCAGGAACGACCTTCGACCGACACGCCCGCAGAATTGTATCAATATAGAACCATAGTTAGTTTTGTTTAGCACTGTAAATATCAGACAATATCACATACATTGCTAAGATCCCAAAGTAAGTAGCTTAGGCACTTGTGTTATGGGTATCAGAACAACGAAGGTACCACAAATAAATACTTAAATACAAATATAAACACCCAGACAAGGAACAAACACAAGTGTTCATCACACGAATGTTTGTCCCGGGTGGGAATCGAACACACGACCCTTGGTTCAGAAGGCAAGGGTCACTACCAATTGAGCCACCGAGCCAGTCAACTGAATAGTAGAAATAGGTGAAAAATTTGGCTTTTTATTCATCACCATCTGATCTGACATATCGCTAGTTGCCACAAAACCTTGCGTCGGTAGAAAATCGCCATAGGTATCACTTGCTTTTTCAAATTTTCTAATGCTAAAAGAACGAATTATTATATGCACCCAGTCTACTCACAGTGTTTGCTACCAGTAGGGTAGTTATTCAATCAACATAGAATAGGCACTTTATGTTAATATACCTATCAAAACACACATGATCATTATTCTGCAGACTAAGTATCCGCTCTAAGTGGATTGATACAAAGTTGTTTTGGACGGGACATAGTGCATGCTAAAAGTAGGGTAGTTAGATTGAGTTCGTACATGTGAAATGTATGTGTGCTTTCTTCATTAAAGCACTAGCTGCTGCCCGCGGCTCTGCCCGCGTGATATTCGTATAAAACATAGTCTATGTGTTAATCTGATGTACAAACTATATTCCTGTAAAGTTTCATTGAAATCCGTTCAGTAGTTTTTGCGTGAAAGTGGAACAAACATCCATCCATCTATCCAAACAAACTTTCGCGTTTATAATATTAGTAGGACTATGCAACCCGATTTTAACCTGATGTTACAAAAATTTACCATTACCTATTATTTTTTGCACATAAATAATGTTTAGCAACTCAAGTGTGAAAGAACTTTGAGTATAGTCCGAGTTTCTTGCCAGTTCTTCTCGGAAGAATCCACTTTCCGAACACGGCATAGAGGCAACTTGGCATAGAGCGAAAAGATGATAAGCCGCCCTTACATCCCCTTTTCATTAGGTCTCTCTGTCTAATCAATAACTTTTCATCAAGATATTCAATCCCTAGATACCTATTGTAGATTTCTGTTGTAAGAGACGTATCTGCTTCTTTGTGGCTTCTTCATTCTCATAATCCAATGAAATTAAAATTCAACCAGTCTTTAAATCAGAGAAGCAGCAATGATGCTGCTTCTTGCAAAGTAAAGCTATGAAGCTTTACTTTGATTTGACAAGGAGTGTCTAAGAAAGAGGTCGATTAATTTTCTTCAAAAAATGTATTCGACTTTAACCATATTTTACATGTCTTCCACAATATAATAGTTGTCCAGGAAATAATCGTCCATGTATGGGTAATCTAAAAAAAACAATGAATGTTACATAAAGTCCCAAAAATGTAATAAACAATGTTACGAGTACGAGTACTATGAAAAAGTCCCCACAATGTTATGTGTGTATTTTGTAACTGGTAGAGCGTAACTTTATTTTTTTATGCATATCATCATTATCAGCCTACCGCAGTCCACTGCTGGACATAAGCCTCTCCAGGTATTCGCTACTTTGGGCAAACACCTGGAGCTTATTACCATAATCGCTTCGCTGGGCGGGCGGGTTTGCGATCGCAGGGTGTAGCTAGAATAAGGTGAGCATTCCCCATTTTAAAGACTAAAGAGAACACTAAGACTGGCAATTTTTCTCCTGAACAATACGGATAGCACATCGCTGCAACCTGACGAGAGCCTCCATGAGGTACTTAGCAGAATCGTCCCAACCACGAGAGCAATACTCCCTTACTGTTCAATGATACAAAAATGAATTTAATAAATTATACTTACGTAAGTACTCAGTAAGTATTTGTAACTTGAAACACTCCCCCATGTGAGAGATTTGCCAAACTGTGGAGAAAACGTGACGATGAATGTGAGTTCCTATGGTTTCCGGATTTAAAATAGAACTCTTCTCATTGCATGGGTGACGTAGAATTAATCGTATAGAAGACTAAGGGAATAGTGACAACGGGCAAGTAACTGGTCAGTTACCTTTCAGTTGCCGGCCCACCAACTTACCCATAATCGCCACGCTTGGCAGGCAACGAGCAGCAGCATGCACCTGGGTACAAATAAAACCTACTGCGGTCACCAACTCGCCTGCCAACCGTGGTGACTAAGGCATAAATGCTGTGCGGTGACCAAAAAGACCGTAAAGGAATACGAATCGCTGCCTTCTTTTTTCCCGTGTGTGAAGTAGGAGTCGACTCGTCTACGACGGCCCCAGTCAAAAAGCCGTTGGCTCAGTCATCAGCATCATCATTGCAGTCCACTGCTGGTCTTCGGCCCTCCAGCTGTTCGACACTTAGGACAAACGTCTGGAAGATATACGCATAATCGCCACGCTGTGCAGGCGGGTTGGCGATCGCAGGGCTCCTCGCTCCGTTGACGCTGCTGCCCGCCATGTTCACTGCTAAAGCACCCTCTAAAGAAATTGCCACGTGCCTCAGATGGCATAGTTACGCCTCTGGGCATGAGAATTAGGGGACACACGAGTATGACTAGCTCAATGGCTTATTTGGTAGTGCCTTCTGAGCTAAGATGTCAATCTTGTGACCGAGTCTTTAAGAGCAAGTTTGGACTTGCGAGTCACATACGAGCGCATGCTCGCAACTAGCAGGGGTCGCCATTGCCGAATACGGCATGGAGGACTATATATTCATGAACATGTCTGTTTGTATTGGTCTGGGTGATTTCTATGTATAATATGTATTTATTTACAAAAAAAAATGTATCTAAGTATTAAGAGTTGTCTAGTACCCATAGTACAAACTTCGGCATAGTCTAGGGCTAGGTGGCGCTTTGTGCTCGTGGCATGTCTTGGGTTTGAGCTGTAGATGATCTTGCACTTACTATCATATCGTTCCATGCAGTTAACATAGTCGAGCATGCAATAGTTTTTAAACGTGAGATGTGTGAAGAACAGCGTTCTGCCGCAAACCATTCCGGTGCTGCAACAATAAAGCCTTGTCTTATGCTCTAATTTCGAAAATGTAAGAGTTATGTTCTCAATATTTCAACTGATTACAATCTCGCAAGATGGATTACAATCTAAAGTTATTTAAGTACGATTTCACGGTGACATATATAAAGTACTAGCTGTGCTCGCGACTTCGTCCGCGTGGAATAGTTATTTTTTCCCCGTTTTTTTTACATTTCCCATTATTTCTTCGCTCCTAGTAGTTGCAGCGTGATGTTATATAGCCGAAAGCCTTCCTCGATAAATGGTCTATTCAACAGAAAAAAGAATTTTTCAATTCGGACCAGTAGTTCCTGAGATTAGCGCGTTCAAACAAACAAACTCTTCAGCTTTATAATATTAGTTAAGATTAAGATTCAGTATACGTTACTCGTAAGCTTTAAGGCAGTAATAGGCTAGATAGTCGCAGTCTTCTTTGAGGGATATGCGAACGGGCGTCGTGCGCCGGCGCCGTCGAGTCGTCGTCGTCCGAGTCGTGAACCTAGCGAAACGATCATGATGGTTACAGAGGGGGCAAACGGGCCTCAAGGTCACCTGAAGATAAGTTCTTTTTTTATAGTAGCTCGACATAATGGCTTCCCTACGCCTGATGGAAAGCGAAAGAGAAGCCCAAGTCACTGTAACAACTGGCAAGTAACTGGTTAGTTACCTGTCAGTTGCCACTGCCATGCCGACCCAACCCTAACCCCACACGAGCTCCGGAGACCCTACTCACCAGCAGAAACACGACCCGGAGGTCATTTGGCTGCGGTATTCTATAGGGTGGAGGTCCTTCCCCGGACGGGCAGCTTAATTCGAGCGAAGATTCGCTATGCCCTAACTCTCTTAAACTGACTGTTCCGTGACTTTTGACTGACTCCGTGGCTCAATTGCTAGTGACCTCTGCCTTTTGAGCCAAGGGTCGTGGGTTTAATTCCCGCACATTACAAACATTTGTGTGCATGAACATGTCTGTGTGGTCTAGGTGTTTTCTATGTATAATTTATATATATATTTATTTACAAAAAAAAGTATCTGAGTATGTTTATCAGTTGTCTAGTACTCATTGTACAAGCTTCGGCTTAGTTTGGGGCTATACGGCGATGTGTGGCCCAGCGTGGCATGTCTTGGGTTAGCAACTACACGAGTTTCTTGCCGGTACCTATCTCCTCAGTAGAATGCTGCTTTCCGAACCGGTGGTAGCTTCGACGATTTGTAAGTGTTTTTTTTTAAAACCTATAAAAATAAATATTATTTTGACTTTGACTATTTATTTATCATTTATTTATTTATTTACAATTTCACGGGGACATGTGTTCACATGATGCGATGTAAGGGAGCGACCTATCACCTTTTCGCTCAAGCTATCCTCACCTGCCCGTGGTGCATCCTGCCGAAAAACAAACGAGGCTCTGGCAAACCGACTGGTGGCGGCATAACCATCACGATAGAAGGCGTAGCGAAATATCACAGGCCGATGACGGGCAGCAGCGTCACCGGAGTAAGAAGCTACGCCCTGCGATCGCCAACCCGCCTGCCCAGGCGTGGCGATTATGGGTATATCCTCCAGATGTTTGCCTTAGGTGGCGAACAACTGGAGAGGCCTTTGTCCAGCAGTGGACTGCAATAGGCTGATGATGATGATGTGTTCACATTGTTTAGCTCACCGTGTAGCAGCTCCGTGGGCTTCATTGGGCCTCCCTCCATCGCCGGTGGTGGGGCCCCCGGGATCAGGTTCGCCAGGCCCATCTGGATGCATCAAAGGAAAAGGCATGATGACTAATTTTTGTTTTGGATCATCATCATCATCATCAGCCCACATCAGTCCCTTTTTGTTTTGGATAAGTTTATTTATTTATGTTTTAATAAATTAATGTATCTTAAACAGTGTTATAATGATTTTAAATTAATTTTACACTTTTGAAATTGACTCTCTCGATGAACTTTGAAGGCCTATCGCGCTCTCATTTTGCAAAATATTTTGTTGTGATTTCTCAGTGGTTCTTTCTGGAAGCTATCAAATATATATAAGTAAGATAATACAGGACGGCCGGAAGATTAACGTAAAAAAAGTTTTTGGCTCTTAATGTCCAGAATTATAATTTACTAGCTGTGCCAGCGGCGCCCCACGCGCTGTGGATATCGGGTTTGTTAAAATCCGTCACTGATGGCTAGCTGGTCAGTTACCTGTCATTTGCCACAGCCATGCTGGCCCAACCCTAACCCCCCACGTAACCCTACTCACCGGCAGAAATACGACCTGGAGCCTAGCCTAAAAAATCATCATCCTCTTAGCGTTGTCCCGGTTTGTGTCTCTAGGCCCAGGGTCCGCTTTGACCATGAATCTAGATCTAGCGAGTCTGGTTATTACATTGAAGCGACTGCCATCTGACCTTCGTAACCCTCAGAAAGGGGAACCAGACAAATTTTTGGATCATGGTTACACATTCAGAATTAAACTGGATGTGCAGGTTTCCTCACGATGTTTTCCTTCACCGCTAAGCTACTATTATAATTCCGCACATAGATTTTTGCAAATCCAGAGGTGCGTGCCCCGCGCGGATTCGAACCGACGACCTCACGAGTGTGAAGCGGCGATCTTACCACTAGGCTACCACGGCTCCTAGCCTAGAAAATTCCTAGCCCTTTTTCCCCTATAGAAAAATTTGGCTGGTTTACATTCATCGACTTCAGATATTTACTTACCCTGGCCCGCAACTCCAGGGCCTGCACCATCCGGGGCCGCTCCACCTTCTGGCGCCGCCCCACCCCCCGCTTCTCCCCCTCCCCCTCCCTCTGGTGCTGCCCCTCCCCCGCCTTCCGCTCCTTGTTTCAAGATGCCTTCAAACAGATAAGGATTGTTCAAATAGTGAACTGATCCTTCAAAAACCTGACACAAGAGTAGTTATTGTTTGATAACATTTATATTTAGAAACTAGCTGTGCCGGCGGCGTCGCACGCGTTGATATCGGGTTTGAAAGATAACGGACTTCCATAAAATGGTACCTCAAGGTTAAGTTAGACCTCTAGCAATACATTTGTGAAAACTGCATTTAATTCCATGCTGTAGTTTTCGCGTGATGTGCGATCAAACATACAGATTAAAATTTCTCCCGTTTTCCCAACACTTCCCATCACTGCTCTGCTCCTATTAATTGTAGCGTGATGAAAAGTATACTATAACCTGCCCAAGAGTATGAAGAATAATCGTACCAAGTTTTATTAAAATCCGTCCAGTAGTTTTTTTTCTACAACGAACATATAGACAGACAGACAAAAATTTTACTGATTGCATTTTTGGCTTCAGTATCGATTACTAATCACCCCCTGATAGTTATTTTGAAAAAATATTTCATGTACAGAATGACCTCTCTACAGATTTATTATAAGTATATAGATATCTAGATGAAGCTTTACTTCTTAAACAGCTTAAGAAGTAGAGCTTCTTCAAATCATCATCATCATCATCTGAGCGTTATTCCCGGTTGCATCCGGAGGCCGTGCCTCGGAGATCAATTTCCCATTTGAAAATCCATTGTCGAAACAGAGTTTGAACCCCTGCGTCCCCCGTGGTGGTCAACAGCCTTAATCACTAACCCACGCTCTCTATTACCTTACCTTTTATTGTCTTGTTACCTTTAGTGGTCTGCCATCGACTTCTCGCCCAAGACGGCCGACCAGGAATTTGACCTTTCCCCGAATTCAGTCTCCAAAACTGCTCTGAAGCATTCCTGCTAGCCATAGGAACTCTGTAGTTCTTCTGACCAGTTGCACCGAAGTTTTGGTAGTTAGGGTTCTGTTGTCTTGATTGTAACTCTGCATATTGGCGATCCTGCGCTGACTGTGACTCTGGACCGTATTTGTTGACTATACCTCGATATTCCGCTAGAAGTTTCTCGACTTCCGGATCTTTTTGGTGTATAGTTCTTGCGCCAAGGTATTGGTTTTTAACAGCATGGTACTGCTTTTGTGCGCCAGAATACTGGTTTTGACCGTTGGAGTACTGGTTTTGGCCGTTGAAGTACTGATTTTGACTGTTGGAGTACTGGTTTTGACCGTTGGAATACTGATTTTGACCGTTGGAGTACTGGTTTTGACTGTTAGGGTACTGATATTGGCCACTAGGGTTTGACTTCTGTGGACTGTAGTAGTATTGTCTTCCAGGGTACACTCGTCGTGCCTCAGGGTACTGAGGTGGGGTTTCAACTGGTATCGTTTCATCTTTCTTAGTCATAGGCAGCGTTGTTTTTGAGAAAGATGTATCGGATATTCTCTCTTTTTCTGTATTAGTATTTCCTGATGGGATTCCTCTTTCTGTAGTACGTCTAGATGTGTTTGGTTTTGTAATTTCTTTTATACTGTATGGATATTTTTTACTGGTAGGACTAATTGATATTTCTTGAAAATCCGATACATTTTTATAAATGCTAGATGAATATTCTTCAAAATATGTATCTTTAGAATATTTTTTAATTCTTTTTGTATTATTAATATGGTATGGCTTGGTTTCTGATTTATCTTGCTTTTGTAATATACTAAAGCTATTGGATTTATTCATTAAATTCTTTTTAAAAATCATGGACGATTGATATGCATTTGTCTTATTTTGTAAAATATGTAAACTGTTAGAAAAATGGTGGTCAGAATGTAACTTTCTACGTTTCGTATTTTTTTCAAGTTTTTTCTCATGTAAAGTTTTGTGAAAATCAGTTATAGTAATTTTTTTGATATCTAATGTAGATTTATCGTTATACAATTTCATATGTCTGTTATCTGAATTATTAAAATAGTATTCACTTAAAGGTAGGGAGTAGGTATTCACGGATGATAATTTATTCGTTGAGTTACCATGAACTGTTTCCATACTTAATTGCAGTATAACTGGTGGAAAGCAACAAACATTTATTAATATAAATAGGATTGATTAATTTGCACAAATTATTATTTACGTAATAATAAATGAAGAAGGAAGGCTACACCGTGCATAATGAAAGTCTGATCTTTCTGCGGTCGTGTCGGACTATCGTCCCATCAGATTATGAGAGCAAAGGAAAAGATAGTGCATCAGATTATGAAAGCACAGGAAACTGTATTAGCCACACATACCTACTCGTAAATGCACTTTAAATTCTCCTGCGAACTTGGCCAGTCTTATTTCTAGGTTGAACGCTGTAGCTGAGATTCAGTCTGGAAATTATTATCTAGCACTTTAGAGAGGTTTTAAAATTACCTGCCAATGTATAAAATATCTGTTTCCCATTTACACACATAGCATTCACAGCTCATAAAATAATTCTTCATAAGTAGGTAATATCGCGAGTTTCAACAAAAGTTTTACATCTTATTAGACTTTACAAAGTAATTTTATTTTCATGAGTCGGTGTAAAAATTCAACGAAATAAGAATGCTCGGTTACAAAGTTACGTCAACGTTTCAAAAATCTGCTTCATAACAGATCTTATCTTGAGAAGAATGTTTGATATTATGTCACGAAAAGTTTGTTAAAATTTTATTACTGCGTAGTTAGGTTAGGGTCGTGGCTTTTTCTAATATTTTGTAAATTTTTGGAGAAACAGTGACCTTTTTTTTCTAAAAAGGGTTTCTGAAATCCTCAACGAAGTCATATGGATATGAGACAAGCATTTATAAATAATGACCTAAGACATGCAAAGTCAAATTTAAGAGAGGTAGGGCATAGCGAATTTTCGCTCAAATTGAGCCGCCCGTCCGGGGAAGGACCTCCACCCTATAGAATACCGCAGTCAAATGACCTCTGAGTCGTGTTTCTGCCGGTGAGCAGGGTTTCCGGAGCTCGTGGGGGGTTAGGCCGGCGTGGCGGTGGCAACTGACAGGTAACTGACCAGTTACTTGCCCGTTGTCACAGCGAGTTGGTCGTCTCTTTCGCTTTCCATCAGGCGTAGAGAAGCCATTATGTTAAGCCACTATAAAGAAAAATCGGATTTGAGAACAACCTAAACCTTATAAATAGGCTAGATTTATTAAACACAAACAGACAAACGGACTGCCAACGCATTATTACAGGCGTTTCGAAGTCAAAACCGCATTTAATTTCGTCCCCGGCGTAAAGTTTATAATGCGAGAAATTGAAATGCAGAAATATTCATGAATCGACGGCAGTGCCCAGTGTTGACGCTGCGGCTTACCGAACTGTGGGCCGACTGTCTTGGAGATAAACTTCGAAATTAACTCATAAATACTGTTTTATTAGCATTTTGGCTCGTAGCGTGTTGTGCGATACCATTTGAAAAGTTAAGCGGTGGTCATCAAGTCGAAATGATGATGGGTGACCGTTTAATTCATATACTCGTAAACTCTTTTATTAAGGAACTCGTAGCGTGCTAGTGATATCGTTTGAAAAGTTAAGCGGTGGTATTCGAAATCGAGATGATGATGTATTACAGTAAGAATAGGCTATTACGGCTAAAAATTGTAATTAGTCCGTCTTTTATCTTATTCAAAAATAAAAGACACGTATTTTTTTATTTGTACATTAGACTAAAAATTACAAAGTTATAGCCCGTTGAAATTACGCATGACGTCACACGTTGAGGCATTTTTAGGGGAGGGAGTGACGTCAAAGACTCACTCCTAACTTTTGATGCCTTGTATCTTTGCAATTTTTTCATCATCATCATCATCAGCCTATTGCAGTCCACTGCTGGACATAGGCCTCTCCAGTTATTCGCCACCTAGGGCAAACATCTGGAGGGCTGGGCAGGCGGGTTGACGATCGCAGGGCGTAGCTTCTCGCTCCGGTGACGCTGCTGCCAGTCATCGGCCTGTGGTATTTAGCTACGCCTTCAATCGTGATGGTTATACCGCTACCAATCGGTTGCCAGAGCCTCGTTTGTTATTCTGCAGGATGCACTACAGGAGCGAAAAGATGACAAGTCGCTCCCTTACATCCCGAATCTACCGAATCAGTAATGCACTTCTAATGCAAATAGTTAGGTACTAGTCATCTAAAATAATATTATATTATCCAAAGCGAGAGAGCCATTTGGCAATGTATGCTAGTCGTTAACAGCACGTGTCGTGAACATCTTGGCAATTAGGAATTTTGAGAGCCTTTATTGCTCGCTCACCTAATATTAACCCCTTTATTTCATCTGGAATAGTTATGGAGGGTATGTTCCGTTGTATTTCGTTTAGTTTGTTATAACACTGTTCTTATCTCTAAGTGTTAATTTGTTTGTAAACATAAATCAGTGAGTTTTCCATCATCATTAGCCTATTACAGTCCAGCTGGATATAGGCTTCTCCAGGTGTTCGCCACTTTAGGCAAACATTTGGAGGTTATATCCATAATCGCCACGCTGGGCATCCAGATTGGCGAACGCAGGGCGTAGCTCCTCGCTCCGTTGACTGCTGACCGTCATCAGCCTGTATTTGTAGCGTTATACCGCCACCAGTCGGTTGCCAGAGCATCGTTCGTTATTCAGCAAGATGCACCACGGGCAGGTGAGGGTGGCTTGGAGCAAAAAGATGATAGGTCGCTCCCTTACATCCTTTTGTGTGAGTTTTAAAATATTTTTATTTCAAGCTTGTGTGTAAGGTTTCATTTATCAGAATAATGTGTAAGATTGTATTTCAATCCCAAACCTTGGGTCCACACATATCTCATATTTCAGTTACGACTTCGGATACGGGACCTCAATATTTCAATACGACATCCTCATGAACTGAACTGGATCTATTGTTAGTTTCTTTATGTACTGGTACAGTCGCGGTCAGAATACATAAAAGTATACGAACCTAGTATTTTAGTGATTTAATATTTGTACTAACTTACGACTATGAATGATGCTGCTCCCTATAACATTTTTTTTCTCCTTCTACTAGGGTCTCCCGTGTCAAAAAAAGGTAGATAGATATTCTTTATTGCACAAAATACAAATATTTACAGAAAAAGTATTACAGACAACCTTCAGGTGGAGGAGACTTAGATATATTTTTTTTGTAAATATGTAAATACATTACACAGAAAACACCCAGTAGGACTTACATTTAAGTTTTTAGAGAATTTCGGTGATTTGATTGTGATACGCACGTACACATTTTTTTTATGTGCGTGAGAAATGAAATTGCTCGAATATTTTCCATACATTTTATTTATAGGTAGATAGGTACATATTACACTATTCAGTGTAAGCAAATTTTAAACATATACTCACAACATTTTTATCACCGTGACTTTACTACCGGAATCTATCTTCACACGTCACTACTTCTAAGTCTTACATAACGCGAACTAAAACCGACTCTATAACAAGGATATAAAGCCTAAAATGTTCTAATAATAGCGGTCACGTATAAAATAGAGCGATCAGTCTTCAGACGAGGCTACTGTTGGATAGAGCAGGGATTTTCTAAGGATATTCTGGAGAACAAACACCGAACCGAAATAAATGTATGGCTTTTGCTAGCCGATCACCTGGTCTTAACAGGAGGTTTTACCCCTCTAACTTTTTTTTTATATTAGCTCGACTTAATGGCTTCCCTACGCCTGATGGAAAGCAAAAGATAAGCCCAAGCTGTGACAACGAGCAAGTAACTGGTCAATTACCTGTCAGTTGCCACCGCCATGCCGGCCCAACATCAGCCCCCCAGGAAACCTTACTCACCAGCAGAAACACGACCCGAGGGTCATTTGGCTGCGGTATTCTATAGGGTGGAGGTCCTTCCCCGGACGGGCAGCTCAAGTCGAGCGAAGATACGCTATGCCCTACCTCGCTTAAAAAATTTAAGTAGGTTGGGCCTCTCACAGACCATAATAGACTTTTCGACTAGCGAGACAATTTGTCTTCATTGCACACCGAATATAACCTCGTTATAATCATCCCGGCCTTCATTTGTCGTCCCCTGCTGGACATATGCCTCTCCAGCTGTTTGCCACGCCACGCTGGACAGACTGGTTGGCGATTGAAGAGCGTAGCTTCTCGCTCCGGTGACGCTGCTGCCCGTCATATTCTGTCTGTGCTATTTAGCTACGCCTTCAATTGTGATGGTTATACCGCCACCAGTCGGTTGCCAGCGCCTCATTTGTTATTCGGCGGGTAGGATGTACCACGGGCAGGTGAGGTTGGCTTGGAGCGAAAAGATAATGCGCCGCTCCCTTACATCCCTTCTATATATTATATATCTATACATATATATACATACATATATATACATAATATATATATATACATTGTGGGTACTTTATAAGGGATTTACCCATTTTCAGCACAATACTGGTCCACCAATCATAATATTGATTAGCACCGGTAATTATTAATAATGGAGGCTTTGGTCTGAACCGTCAACGGTAATTAATTACTTTTTCGTAAGGTTCGTTTATGGCGCTTAATTAATAACAGGTTATGGAGTGAATCTATTTTGATCCTCTTTGTGCGATGGGATTTATTCATCGTATCGCTTTTTTGATGGATGGATTTTTCTTATTTTTTGAGTTTCAGTTCTATATATGGGGAATCCCAAAACTTTTGGATTTGTTCTGATTTTATTTTAAAATCTTAATGAAGTTTACAGAATACATCTACGCACCAAATTTCAATAATGTAGCTCATAAAGTTTCGGAATAAACTGGCTGTGACATACGGACGGACAGACAGACAGACAGACAGACGTGACGAACCTATAAGGGTCCCGTTTTTGCCATTTTGGCTACGGAACCCTAAAAAAGCCGGCAAAACCGCGTCATGTAGCTACTGTTAATATAAAACTAGGGTCCTGAATAAGTTACATAAATCATCAGCACATTTTAATTTAAACGAAAAAAGTTTCTCGGCCATTTCTATACCGGCGCAAAGTTTAAATGTCCTAAGCCGTTCCTGAAGGGGATTTTTAAATACGAAAAGTTCTCGATCTCTGGTTGGGGATACCATTAATTCCAATAAAGTCTTAAGAAGTCATAGACCTTATAAAGAACGGCAGATAAAGTAAATTATTACTTACCTTATTCTATAAATCCTTCTGTAAATAATACAGTGTGTGAAAGTATATATAAGTGGATGTAAGGGAGTGACCCATCATCTTTTCGCTCCAAGCCTACCTCACCTGCCCGTGGTGCATCCTGCCGAATAACAAACGATGGCAACGTGGCGGTACAGCCATCACATTGAAGGCGTTGCTAAATACCACGGACCGATGACGGGCAGCAGCGTTACCGGAGCGAGAAGCTACGCCCTACGATCGCCAACCCGTCTGCCCAGGGTGGCGATTATGGTATTAGAAAATCCTCCAGATATATGCCCTAAGTGGCGAACAACTGGAGAGGCCTATGTCCAGCAGTGGACTGCAATGGGCTGATGGTGATGACGATGTCGCAGCCACTTGGACTGATCTTTCGCTTTCCATCAGGCGCAGGGAAGCCATTATGTCGTGGTACCATAAAAAAAAGTTTGTCACTATAGCTATAGTATCCAAAATTGGCTCAGTATAGTATATTATCATCCTAGTGGTTGTATAACAGAAACCACACTCATTTGGAATAGATACTTACAATTTACCCTCGACGGTCCGTCAGATATCTTATCTCTAACCCTTTCCGCTGTCTGCCGAAAACTCCAGCGCCATTGGGTCTCATATTACGCTAGCCGTATCGGATAGTAATGTATCTGAGGGAATGTGGTACATTCCGTGTTTAGTTGAGAAGGGTTGGCATTGAATCCTTAAAGATAATAATAAGTTTCCGGCTGCAATTTTCCCGAATGGATACGACCTAGGGACCTTCAAGAAGCGTGCCTACAGATTTCTCTTGGGCCGGCAACGCACAAGTGACTCCCCTGGTGTTGCGGTGTCTATGGGCTGAAGTGATCACTTACCATCAGGTGACATTCAGGCCCGTTTGAACCCTATGTCATAAAAAAAAGTATCGATATTAATATGTACATTTATGTACATTGACATGTACATATGCTATAGAATACCGCAGCCAAATGACCTCCGGGTCGTGTTTCTGCTTGTGAGTGGGGTTTCCGGAGCTCGTGGGGGGTTAGGGTTGGGCCGGCATGGAAGTGGCAACTGACAAGTAACTGACCAGTTACTTGCCAATTGTCACAGCGACTCGGGCTTCTCTTTCGCTTTCCATCAGGCGTAGAGAAGCCGTTATGTCGAGCTATTATAAAAAAAAATACAAAATGTTACTAAGTCTTAATTTTTTTTTCAACATAAAGGACCAGCAATGTAAAATTTACCTAAATATGTAGCCTTAGTGTTAAATCTGATTTGGATTCCTCCCTCGTCCGTCCACAGGCGTTACACAAACAAGTGCACGCGATGAATGTTTGATTGTCAAACGGTTCCTCTGAGACGAGCCCTCTTTAGAATAGGCCTCATGCCGTAAAAAATGTAATTTAATTAGTCCATCTTTTAGATTGTTCAAAAATAAAAGACACGTATTTTTTCATTTGTAAATTAGACCAAAAATTACAAAGATATAGCCCGTTAAAATTACGCGTGACGTCAAAGAGTGGGAGCTTTTTCGCCACTGAGTGACGTCAAAGACCCCCACTCCTACATTTTGATGACTTGTATCTTTGTTATTTTTTGTTTAAATGAAAAAAGGAAAAATACGTGTCCAATTTATATTTTTATAATTTAAAATACGGATTAAATAAAATGTTACTATTTTGGCCCTGGGAACATCCCTTTTACATAGAAAAGGTAGATAAATATGCTTAATTGCTCACCACATGGTCGACTTAGAACAAGGTATAGTGAACATAATATCTATAGGATCCTCGACACCACCCTTAAGGCGCATGACGAAGGGGCCGGTGTTTTTAGTGGGTATTTCCTGCCCCACTTCCATCGTCGAGGCGGGGTGAGTCCCACATACCCCGCTGCTCCCCCGAGCGGCGGGTATGCCTAAATGCATTTTCCCCGGTAACTAAAACTAAAAAAACAAAAAAGAAACAAGGTATAGTAGACTATCTGTTGTACAATATAGGCAGTCTTATGACCTCTTCCAGATTCCTATGTCTACGCCTGGGTGACGCTGCTACTCCTCAACGGCATGTGGCATAAGATAGCTCTTATCTTATCTTGAAGGCGTAGCCGCCTTCAATCCTTACGGTTATACCGCCTCCAGTCGGTTGCCAGAGCCTCGTTTGTTATTCGGCAGGATGGCAGGTGAGGGTGGCTTGGAGCGAAAAGATACTATTTCACTCCCTTACATCCCAAACAACAGTCATCATCATCATCATCAGCCTATTGCAGTCCACTGCTGGTCATAGGCCTCTCCAGGTGCTCGCCACTTAGGGCAAACATCTGAAGGGTATACCCATAATCGCCACGCTGGGCAGGCGGGTTGGCGATCGCAGGACGTAGCTTCTCGCTCTGGTGACGCTGCTGCCCGTCATCGGTCTGTGGTATTCATTTAGCTACGTCTTCAATTGTGATGGTTATACCGCCTCCAGTCGGTTGCCAGAGCCTCGTTTGTTGTTCGGCAGGATGTACCACGGGCAAGTGAGGCTGGCTTGGAGCGAAAAGATGATAGGTAGCTCCCTTACATCCCAAACAACAGTAGCTGACGTAATTTGTAAAACCGCACCAAACGCCGGCCGATTGCATTGGAGCCGCCATTTTGAGTGCTAATTTCAATTAAGGCCACCGCTCGAATTGCGAACGTTTCAGTACTTTAATCGTTCCATAAGTGCACTTTAGGCAGTTCATTTTTCATGTTTTTAAAAAGCTTTAACGATATTTTTTTATTAATGGCATCCTCTGTGAAGTCTATTTATGCAATGGAAGTATTTGTATTACATACAACGTAGTAGACTACGTGTATGTAGTACAGTTACTATGTTGTACGTAGTACTTAATTACTACCATGATTCCTGCTTACGTCGAGCGAGTATTTGGGCGATTTTTTTTTATTTATTAGTACGTCAAAATAACTGCGTTCTGCCTGATGTTAAGTAGACGCCGAAGTCCAAAGAAAAAATGTAAGCGATAACAAATGAGGCTCTGGTAACTGACTTGGAAAGTGGCGGTATAACCGTTACAATTGAAGGCGTATACCACAGGCCGATAACGGGTAGCAGCGTCACCGGAGCCAGGAGCTACGCCCTGCGATCGCCAACCCGCCTGCCCAGCGTGACGATTACAAGTAATGACTCCAGATGTTTCACCAAAGTGGCGAACAAGTAACTGAATTATGGAGAGGCCTATGTCCAGCAGTGGATTGCGATTGGCTGGTGATGATGATGAGATAAATGGATATTAGTTTAAACAGATAGAGTGTAGTTATTGCAAACAGTTATGCACCCTACAGAATACCGCAGTCAAATGACCTCTGGGTCATGTTTCTGCCGTTGAGGCGAGGGTTTCCGGAGCTCGTGGGGGTTAGGGTTGGGTCGGTATGGCGGTGGCAACTGACAAGTAACTGACCAGTTACTTGCCCGTTGTCACAGCGACTTGGACTTCTCTTTCGCTTTCCATCAGGCGTAGGGAAGCCATTATTCAATTCAATTCATTTATTTCTATAAAGTAACAAAGACTCATTTTGGTTAGTAATACCTACTTAATGACTATGTTAGTAAGGACACATAATCACATAAAACATTAAAGAATTTAAGTGGCCATTCCTGCACCACTCCCCCCGAAATGGTACAAGAACGACCTATATATGGGCAGTCTAGTCTGTCGGCGATCTTGTTCAGGATGCTGTTACTGCTAGCCCGCACCCTGCGCACCAGGGATGCACACCGTTTACGCATTGTTGCGTAGAAGCAGTCTACGCCTGCTTCGGCAAACATCCCCGACGCACTACAGAAACGAGGTAGCCGCAGCATCCTGAAGGCGTTATTATATTGGATACGGAGAGCGTTGTAAGATTTTTGTATGTCGAGCCAATATAAAAAAAAAACTTACTGACATAATGAATACAAATATGTAGAAGTATAGCTCCATTCGCTCGGTCTGCTCGCTTCGCTCGCTCGCTCTCGCCGTCCCGCGCCAGCCTGCAATTTGTGTAGCCCGAGCGAGCAGAGCGCTACTCGCTCGTTAATCGCTCAAGGGCTGCGACACACGAGCGGTATTGAATGTAGGTACAGTTTTTACAGTTTATCGTAGTGTATAGCAGTTATCATCATCATCATCATCAGCCTATCGCAGTCTATTGCTGGAAACAGGCCTCTCCAATTAAACCAAATTACTTTTGAGGGTTATAGATACTTCAAGCGTGGGCGGGCGTTGGGCTTTAGAAGGTTATTATAGGTGGGGGTCTTCCGGACGCCAGTCCGTCCGGGCTTCGCCCTCGGTGGGCCTTTTTTGGTACACGTACAATGAATCACGTACATTAAACTACATGCATAAATAAATAATGTTACTTCATTATTTAGATCATCATCATCATATCGTGTGGCTTAAATATTTCTGCTGTTATTTATATTATTTAGATAAAATAAGGTTAATAATTTATTGTCTTTTTTAATAAAAATTAGTATTTACCTTACCCACAAAAAAGGTATTAAAGGCACTACTCGACACCGCGGCAGGGTCCATCCTTACCTTTTGGAAAGTTTTCCATCAAGAACTGTTCGTTTCCAACGTAAGCTCTGGACTGAGCTCCCAGCCGCATTTCCTGATCGCTACGACTTGTCCTTCTTCAAACGTGGTCTAAAGAGAACTCTTTCCTCTCGGTAGGCAGCGGCTACTGTGCCCCTGACATTGCAGAGTCTATGAGCGGCGGTAACCGTTTAACATCGGATGATAAAAAAAAGTATCCTTACCTCCGCGTACCTACATCCACCTTTATTCTCCACAAGCTACAAATAAATGTGACACCAATTTCCCTGTCCGCCTCTCCTCGCCCTCGTATTAATTTCCATTGTTCAAACGGTTTAATTTCGCAAAGCTATACGCACTTATTTCAAATCGTATACGTGTAGGAGGTATATTAAATTACCTATTACCTTGGAAGTACCACATGCAATTAATTTTGTCAAAGACGTTAAATGTTAAGTTGGTTTTAATTAAAATTGAGATAAGGTTCATTTTAGGCAAGGAGAAGGAAAAATAAATGAGTTTCAAAGTGATTTGTGAAGTTCGGAGTGTTCCCTGATAGATATTAGCTACAGATTTTCAAGGCGAGAGTGAAGCGGTGTGTGTTGGGTGAACACGCTCCATTCCCAGTTCCCAGAGGGACATTTTGGGACAATTTTGGGGCCAGCCTTACCCAGGGCCCCGCAATCAATAGGTCTTCCCCTTCAGATCAAATACAAAGTCCCTAGTACCTGTCAGACTCAACAAAATAGTGTTCTGTCACAGTTATGTCCCATCATCCTAACCTAATATGGCCAAGACCTCCCAATAGAATAAAGACGGCCCTGCCTGCTGCTGAGCTTAAACTTGGTCTTCATCCATCTTCAAGTACCTAATCTTCTCTCTTCTATCAGTTGACTAAGCACACACCGACTAAAGAATCAGTCCGTTTTGTGAACTCACGCGTAAGTGACGACAAAGCGTACTGATTCTAATGTCGGAGATGTGCTGTTCTTCTCTCTTGCCCACTCTTCTAGTCTTGATCTATCTTCTATTCTGTTCTTCAAATTTCTCACCACTGTTGTACAATTTAAGCTGTCTTATCACTATGAGCGATTTCTTCCAAATAACCTTTGAGTATAGCAAGATAATAACTCTTTAAAATAAACGTTTCTTGTTGATCTCTCACAGAATCACGTCCATTTATTAGATACGAGTAGATATTCACATCTGAGCTTTTGGTAGTTCGTTCAAGCACGGAAGAGATATGAATTTGCAAGCTAAACGTGACTGGAGTTGAAGATTTTGAACGGCCAATTTTGTTTATATGCCTATGTTACGTAGGCTATAGTTTTCCTCTAGTTGATGTAAATATTGTATCTTCCTACCCAAACCTTGTCCATGTGATTTCCGGGTTCAGAATAGATGATTAAAGGAATATCAGGAAACGGGCAGCAGCATTTTGCCAGCTCTTTGCCAGGCTCCTTGTTCCCTGAGATGCACAATCGTTCGATGTTCAAGGCGAGAGTGAACCGGTTTTTGATGGGTGAGCGCGCTCCATCGTAGACTGTATTATCGCTTACCATCAGGTGAATTGCAGTCAAGCGCAAACCCATATTGTATAAAAAAGAAAAAAAATACCAGGGTACAAATGAAACTTACCGTGATCGATTTTAAGAGAGGTAGGGCATAGCGAATCTTCGCTCGAATTGAGCTGCCCGTCCGGGGAAGGATCTCTACCCAGCCCCGGATCTACGATTTTTTCGAACCGGGGCAAGAACTTGATATAGCACCCCCCCCCCCCCCCCCCCCCGTGAGCGTTTCATTAACATTAATATATAATAGGTGTCATTTTTTGTGATCTAGTTTTGTTGCGTAGTTTTGAAGATTTAAGCGTACAAAGGGATATAGAGACAGAAAAAGCGACTTTGTTTTATACTATGTAGTGATGATTTTGGCGCCCCCTGAAACTGCCGCCCGGGGCAGGTGCCCCGGTTTGCCCCCCCCTAGATCCGGGGCTGTCTCTACCCTATAGAATACCGCAGGCAAATGACCTCCGGGTCGTGTTTCTGCCGGTGAGTAGGGTTTCCGGAGCTCGTGGGGGGCTAGGGTTGGGCCGGCATGGCAGTGGCAACTAACAGGTAACTGACCAGTTACTTGCCAGTTGTCAGAGCGACTTGGGCTTCTTTTTCGCTTTCCATCAGGCGTAGGGAAGTCATTATGTCGAGCTACTATAAAAAAACAACAGCAAAACGACTATCCCCCTAACGACAATTTTCATTAGAGGTAGCATGTCCAACAGTGGAAGTCATATGGCTGATCATCATCATCATCAGCCTATCACAGTCCACTGCTGGACATAGGCCTCTCCAATTGTTCGCCACAGGGCAAACATCTGGAGGATATACCCATAATCGCCACGCTGGGCAGGCGGGTTGGCGATCGCAGGGCGTAGCTTTTCGCTCCGGTGACGCTGCTGCCCGTCATCGGTCTGTGGTATTTAGCTACGCCGTTAATTGTGATGGTTATACCGCCATCTGTCGGTTGCCAGCGCCAGCGTATGGCTGATGATGATGATGATATGGTATAACCACTGGACTAATGAACCAATAAACTTGATCCTCATTCAATCTAAATATACTTCCTTTACACAGTAGAAGCTTCTTCGGAAATATTGATATCACATGTAATACAAAATGTCATATGAATCAAATATAACCGAAATCTTATTCTGAGAAGAAAGGATGTAAGCAGAAATATCTAATTACATCGAAGGGGAGGAGGGCTAATAAAATGCGGGTTTTGTCCGATATTCCCCGGGTCGGGTAACGAATTGAATCATTGGAATGATCTTGTGAACGGTGAGAGATGCTTTGTAGCTTTTGTATTGAATCTTTATGGACACTCAAATTAGGTAGAAAGACATCGCAGAAAAGGTAAGTTGCCATTAATGAAATAATAATACAGGTAGGTATTGATAAACACATTAATTGATAATCTGAAAGTATTAATTTATTACACAATCCAATTACAAACACTCGTTCAACCAGAGAGAGCGAAAAAGTAATAAATAAAGAAATAAATAAATATTAGATAACATCACATACATTGCTACGATCCCAAAGTTACTTACTTAAGCACTTGTGTTATGGGTATCAGAACAACGAAGGTACTACGAATAAATACTTAAATACAAATATAAACACCCAGACACGGGACAAACACAAGTGTTCATCACATGAATGTTTGCCCCGGGTGGGAATCGAACCCACGACCCTTGGTTCAGAAGGCAGGGGTCACTACCAATTGAGCCACCGAGCCAGTCAAATAGCCAGTTATAATCGGCGGGAACTCGATGACAGCTGTCAGTGTCACAGTTACGTCAAACTTCAACTGTCAACGTTAGTGCGGTGACTCTTGAGCGTGGCGAATAGTGCTGTGCCGCAGCGATTGATTATTCTCCTATAACAGTATCTATATCATTAATTGAACTAGTGCTAGCCAGTCTAATCTAGCGGGGCCTAAGCGGGACTTTGTGTATTGGTTGCGACTGTAGTGCACCACTGCAGAACATAGCACATTTGTTCAACTGCCAGCTGTATTCCAATACGTGATGAAACCACCAGGTAAACTTTGCTGCCTATTCTCTGATATGCCTCTTTATGTAAATTCATTCATTCATGTAAACACCGCTATTTCAACAACTGATTTCCAAAGGGCTTAATCTTCAAAAGAGAAACAATATTTATAAAAAAAGTCTGTAATTTTCCAAAACAAGCACATTGAAGGGTTGAGTCGTTATCTACGAGGTCTGCTAATGCGAGTGATCTGTCAATGCCCACGCTATCAAATATTTGAATACTGTGATCGAGCGTTTGTTAGATACAACAATGTCTAGTCTTTATATTTATTAAAAGCCAGACTTCGTTGCTAGATCTATTTTTGGCAATCTTGAGTTAAATAACAAGTGTGGCTGGTGGTGATAGGCTTAGATAGTAGGTACTCCCACTACACACCAGTGACAAATAGTTAAGATGGAATTAAAACCGAAAATATAATGGGTATAAAATATGATAACACTTTATTCAATGTTGTTTATAAGTTCAAAAAAATATCCGTAAAAGTATGGCAAACTATGAAATTTAATCATTGTTCTATGTTGAAAAGCATACACCTAACTTTTAAATTAAAAGCATGAAGCTTCATTTATTTGAAATGGGTTTGCGTTTGACTGCAATTTATCTGATGGTATATCACAGTCCACGTTGGAAAAAAGTTTGAAAGTGCAAAAGTGTAATCTATTTGGAGAAACTATTTTATTTTTACGATGGAGCGCACTGTACCAGCAAAAACCGGGTTTTTGTCTAGCGCTCACTGATTTTTAACCACGCGTTTTTTTAAAGTTTGGCTAGGTCAACAAAACATTCGTCCATTAATTTGTAGTTTTCCTTTTTCAGCACCAACTGTCGATTTCCAATTTTATTTCAAATTTGATTTTTAATGCTTCCAGCTATTACGGAATTTACGAGTCATGGCCATATAAGTTTGATAGTATACATTCGTGTGTAGAAATCGATCGTTAGAGTAAGCTATTTTTAATATCTTTGGGTGTCAAAAAAAACTATTATAATTGTCACTAAAATTGTGTTTTGTTGTGAAGTTGGGTGAATCCGGGAGACCCATCAGATGGGAGAGGTGAACCACCTTTCTATAATCAATTTAAATTAAAACAACTTAAAGTTTTTTGCCTGACCTGGAAGCGAATATAGGACCTCTTGGTCGCTAAAAGATTAAATTTCTATTAATAGACCAATGGGGAATCAATTTTTTTACGTAATACAAACAATAGTAAAAACGGATACTCCCTTTACGAAACGACTCATCAGAATTTATCCAAGAAAAATATGTAGGCAGCATCTGTTCCATTTAATTTGTCTCTGTCAGATCGAATATTCCAATAAAAAATATGGAATTATTACCAGGAATGGAATCAGTATTAATGGAAAGGCTTGGGATTGTCAGATTTAATAATGGTTATGGCAGGCGAGCCTTTTAATTAACGATAACGACATATTTGCAAAATACAAGGAATTAGTGTTGGTAGTCTTAAGTCTAATTTAGAAGCATTTTTAAGTCTAATTTATAAGAGCCTTATAAGCTCGACTTAAAGACTTGAGTTGAGTTTGAATTTATCTACTAAATAAAGATTTTTTATTGTAAGGGATAATCATATTTTAACCCTTTATAATAAAAGTTGAACATATTTATAGGTCTTTAATTTACCTCGGCTTATGCTGAGTGAGGGTCTTTTACATTGGATGTCATAACTCTGTGTCATATAAAGACAAAACCAGTAGAAACTGATTTTGTCTTTATATTGTTTTTGTTGAGTATAAGTTTTGAATGTATGTGTTTATTATTATAATGTCTTGTTGAGATGTTTGAGTGCAATAAAATGTTCTTGTTTTTTTAATATTTGTTTCCTCAATTTATGTTGCCACTGTCCGTCCTAAAATACTTAGGTAAAATTTTGGTTTATGTACCATTTTTTTCAGGCAGAAGCCTAAGTTTATTTCAATGTCTCATATTTGCTATATGGCCTATGTCCTCTGATTTTAGTGACGAGATTATTTAGAAACTCTGATTTATATATTTTTTCATAAAGGTTTTTACTAAGTATGTAATATGACCTAAGTGAGTACCTGTAATATCTCGCGAAAGAGACGATCACAACACTACCCGAACACCTGGGGAAGAAAATAAAAAATGAAATATTGTCTTTAATAAAAGTAACACTTTGCTTGAATGTTAAATTGGTCTTTATTTAGCTAGGAACAGAATTCAAAACAGCGTATTGTATTGTAAAATTGTACATAACTATTGCTATGGTTGTACTTAGTTATATATTTTCAAACGGCTTACTGTAGACAAGGTCACAATAATACTACGCAGGTGGAAATGAGCATACTATCAAAATAATAATCAAACCTATCAAAATTATAAATAGCTGAAGTTAGAGATGTTTACGTATACACATTCACACTCGTGCGCACTTAACACACACACACACACACACATACACACACACACACAGATGCACACAAACACTCACACATTTCGCACACACGCACTCACAACACACACACACATTCTTCCTTATACAAAATTTAGTAAAAGTTTAACGTCAATTTTCATATTTGTTTGGAAAAATAGGTCACAAAAATTATAAAATATTTTTAAGCAGTTCATTTCCACCTGGTATACCATTTTAACAGAAAAATATTATATTTAACTCAGAAACACAGCCGCAATTAATTATATTCAAGTGAAGCGAAATCTACGTTTAATAACATAAATACGATATTACAGTATCAAATCACTATTTAAGTACGTGTGAAGTTGGAATATAAAGCAATTACATAAATTCTTTGCTCACTGTGCCTATACATAAACCTATATAAAACAATATTGAAAACCTTATGACGTAATCTCATACGACTACTCAATTTCACGGGCTCTGAACAAACGGTTTCAGTTTTAGTGAACTATCCCGAAGGTAATATTATCTCCAGACACAGCAAGTGAAGAAACTTCACCCAAAAATATAATAAAATATTTTGTATTTTCCCATTCACAAATTCATAGATGGTATGACATCGGTCTATTTCCTTATCCTATCTCTTCATCTATTATGTACTTTTGCAATAACATGGTCTTTCAATATTTCTGGTGTCTGTACCAGAGTATGTGTGTGAGTTTGTGTGAGAAAAGATATTTGTATCTTTTTCACACAAACTTATACAAGAAACAAATTTAGCAAAAATTGCAAAGTCTAGGTACTTATATGTCTTGTTTAATTTTAATTTTTTCCCATATTAATTGAAACTGGTATTGTAACACTCAAATATTTCGGTGACTACAATATGTTATTTTATTGCTTGATTTTGCAGTGAACTATGTAGTTTAAAATATTGCAATTTAGTGTATTTTATTATTTTATATGTATAACATCTTATCATCAATTAAGCTTACTATCTAATTTATTATTAAATATAATTATATACTTTACCGTAATTTAGAATATTTCAGCTTTTAAAGTCCGTATTTGATAAAATTATTATAAAGCGTTATTTTTAGTAACTCTAATTCTCTCTGTTGCCAGAGAAAATAACATATTTTACAACACAATTTAATGTATAAAATATAAGGATAAACTGTTTTTAAACTATTTAAAACGACACTACACAACAACTACCTACTAAAAATTATATCTAATAATAATATAAAAACAAGAATATAACATACATACCTGTTAAAAAAATAAACAGAATATTTTACTTAGATACCTCTAGATAAATTGGTTATTTCTCAATTAATATCAATATATCTCTTTTTTCCGTGAAACCAACAACAATGACTCGATTGACTCGTATAATTCTTTTATCGGCTGTGAATAAATTGTCATCGTAATTAACATAACATTGCTTTTTTTTATAACGGAGGCGTAAATTGGCGTCTATGTACTATTTATCATCGATATAAAAATAAATAGTGACAATCTTCTAAGGCCAATAGATTTTATCTTAATACCATTGTTTAAATTAATGTGTTTAGACCGCATGTAATAGTAGCTGTTGAAACGACCCACCTTCTCTACCATTCATCGGGTCTTTCTATTTACAATGGGTACGGATTCCATTGTCCATTGAACGATTTTTCAATTTTAACTTTGTTGAACTTTTGTTGAAAGGTAACTAAAATATCTAGAAATCGAATAGAAATTCGAAACGATCGCATGTACGGCAATACAGGCAGTTTGCAAAGCACTCTACAACCTGGGAGAATTGTATGCAGAACAATAAGCCTCCTGCAACGGATGTGAAATTGTTTATTTACTTGTGATCTTGTTCACAAACACTGATTATGCTTTAATTAAGTTTGCATTTACTAAAAAGTGGTATATTGGAGAGCAAACGGTACTTGACAAGTCGAATCGTTCCTTATTTGTTACAAAAAAAGTCATTAGAATAAGCCCCTTTAGCAAGAACTATTTCGGCTTAGATACAAATTTTAGTAGTACAAATTTTGGCTCCCTTTTGCTTGATATTTAGAGAGAATTCCAATTAGAAAGGCGATGGATAACTCACAAAAATTCGAGGTTCAAATCATTGTCAGTTGCCACTGCCAAAGTAAATTCACAGTATCCGATATCATGATAAACCATAGTCTACACATGGGTATTCTGTGAATGTCACTCTTCCTAAAATCAGTGAATGTTTTCCCTAATAAACCACCTGCCAATATTTCCGATTGAAATGACATTGTACCCCGGCGTCTATGCTTCTACACAATCATTGGGGTCAAAGTGCCACTTCTCTAGAACTGAACGGTTCACTAACCAATTCCCTTTATACACGTGCGTTCATTATAAATCATGTCTTACAATACCCTAAGCTCGCGCTTTCATTGTGAATGGAATGGACCTTTACAAGAACTTAATCAATTTGGTAACGGCACGCTGAAATGTCAAGAATGTTCGAGTGTTAATTATTGGGAGGTAAGTCTTGAAGTGAGAGGTTAAGGCAGCTTGCTCACAAAAGCGGAGCGAGGTGGAAGAGCGGTAAATGAGGTACGAACGGGACCATTAGCTTTTAAGCGCCTAACTCGTATTAAATATTGTAAGGGAGCGGCATATCATCTTTTCGCTTCAAGCCAACCTCACCTGGCCGTGGTGCATCCTGCCAAATAATAAACAAGGCGCAGACAACCGACACATTAAACCGACATGACAGGCCTTTGAAGTGGCAAAACAGTGGTTTTGCCCCCATCTGATATCTCATAAAGTTTACGTAGCAATGTATTTAATTCACATTGCAGAAACAAATTAAAAAATGTTATAAAATCGTACTACAAAATATATAAAAAATCAAAAAACAACTAAAAAAAACTACAACACATAACTAGATAGTACACCTAAATATATCCTAATTTACTTAATCGTACTTACGTAGTATTATAAAGAATTTGATCGTGATAATAAAGCGTAAATTGTGAATGATATAATAATTATCCTATTTACAGTAATATAATTAACCACAACAATATTTAAATACCTTTTTAACCCAACAAACTGAGCTCTTGATATAATATAATAAATAAAATATGTCAATATCTTCAGCATAGGTACATGCAAATTGTAAATTGACTCGTATTTTAACTATTATTATCGATATAATATTTATTATGCACCGTGTATAATAATAAAAAACATCATTAGCTAATCGATTCATGGTGCGTTCAGTTACATTTAAATGAATTAGAAATTATTCCCAATTTGTATGTTTATCATGGATAGATTATAAAGCATCGTTCAAATAACACGTAAAATTGTAATATCGGTCGTTTATAAGCGAACGATGTTCAAATTATTACACGGTGTTGTAATATTTTTTGTCTAAATATATACCGTACTAATCAATTAATTCCGATACTTGCTTAAACATAATAAATACATAGCGATAAAATACAGTTGAAATAATAAAAACCCCTAAAACAATAAGTGTACCTAACCATGGTAGATAAATTATTTAAATATTTTAAAACATTAAATATTCAACTAAAATCTTTTGGAAGATTAGGGTTAACTTTATATTTTGACACACAAAACACACACACTCACATAGTATTCTATTTAATTTTGAACTTTCCGAACATACACACCCACACATACACACACTTGCCCACAAAATAAATAGTTGAATGATGGTTTACCTCATTCTATCTAACTAGGAATATGCACGTGACAATGATGATGAGGCATTTATTTAAAATAGACTCTTGGGTAAATATGATAATGATCTTTGATTGCTTAAATGAAAGAAAAAGTAAGTTGAACAAGTATTATCCTTCAATACTTTCTTAGTTAAAACTGTATGACAGTAACAACGAAAGTTCATTGTTATCAAATAGGGATTTAACTGAGATATTTGCTAAATTAATACTTGAATACTAAATAAAGATAAAAAAGCGTAACTGGTAGGTATCATTAAATTACTTTTAGTAAAATGATTTCATAAAGACATTCGATCTTTATTCCGTACTAAAATCTACCGAAAATTTGCATCGTATCCTAAATCCCCTTCAAACATTATTTTGATCTCTTAATGGGCATCACTTACCGAACGTTTGCGCTGACTAGACATCTTCAAATGATCGAGATATAATTTGATATCCATTTTGTGGGCCTTAGCAATGTACACAAGTTTTTAAAACCCATTATATTTGGGTTTGCTAAAGAGATGGTGAAAGAACAGATGGCCGGTGGGGTAGAAAAGGTCTTGAGTGGAATTTCAATAAGAAATGCAGCGTAGGTAGCCTGTCATTATGGAAATCTTTGGCTTATGTCCAGCAGTGGGCCAGGTGACCATAACTAATACTTAAATTAAAATGTGAAAACATCCTAGACGACAACCATTCTCTGATATTTTTATCAATTCGTTCCACTCTTGTGAAATCGTTAAACTGTCTGTTTATCTTCTGATAGTTTAACATTTAAAAAGTTTATATAAGTTAGATATTCTTATGCATTTTCTATGAGCTTATGGTCCGAACTCCTGGGATCATCTTCATTAATTGTCGCTAAGATACGCTATCAAGTAAAGAAAACGCATCAAAACCCTGGGAGGGTTTTGATCCTTCCACCAAAAATCGTTTGAGAGCTAAGATTCGACAGATAGACACCAGTCATGTGTCAGTCTGTGTATAACCGGAACCATCCAGGAAGTTAGCAAGTAACGAGTGATTAATCTGGTTACTTATTTGTTACCTACCGAACCCAAGGAATTAGATTTGGGTTCCTCATTCACTTTCCTTAGAATGAATTCAAAGGCGTAGCAAGAGAATCGAATGAACGTTTAAACCGCTGGCTCTAGTATGAAAGACAAACCCTTACCAGTAGAGTTGGTTTAATTTACTAAACATAATGTAAGTAAATATTAAATAACAGCCTCCAAAGCTACACGAATGCAAAGGGAACACTCGTCTGCATATGTAACTAGTCGGATTGCATTATTCACACGAAGCATATCAATTTTAATGACGTGTTACGGGCATACTGAAGTGGGGAGCATATTAATATTTCGTTGAGTGTAGAGAAAGTATAAGTCTTTTATAAGGACTAAATATCGTGAGGACACCTCAGCTGTGAAAAATTGGGGTATAAAAGTGCCTCATTCTGTGAACTGTCATGTCCCAGGAGGAGGGATCAATATCATCATCTGCCTCCCGAATTCTGTGGGCGCAAAACCAAAGCAGGGTTTGATGAAATTTTGCCTCTTTTTTTATTGGCGTTTTGCGTCAAATTATGGGGTTTTTATTGCACAAAATTAGGCGGCACTTTGCACCGGTAGCGTTTGAATAGATTTTGATGCGCTGTCGTGCAGCAGCGCGTTTGCTGCGCTCTTATTGGCCGCGACGACGTCGGCGGCAGATGATTGGTTGCAGGCCCTTAATAGTGGCGCAAACACAGTCCATTGCTGGACACAGGCATATAAAGAGATGAGTGATCTTGAAAATAAATAAATATGAAAATAGACATGGTACTGTATACTTAGAACAACCTGAATTAAAAATGATATGATCTGGCATTTTAAAAGTCAGTTTCTTTCAAAACGAAACGAAGGGATTTAGAATACAATACCTGTACCAATAATATGAACCTATTGAAATAAGCATTTTTCATTTTCATGATATCAACGCATCAAACCACCATTAAGCTTCACATTTCCTATTACTCATGACATAAGATACTTGAAATCAAAATTGTCCTCATGACTCATCCATCTCATCACTCAAAATGCACACTAGAAGACGATTTCAATCATCACTTTGAGTCACTTCACCTAACATTAGAAATTGAAATTTAATTCAATCACTCTACTTCACTTCACGCATTAGAATATGCATTAAAAAAAAACGTTATATGACAGTAAAAACAAAGAAAATAGACTGACCATGCATCCTATTCAGTTATGACATGACTGGTCAACGATCTTTATCTCGAGTTTCGAACCTACGACCCTGAAATCTAAGGGGGTCACCAATATGAGCCACTCAGGCACTTTTTTAGGACAGAGGGGGCATACGGGCTTGAAGGTCACCTGATGGTAAGTGATCACTTCAGCCCATAGACACCGCAACACCAGGAATGTGTAGCTGTTAAACCAATCATGTCTTATCTGAACCTAACAACTACCATAGTGGATATATTCTAGAAAGTCCTCGTCTAATGTTTTACACCCGTGGAAGAACAAGGATGTGACTCAAACTCAAACCGGTACTCAAGTGTGTATGTTTTGTGTTGTGTGTGTTGTCGCGAGCGGTCAGCGCGCGAAGATGGCCGCCACTGTTGCCATGGCGACCGTTATGAAGCCCACTGGTGGACTGCTGGGCGCGCTGTTGCACTCGTCGGTGTCACAGCAGAAGGTTCGGGCGCCCCACCATTCTGTGGACAAAACAGTTCGAGAATAAAGCATAATAATAAAAAACATAACCTGACAAGGGGGAAGCAAGGGAGCGGCCTATTTTTTTTATAGTATCTCGACATAATGGCTTCCCTACGCCTGATGGAAAGCAGGAAAAGAAGCCGCAGCCGCTCTGACAACGAGCGGGAAACCATGGTTTCCAGTCAGTCATCACAGCTATGCTGGTCTGCAAGGTGCTTCTTCACGCTTCGTTCAAAGGATCCAATACAGTAATAAGGCGGAAACACGTGTGCTGGCAGAGAATTCCACTTTTTAATGGTACGGCACAAGTAAGAGTTACCAAACTCTTTAGTGCGCAAAGGAATATTATCTACCGTGAAACAGTCTTTTCGCTCTAAGTCACCTGCCCGTGGTGCATCCGGCCGAACAAGAAACGGGTCTCTGACAACCGACTGTCGGAGGATGATTCACATTAAAAGAGGTAGGGCATAGCGAATCTTCGCTCGAATTGAGCTGCCCGTCCGGGGAAGGACCTCCACCCTATAGAATACAGCAGCCAAATGACCTCCGGGTTATGTTCCTGTCGATGAGTAGGGTTTCCGGAGCTCGTGGGGGGGCTGGGGTTGGGCCGGCATGGCGGTGGCAACTGACAGGTAACTGACCAGTTACTTGCCCGTTGTCACAGCGACTTGGGCTTCTCTTTCGCTTTCCATCAGGCGTAGGGAAGCCATTAATAATAATAAATAAATAATAAATAACCCAAGACATGCCACGCTGGGCCACACAGCGCCACCTAGCCCCAAACTAAGCCGAAGCTTGTACTATGGGTACTAGACAACTGATAAACTTACTTAGATACATTTTTTTTTGTAAATAAATACATATTATACATAGAAAACACCCAGACCAATACAAACAGACATGTTCATGAACACAAATGTTTGTACTGTGCGGGAATCGAACCCACGACCCTTGGATCAGAGGGCAGAGGTCACTACCAAATGAGCCACCGGGCCTGTCAAATTTATGCACATTATGTCGAGCCAGTATAAAAAAAAAATCGCAGACCATTATTCCCTTAGTCGTCTTCTACGATCCCCCGGGCAGGGTGGTCCTATTCTAAATTTATCCGGAAACTCCACGATCAAGGAGCACTATATTATTTTGTTATAAATGAACGTTCCACACACCACTTGTTCCGACTATCCAGCGATATGACCTAATTACGACCATCACGGCACGTCTCTTATCACTTTGCGCAGACCTCAACGACATAATTGGTCTAATTAACTTGGCTGTCGTGTTTCTATGTACAGCTAGCTACGATGTACCTATGATAATTGTCCTGGAACGTTCGTCATAATGGTCGCATACATTTTTTTGAGATAAGGGTCGTAAGGGTACTTATCAAAAGGAATGGGCAGAAGCGTTTACCTAGGTACAAAACCCAGTGGTTTTGTGGACCTCAGTAGGTCTGTTACTTGGCAGGATGCACCACGGGCAGGTGAGGTTGGCTTGGAGCGAAAAGATGATTGGCCGCTCCCTTACATCTCCTTAACTATTAATCCCCTTTGCTTTCATAAAATAAACATTAAATTCATAACCTTTCCTTTCGGAAGCCCAACTCAAAATTCATCGACATTCTTCTTACATATTTACAAAATAATTGGTCCACAAATAAGGTACTTGAGTCCGCTAGGAATTCAAATGATTAAGCAACGAACACTCGTTCGCAGGACGAACGAGTAACGACCCGATAATTGAATACTTGACATAACTGGCAATAAGTATATTGCTTATACTGTAACCATCATTAACCCAAGACATGCCACGCTGGGCCACACAGCGCCACCTAGCCCCAAACTAAGCCGAAGTTTGTACTATGGGTACTAGACAACTGATAAACTTACTTACATAAATTTTTTTTGTAAATAAATACATATTATACATAGAAAACACCCAGACCAATACAAACAGACATGTTCATGCACACAAATGTTTGTACTGTGCGGAGATCGAACCCACAACCCTTGGCTCAGAAGGCAGAGGGCACTACCAAATGAGCCACCGTGAAAACATTTAGTCCTTGTAAAAAGGCGCGTTGCTTTATCATCATCATCTTCAGCCCATAAACATCCAATGCCGTATGGGCTTCCCCCAATGATAATTAATTGTCAGGAGCGACATAGCACCTTTTCGTGCCAAGCCTTCCTCACCTGCTCGTGGTGCATCCTGCCGAATAACAAACGAGGCTCTGGCAAACCGACTGGTGACGGTAAAACCATCACTACAGAAGGCTTATCTAAATACCACAGGCCGATGACGGGCAGCAGCGTCACCGGAGCAAGGAGCTACGCCCTGCGATTGTCAACTCGCCCGCCCAGGGTGGCGATACTGGCGATCATGGGTATAACCTTCAGATGTTATCCCAAAGTAGCGGACACCTGGAGAGGGTTATGTCCAGCAGTGGATAATGATAGGCTGATGATGATGAAGCGAAAGGCTCTTACATCTGGGAAAAATTAAGCACTGCTAAGGTCGCCCCCTCGTGAGGCTTTGAGCCTCGGCTTGAAACAATGCTGGGAGGGACGGACGATGTCTTGAGATTCCATCACGTATCCTATACCATCGCCATTCTGGCTTATACGATTGTTCTAACTATAGCTCTTACATGGGCTTCTTTGAAATAGTAATATGCCTTTTTATAGTAGCTCGACATAATGGCTTCCCTACACCTGATGGAAAGCGAACGAGAAGCTAAAGTCGCTGTGACAACTGGCATGTAACTGGTCAGTTACCTGTCACTTGCCACTGCCATGCCGGCCCAACCCTAACCTTCCACAAGCTCCAAGCACAAGCACCAGCAGAAACACGACCCGAAGGTCATTTGGCTACGCTATTTTATAGGGTGGAGGTCCTTCCCCGGACGGGCGGCTCAATTCGAGCGAAGATTCGCCTCTCTTAAACTACATACAAAATACCCCAAGTATTTAAAGATAGCTCAATTATCATAAAGCGATCTGGAACAGTGTTGAGCTCTCAGTTTGTTTTATGTCACAACACATTCGCCCACAAAATACTTTTACTGCCGTCTTCCGACATCATGAGCTTGAATAAAACGCACAGTATTGCTAACGACAGTAAGATTATTGGTAAGAGCTTTGATTGAAATAGAAAACATACACTGTCATATTAGGCACGGTGGCTCAATTGGTACCTCTGCCTTCTGATCCAAGGGTCGTGGGTTCGATCCCCGCACATTACAAACATTTCTGTGCATGAACATGTCTGTTTGTATTGGTCTGGGTGTTTTCTATGTAGGTATAATATGTATTTATTTACAAAAAAATTCTAAGCTTCGGCTTAGTTTGGGGCTAGGTGGCGCTGTGTGGCGTGTGGGATGTCTGGGGTTATTTATTTATATCGATTTAAAAAAAATGAATGAACCACTCCATGAACTCACTTCAGCCGCGTTAGATTGGATTCACCAATTGGACATTAGAGAGAGAGATGGGGCATAGCAAATCTGCCGCCCGCCTGTGGAAGTATTTCCTGTCTGCACCCTATAGAATACCGCATGACCTCATAGAGCTCCGGATTGTGTTTCTGCAGGTGAGTAGGTTTCCGGAGCTCGTGTGGTGATTGCTGCATCGGCAGCCGGGGGTTACAGTTAAGGGCCGGTAGCGCACTTGTGTCCCCTGGTGTTACGGTGTCTATGGGCTGAAGTAACCACTTGCCATCAGGTGACCTTTTTTTGTTTTTTAATGCAAGAGGCGGCAGACGAGCAAGTGTGATGCCTTATGGTAAGCAGTCGTTACCGCCCATGGGTGTCCAATGTCCATGCAACTCCAGGCAACTCAAATCGAGTTTTCGGATCGCTGCCGGCCTTTTGAATATGAATACGCTCGTTTTTTGAAGGTTCCCAAGTCGTAGCTGTTCGGAAAAAAAAGAAATCGACAAAATTCGAGTCCTTCAGGACCCACAAGACCTTCAGGCTCGTTTGTCCCATCTATACTTATAATAAATCTGTAGAGAGGTCAATTCTGTACATGAAATATATTTTCAAAATAACTATCAGGGGGTGATTAGTGATCGATACTGATGCCAAAAATGCAATCAGTAAAATTTTTGTCTGTCTGTCTGTCTGTCTGTCTGTCTGTCTGTCTGTCTGTATGTTCCTTATAGAAACAAAAACTACTGGACGGATTTTAACGAAACTTGGTACAATTATTCTTCATACTCCTGGGCAGGTTATAGGGTACTTTTCATCACGCTACTATCAATAGGAGCAGAGTAGTGAAGGGAAATGTTGGGAAAACGGGAGAAGTTACTCCATTTTTTAAGCTTCCGTCGCGTGTGCAGCCTTAATGGTTAAAGTTACATAGAAATTATGTATGACAGAAATATTTTACATAAAATTGACTAAAAAATATCCCGCAACAGCATATGTCTATCTTTTATGGTTGACTCACAATAACACGTGTAACTCCTGATAGCTTAGCAGTTCGGAGCATTCTGATTATATTTGTTTACTCTTACGTTTATAATACTCTCATTCATCCCTAATTTAAAAAAGTTATCATTATTACCTATTCAATAAAAAAAGAATCATAGAAATCGGTATAGAAACACCAAACTTATACATGAAATAAGCCATCGCGCCGTCGCACGTGAATACTGAATAATGCTATAAGGATTATTTTTGTATAACGGTTGCCGCGCTCGACACGGGTCGCGGCGGCGGTAGGGTATAAAAAGGCGGGAGGTCCGAGAGCTAGCTTCATTCAATATTTGGCTGTTGATGCGTTCAGAGCGATCGACCTTATTGACAGACAATAATTGATATTGAGAAACCGTGCCAGCGCGACTTTTAGTTTTTAAATAGTTTATTTGAATTTCTTTTGTTGTTATATTGTAAAATATTCGTTCAAATTAAAAATTATTAAGCGTAGGTACTTTTATTAATTAAAGTAGTTATAAGTATTTATTTTTAAGTGAAGTAGGTATAGGTAGATAGTTTTGCACAGGCGTTTCAGCTTCAAAAATATATTTACAAAAAAAGTATCAGGGGGTGATTAGTGATCGATACTGATGCCAAAAATGCAATCAGTAAAATTTTTATCTGACTGTCTGTCTGTCCGTCTGTCTTTCTGTCTGTCTGTGTGTTCGTTATAGAAACAAAAATTACCTACTCAACGGGTTTTAACGAAACTTGGTACAATTATTCATCATACTCCTGTGCAGGTTATATGATACGTTTCATCACGCTACAATCAATAGGAGCAGAGCAGTGAAGGGAAGTGTTGGGAAAACGGGAGATTTTTTTATCTGAATGTTTGATTGAGCATCACGCAAAAAGTACTGCATAGAATTGAATGTGGTTTTCACCAATGTATTGCTAGAGGTCTAACTTAAGATTTGGGCATCATTTTATGGAAGTCCGTTAGTTTTGAAACCCGATATCCACGCGTGCGACGCCGTATCCACGCGTGCGACGCCGCTGGCACAGCTAGTCTGTCATAAAAAAAGGGCTCTCAGAAATATTTAAGCCATACTTTAGACTGATGGCTTACTGCTATACTCTCTATACTATGTCCGGGGCGTGTTTTTGGTTGTATTTTAGCACAAGCACCGCCACTTAACATACTGCTGTTATTCGACTTTGTATTTTTATCCTTATTTAAACGAGCGCAGCCATTTTGTGAGCTCTCTTTAAGCTCAAACTGGTAATAGCTACTCTTTAAAAGCTGTCAGAATTTTTATCATTAGCCTATTACAGTCCACTGCTGGGCATAAGCCTCTCCAGTTGTTCGCCACTTTAGTCAAACACCGGGATGCTTTACCCGTAATTACCATGCTGGGCAGGCGGGTTGGCGAACGCAGGGCGTAGCCCCTCGCTCCAGTGACACTGCTGCCCATAATCGGCTTGTGGTATTTAGCCACGCCTTCAATTGTGATGGTTAAACCGACACCGTCTGTTGCCGGCACCTCGTTGGTTTTTCGGCAGGATGCACCACGGGCAGGTAAATGGCGGCTTGGATCCAAAGATGATCGCTCCCTTTCAGGCTATTTATTTACTAGATGAAATAAAGTAGATCAAGCACGAAAATATATAGCGAGAGCGTGAATGGATCTGTTGTAAGGCGACCTGTGACAGGACATTCCATGACCAAACAGAGAGTATCCTTAAAATGGGAAAATACTAAGTACTATAAACCGACGAGCATGTATGAAGAGATTGGTGAATGAATGTGGACGAAGCAAAAGTTGTGTGCCAGGATCGTAGCAAATGGAAGGACATGCTCTCTGCCTACCCCTCTGGGAGAAAGGCGTGACGTCATGTATGTATGTATGGTTGAAATCAAAAGTTTACAGGACATTGTACGTCCATAAACATATCGTCTTCACAGTTGTCATGTCTCCGTCACCTCTGACACGGAGTTAGCCGGCGAGGCGTGTTGCGTTGGTTGCGTCACACCGCGACCCGCGTCGACTGAGTTACTGCTCTGTCACGTTTGAGTTACAACTTTGTTAATTTGATATAGGATGGGACTTAGTTGTCAAATCAGGAATGGGAGGACTAAGGTTGCTGATGTATAAGATCTGGTTTTCGTCTCGGCAACGTAGTGTAGGACGCCTCAGACCAGGTGGAGTGACGATTTGCGCAGGACGGCTGGCAAGTGCTGGATGCGATAGGCCCGGGACTGATCAAATGGCGAGCATTGGGAGAGGCCTATGTCCAGCAGTGGACTGATGTGGGCTAATGATGACTAAATGCCCAAATGTGTGCGCAACTAATATTTAAAGCATGTAATTTATTACAGGCAAGATAGATTCTTAACGGCAGAGCAATAAATCTGGAAAGCAGAAAAGGTCTTGTACAATCTCTATATTAATGTCCTGCGATTAACTTTCGAGAATCTGGGTCTTTATTTGGCTTCAAGCAAGCACAATGACATAATCTAAATTGAAAGTAGGAATATCTGACGAGAAAAATTGTACCGTTTTGTTTTTTTTAGAAGGCCGTAAACTTATGAAAAATAAAAATAAAACTTTTAATAAATAAAAATAAAATTTACTTACAAAAAAGTATCTAAGTAAGTTTATCAGTTGTCTAGTACCCATTAGTAAAGCTTCGGCTTAGCTTGGAGCTAGATGACGGTGTGTGGCCCAGCGTGGCATGTCTTGATTGTTTATTTTATTTAAAGAAGCTGATTTATTTGAAAATTTCCTGACATCGGGTGGATGATGTGTAAAAAAATGAAAAAGTGAAAGAGAAAAGGTACTACCTACCTAATCAACATAAGCAATTCTTGTAAGTAGTCTTAGGAACATCCAAATGCCGGTCTTCCGGGAACACAGTTCCATAAAGGAACAAAAACGACCACCTTTTTGTTCCGAAACGTGTTCGAACGAAGTTTTCGAATTGTTACACTCCCAATAGATTAATAAACATGATTCGCGTTCTATAAAAGAATTAGTTTCTCTCCTGACAGATGCGGGGGTTTTACTAAATAAGTTTTCGTTTTTAGGGTTCCGTATACATAGGTTAAAACGGAGCCTTTACAGGCGCGGATCCAGCGTTCAAAAAGGTTGTGGGCATATTTTTTTTTTACAGGGAAAATGCATTTATGGTGGGGGGGGGGGGGGGTGATGTGGGAGAATAATGCCCATAAGATGCAGCGCAGACGGCACACTTTGTGTGCGATAGAGTCTGCGTCTGAGACATTTAAAAAGAGCGTCTAGGTCTGCTGACAGAATGATCGTGCGTCGTGTGCGTTGAGTCTGTAAAATATCCGCGACAGATTTTTGCGCGTCGTGTGCGTTACTGCATATAATTGCAAAAAAGTGCGTCACGGATAGTCTGTCGTCTGCGCTGACCCTAAGGATCCTTCAAAGTCAACCACTGCAACTTTGCACAGTACGATATCACAAGTCTATTAAGGTTGTAGTCCACGTGCCCACAACGGTGGATCCGCGCCTGGCCTATTACAAAGTCTACGCTGCCTGTCTGTCCTTCTATCTGCCAGGCTAGTTGAAATTGTCAATTACGTATTTCTGTTGCCGCTATAACACCAAAAAACACCATCATCATCAGCTTATCTCAGCCCACTGCTAGACTTGGGCCTCTCAGTTCTACAAACTCTCTCACTTTGGTCAAATATCTGGAGACCCTACCCATTATCGCCTTGATGGCAGGCGGGTAGGCGTTCGCAGGGCGTAACACCAAGTACTAAAAACAAAATAAAATTAGTATTATTTAGGGGGGGATGTCACACAACAAAAGTATTTTTTGACGATATTTAAATCAGCACCAGACAGATGCTTGAAATCCAGTCGATAGTACGGAACCATTCGTGCGCGAAACCGACTCGTTCTTGACTGGTTTTTATAACGAGAACTAGTAAGATGAGCATGTTACTAGCTCTTTCGCCTGCAAGAGTAAAATAAATTCATGCATTTCTCTGTAATTCATGAGTTCACAGTGACTGTGGATTAGGGCGAAGTTGTTCTTTCAAATGCACTATAACTGCACTGGTTATCCGCCAGATAACTATCAGCGATTTATCAACCACTAGTCACACTAAAGCTACGACTTAAACCCATGTTAGTGTCGGTTTAGGGGTTCTCTAGCGCTAAGGCTGAAATATGCTGCGCTTAGCCCGAGTGCAGTGTATTCCGAAGTTACTAGATCACAGCCATAGTACAAATATCATAGTAAGGAAAAATTATTGTTGTCCGGCTGGGAGCGAATCGTCTGAAAATTATTGCTAGTAACATAATATGAATTTTTCTAAATCTCTCATTAATTTTGAATAAGATACCTTAAAGGGAATATTAGGAAACGGGCGAAAGCGTTTACCTGCTTACAGAACAGAACTGTTGAAGTGACATTTTTTATAAGTAAATGAATAGCGTTGGACCCAAACTCGCCTTGTCTAAAGATTATATGTATCAGGGAGCACGGACTCTGGAAAAGAGTTCCATAGCTTAGTTCACATATGAATGAATATGTTATTTTTCTTAAGCTCTTAACTACCAATATCTATGTTTAATCTGTGTTGAATGCTACACTTATACAAGTTGATAGCTCACTCTTTCTGTTAACTATCTTCTATTCTCTGGAAGAGATCGCTCATAGCACTAAGACCGCCTATATTGTAAAACAAATGTCTATTATACCTAGTTTTAAGTTAACTATATGGTTTGCAATAAAGTATGCCTATGTATGTACAGCATACATACATACGTATTAAATGTACCTATATACCAATATGTAATATTGAACAGGGTAATGTCGTTCGCTGTCCATCATTGTACTACGCCACTCAGCCAATACATAAATCTATCAAACACTGAAACAATTCTCTTTGGCCTCGTCACTACAGGTCGATAAATATCTCGTGACAGACACCACTGTATGTTCGACTTTGCGTGCAAATGGTAGTTGTCGCTTTGACGAATCGGTAACGGGGATCAAGAATTATGAGTCAATTGTTGAAATGAGTGGGTTGCAATACTATGTACAAATAACTAATGATACATACATAAGCCTTCCATTTGACTGAATCCAGCGTAGGGCTGCTCGTATTGTCGATGACTTGACCCTGCCTGGTCGACTAGACTCACTGGCATTGCGAAGAGACGTCGCATCCATGTGCGTTCTATACCGCATCTATTAGGGGGAATGTTCTGGAGAATTGTTTGGTTTACTGCCTGCAGCTGAGTTTCTTCATCGCACCATACGTAACCGATTGCAATTCCATCCTTATCATCTCGATGGTTGACGATCCTCTACTGTAGGTACGCTTTATGAGGAACTTCTTTCCTCGCGCTTCCTCGGTTTTGTAGAACCAACTTCCTGTGACAGTTTCCGAATAGCTACGACTTGGGAACCTTCAAGAAACGAGCGTATTCCTATATAAAAGGCCGGCAGCGACCCCGGAACTCGATTTGAGTTGCGGGTGTCCATGGGCGGTGTCGACTGCAACGTCACTTCTCTCTAACGCCTCTATGTAAATGCCACTCACATACCAAAACTTGTCGGTTTGTAATACGTCAGTCAGTATCGTGACAAAGCCTAGTTATTTGTTTAGCAGACAGATGTCGCCTAGTTAGCCTGATTAAAGCGAACTAATGAACTGAATTGTTTGGTGACTGCTGCGAATGTAAACAATAGGTAGGTAATCCTAAATTACCATAGGAGCCTATCTACTGTCGAATAGGTGACTTTATTTTATAGTTACTCTTCGCCTTATGGAAACCGAAAAAGGAACCGAAGTTTGTACTATGGGTAATTGGGTACTTTTTTGTACACAGCAGACTATTACAAACAGACCTGTTCATGCACACAAATGTTTGTAGGTACTATTTTTTTCGTGCAAGAAGCGGCAGACGAGCAAGTGTGATGCCTTATGGTAAGCAGTCGACACCGCCCATGGACACCCGCAGCTCAAATCGAGTTCTGGGGTCGCTGCCGGACTTTTAAATAGGAGTACGCTCGTTTCTTGAAGGCTCCCATGTCGTAGCTGTGTGGGGTTCGAACTCGCGACCATTATGTCAGAAGCTGCGTTCACTACCAACAGATAAATGTATGTGTTGAGTACTTTTACATATACATTTGTCTGTTGGTATTGGTCTGGGTGTTTGCTGTGTATGATATGTGTATGTATTTATAAATACAAAAGGATCTAAGGGAGTTTATTAGTTGCCTAGTACCCATAGCTCGGCTTAGTTTGGGTTGAGGTGACGCAGACCGTCTTCACCATAAGGGCACACGGAGCCCGTGCCCAGGGCCCCCATTCTCGGGGGGCCCCGAAGGATCCACAATTTCTCTCACACATTTATCCTCAAAACATTTTTGTCGGACACATTACACTTTTTTCACAAAGTACTTCACTCACTTATTCATTGTGGTCACTCACGCAATCACTCCAATTCCAAAGTCAAGTTAGCACCGTCTAAACAAGGCCTATTATAAATGTTGACATTGTCTATGGTTGTAGGAATCCCCGAATGATGTATTGAACTTTCAGTCTGATAGGAGTAGATTGAGTTAAATAGTAAAAAATGTGTTTTTCTTTTTTACTTTCCAATTCGCTTTCATTACTTTCAAAAAGGGCCCAAATTCTTGTGTGCCCAAGGGCCCCAGCATAGTTTAAGACGGCGCTGGTGACGCTGTGTGGCCGAACGTGGCATGTCTTGGGTTAGTTATTAATTTATTTATTCTTTAGGTACCTACCTTCGTTATTTCTTACGCCTATAACAAAGATTCTGCCCCTTAACGTTATTTAGTGTTATGTGAATAGTTAAGCGTCGTTTCTCACCTTTTTCTTTGCACGTCGGCACGCAATCTCGTACTATGTAAGTTCGCTTACGTATTTCTGAAAACAAACAAAAAGAAAGTATTTAAGACTAGGTATACATGTGAGAAATCATTTATTACATTTATATCACGATTAATTACCGAAATTAACTGATCTGATCGTGTTCTGACCCCATCTCATCACGAAAGAGTCATAATAATAATAATAATAATAAATATATTTATTTTCTTCCACAAAACTCATGCTTATAACTATCTTAACTAGTAGAAAATGTGCATTTTAAATTAAGTTATGTGGTAGACTGGTGCCTGAAACTAAGCCTATGATTAGGCTTGCTATTTTCAGTTCACCAGGCCACTCCCCGGACATTAGGGATCTTGATTTTGCACTCTTTTTAGTTTTAATAAACTAGGATAGAGTCATAGAAGACGACTAATTGAATATCAGACTGGGTCCATGGCTCATTTGGTAGTGACCTCTGCCTTGTGAGCCAAGGGTCGTGGGTTCGATTCCCGCATGGTACAAACATTTGTGTTCATGAACATGTCTGTTTGTATTGGTCTGGGTGTTTCTATGTATAATATGTATTTATTTACAAAAAAAATGTATCTAAGTAAGTTTATCAGTTGTCTAGTACTCATAGTACAAGCTTCGGCTTAGTTTGGGCTAGATGGCAATGTGTGGCCCAGCGTGGCATGTCTTGGGTTATTTAATTACCGAAATCAACTGATCTGATCGTGTTCTGACCCCATCTCATCCCGAAAGAGTCTTAAGAGACGACTAATTGAATATCAGGAAACGGGCAGCGGCGTTTAACTGGGAGGTTTAAGAGAGGTAGGGCATAGCGAATCTTCGCTCGAGTTGAGCCGCCCGTCCGGGGAAGGACCTCCACCCTACAGAATACCGCAGGCAAATTACCTCTGGGTCGTGTTTCTGCCAGTGAGTAGGGTTTCCGGGGGGGTTAAGGTTGGGCCGGCATGGCGGTGGCAACTGACAGGTATCTGACTAGTTACTTGTCCGTTGTCACAGCGACTTGGGCTTCTCTTTCACTTTCCATCAGGCGTAGGGAAGCCATTATTTCGAGCCACTATAAAAAAGGCCTATGTCCAACAGTGGACATTTGCAGGCTAAAGATGTAGAGTACACCCTAGAAAAGTCTACAAAAAGTCCGCGATGTTTTTTTATAGTACCTCGACATTATGGTTTCCCTACCCCTGATGGAAAGCGTAAGAGATGCTCAAGTCGCTGTGACAACGAGCAAGTAACTGGTCAGTTTCCTATCAGTTGCCACCGCCATGTCTCTTTAAAAAGTAATGTACATGTTCTACTCCTTGAGATAACCCACATTACGCATCGCAACCGCGCGAAGCGAAGAAGAATTAATAAATAAGCAAAACTCTTCAGCATCATGTCTTCTACCTTGAGGTTGTCCGGAAGAGAACGCTCTCGCAAAAAAAATATCTCTTCGATTACCCCCCATTTCTCTAAACGCTCGTCTTTGATACAACACGCTCGATAAGCCACATTCACGCTCGTGACGGTTATCGCAAGGATTCGGGACCGTTCGACGTTCGGGACGTCAGATAGCTATCTGGAGCGGTTCGGTTGAATGTCGCGTAGCGGCGCGATGGGAAATGGTTATGGAATGAGGGAATTTGCGGGAGAGAAAACGGTTAGCTTTTTCCTTTCAAGTTATGATAACTACGAGTATATTTCAACCACAATATAAAGAAACTAATCTAGTAATGGAATAATATTAATAAAAATAATAACCCCAAGACATGCCACGCTGGGCCACACAGCGCCATCTAGCCCCAAACTAAGCCGAAGCTTGTACTATGGGTACTAGACAACTGATTAACATACGTAGATATATATTTTTTTGTGAATAAATACATATTACACACAGAAAACACTCAGACCAATACAAACAGACATGTTCATGCACACAAATGCTTGTAATGTGCGGGGATCGAACCCACGACTCTTGGCTCAGAAGGCAGAGGTCACTACCAATTGAGCCACCGAGCCAGTCAGAGAAAGTCAGAGAGTCAGCCAGAATGTAAGAACGCCCTATCATTTTTTCGCTCCAAGCCTCACCTGCCCGTGGTACATCCTGCCCAATAACAAACGAGGCGCTGGCAACCGACTGGTGGCGGTATAATCATCACAGTTGAGCTAGCTAAATACCACAGAACGATGATGGGCAGCAGCGTCGCTGGTGCGAGAAGCTACGCCCTGCGATTACCAACCCGCCTGGCCAGCGTGGCGATTATGGGTATATCCTCCAGATGTCAGCCGAAAGTGGCGAACAACTGGAGAGGCCTATGTCCATCAAATGTAATAGGCTGATGATGATGAAAACACCAATAAAAGGACTTCTTACAGCACCAAACAAGCTGCCTTTGTTTTGCACCGACACTCTTACATTTGATTGACACATGTAATCTAAATCCTATTGTAATATTATAAACTGGATGGGTTGAAATTTGACATGCAGGTAGATTTTTTTTATAATAGCTCGACAAAATGGCTTCCCTACGCCTGATGGAAAGCGAAAGAGAAGCCCAAGTCGCTGTGGCAACTGGCAAGTAACTGGTCAGTTAACTGTCAGTTGCCACTGCCATGCCGGCCCAACCCCAATCCCCCACGAGCTCCGGAAACCCTACTCACCGGCAGAAACACGACCCGGAGGTCATTTGGCTGCGGTATTCTATAGGGTGGAGGTCCTTCTCCGGACGGGTAGCTCAATTCGAGCGAAGATTCGCTATACCCTACCTCTCTTAATTATTAATTATGTTATGACATAGGCATCCCATAAGAAAGGACTTTGATCAATTCTACCACCAAGGGGATATAATAGGGGATGAAACTCTTTTTCACGCGGACCAATTCGCGAGCACAGCTAGTCTATCTATTATATATATATATATAAAAGGAGAAACTGACTGACTGACTGACTGACTGACTGACTGACTGACATATCAACGCACAGCCCAAACGGCTAAACGTAGGCACTTGAAATTTGGAAGGGACGTAGCTTAGGTACCGTAGGGGTGCACTAAGAAAGGAATTTCCGAAATTCCCACGGGAACGGGAATTAGCGGGAAAATCCTTTTGTATGAAAAATCTAAACCGCTTAAGTTAGACGCTTGAAATTTGGCATGCAGGTACCTTAGTAAATATAAAGTTTAGTTATGGCTGTATTTTGAGAAATTCCCACGGGAACGGGAGTTAGCGGGAAAAAACTTTTGTATGTATAAATTTAAACACGCGGACGAAGTCGCGGGCAAAAGCTAGTAAGCTATAAATTTACATTATTCACACGGGTAAAACCACGAGCTACAGCTTGTATTGTCTAAATTATAAATCACTGACGTTTGCAGTCGCTAATTCCTATTTGCACTCCTCTGTGAATCCCTTATTCAGTGCCAAACAGTGTATTACCATAATAATCGTGGGTTTATCTACGCTGGTGTCAGCGGCAGGCTCGTCTCAGCCGACAATGCGTAAGCCGAAATCAGTTCAGTATGGCCACAGTAAAGTGACATGACAGTGCGGTGTTTGACAAGTAAAATAATTATTATGAGAACTGAGTGCCTAGCACGAACATTTTCGAAAAAGTATGCGTAACGTTACCGTAAACATTTGTATGAAACTTGGTACAGCGCCCCTATCGTGCGTAAGAGGTACTACGTTTACGTAGTGAAAATTATCGCCCTGTTTACGGTTACGTTACGCATACTTTTTCGAAAGTGTTCGTGCTAGGCACACTGTACGTTGACTGGCTCGATGGCTCATTTGGTAGTGGCCTTCAAAGCCAAGGGTGGTGGATTCGATCCCGCACAGTACCAACATTTGTGTGCATAAAAATGTCTGTTTGTATTGGTGAATGTAACGTGTTTTCTATTTCTTTTTTTATAGTAGCTCGACATAATGACTTCCTTACGCCTGATGGAAAGCGATGTGACAAAGGGCAAGTAACTGATCAGTTACATGTCAGTTGTCACAGCCAGCACAGAATTCCGATGCGGAATTCCGAATTGAAATTCGCGTTCGCAACAAGAATGCTCTACTTGCATACAAAGCGCTCCAGCATTTTATATGTAAGTAGAGCATTATTTCTGCAAATCTAAATTTCAATTCGGAATTCCGCACCATAATACCGAATGTATGCGGCCCACCTTAGGATATTACGGAACGGACAACTAACAAGAGTTAAAAATAAATATACATAGAGAGACGGAGAGTACACCATTGCAGTTTTCTTACTCTTTCTCAATTAGCTGTGCCGGACTCAGCTTGGAACTTTGACGGAAGTTTTAATTACGTTTGCAAGATACTTGGTGGAGTAATTGTTACTTAACCTCTTGTCTTAGTTATCTTGGCGTTGAATAAAAGCCGTTTCAAGCCTTTTCGGCAATTTAGATGCAATCGTGATTAGTTAGGTAAGGAAATTCTAATTTACTTATTTGTTTAACTTCGACAACCGACTGGTTGTAACCATTATGATTGAAGGTGTAGCTAAGTTCAACAACGTCGCCGGAGCGAGGAGCTACGCCCTGCGACCGCCAACCCGCTTGCCCAGGTTGGCGAGTATGGGTATGACCTACAAGTGCTTGCCCAAACAGGCGAACTACTGGAGAGGCCTATGTCCAGCCATGTCCAGCAGTGGACTGTGATAGGCAGACGATGAACCTATAGACTTCCTAAATATCTATGCGCTTCTGGTAATTTTCACTCAAATAGTTCATGTTATGGACATGGACATTTTACCACCGCACTACTCGACGCCGCGACAGGGTCCACCCATACCATTTGGAAACTTTTCCATCAAGAACTGTTCTATTTCAACGTTCGTTCTTTCCGCGTACCTGTAAGCTCTGGAATGAGCTCCCAGCCGCGGTGTTTCCTGATCGCTACGACTTGTCCTTCTTCAAACGTGGTCTAAAGAGAACTCTTTCCTCACGGTAGGCAGCGGCTAAGCTGTCCCCCTGGCATTGCAGAGTCTGTGAGCGGCGGTAACCGTTTAACATGAGATGGGCAGCTTGCTCGTCTGCCACCCATAGAATAAAAAAAAAATTGCAAAATAGACTTTCCACTACAAATGCCTATTTTTTTCCTCTAAAAATAAGCTTTAACAAAAATTTGACAACGTCCTAACCGGAAAATATTCCACGATTCGCAACACCAATACAACAAACACTTTGTTGGTCCAACTCTTTGTGTCTGGATCGACAAAGGATCTTGCGAAAATCGCCCAATCATTGTTTTCATATAATCGCCGAACTGATACCAAATATATTTCAGCCTGTAACGATACGAGCGTGACTGTTAAGTTTCGTACGGGATATTTAGTATGATGTTTTGTTAGATAACTGGGTCAGAGATGGTTACAATGGGCGTTGACCCTGTCACAGATACTGGACTGAACTGCTTAACCCTTTCCTAGAATATATTTATCCCCCAAAAACATTTTCATGTAACATGTTGCCAAGGCGAGAGTGAAACCACATGGCGTGCACTGTCAAAAATTACCTAATCAGATATGATGTACAACCAACTCTTATTAAAACTTTATTGCACAAAATGGTACAAATGGTGAACTTAATGCTAAAAGCATTCCCTACCAGTCAGATTGTTCTAAGTGGGCCTTCAGGGTGAGGGCGACAGGCGCAATAGGTTTATTCTATTGTGCCCGTGAACCTAAATTTTGGACCTCACGTCCGCTTACCCTCAGGTGGAGTGAGGTCATCCTGAAAGTTCTTCTTAGAACGTATACAAGAAAAGATTTGTGAATATATAACAATGCTTGGTGAGAGTTCTCAGCAGAAGAGAGAAGATTGGTGGATAGAATGACACTGGTAAAAGTCACTCAGGGTTTACCCGCTTGTCTGTCGCCATATGCAGGATCCTACCACTGGCTTTTAACAATAAAACTTTAAGTTTTTTTTTATTGCCGTTAGTGGCAGACGAGCAGGCGGCCTGTCTGATGTTAAACAGTAACCGCCGCCCATGAACATCAGCAATGCCAGGGGCACAGCCATGTCGCTGCCTACCGTGAGGAAAAAGCTCTCTTTAAACCACGCTTAATTCTAGAAGGACATGTCGTAGCGATCAGGGAATACCGCGGCTGGGAGGTCGTTCCAGAATTTTTCGAAAACAGCAGAAAAATCAATCTTCTATCCCCATTAATAGTTTCTGGGAAAGCCATAAAACCATTCGGATACGGAACCAAATGTAGGCACTTCCTGTAACGTTCGCACAAAGCTTACGGACCCAATTGTGGGGGCGTGTCCCGGTCCTGTAGGATCGGTAATACCGATTTATGACCTCGGAAAGGGGGGCTCGTCCGCTTAATGGGCGGAGGGATTTTGTTTTTGCCTATTGTTTCACTTGTGGGTGTGGAATTTTAGAAATTTTGAGCTTTTTTGATAGTTAAATACTCTTTCCGGATTTAAATAAATAAATAATCCAAGACATGCCACGCTGGGCCACACAGCGCCACCTAGCCCCAAACTAAGCCGAAGCTTGCACTATGGGTACTAGACAACTGATAAACTTACTTAGATACATTTTTTTTGTAAATAAATTCATTTATACATAGAAAACACCCAGACCAATACAAACAGACATGTTCATGAACACAAATGTTTGTACTGTGCGGGAATCGAACCCACCACCCTTTGGCTCAGAGGGCAGAGGTCACTACCAAATGAGCCACCGAGCCTGTCAGATTTATAATACGAAGCCATCTCAACCCGTGGATGTCGTAGTAGATGATTAGGGAACATTAGAGAGGAAGGGCATAGGGAATCTTCGTTCGAATTGGCATAGCAAATCTTCGCCCGAATTGGCATAGCTAATCTTCGCTCGAATTGAGCTGGCAATCCGGGGCAGCACCTCCACCGCAGCCAAATGACGTCCGGGTCGTGTTTCTGTCTGATGTCTTACGGTGAGTTGGGTCTAGGGAGCTCGTGGGATGAGGGCTGCAGTCGGGGGTTAGGGTTGTGCTGGCATGGCAGTGGTAACTGACCAGTTACTTGCCCGTTGTCAGCGACTTAGGCTTCTCTTTCGCTTTCCATCAGGCGTTCCCATTGATTTATGCACATTTTTTTTTCAAATACAGTTATTTTAAATAAAATAAAAAATCTATTGTACCCCGGCCGAATTACGCCATAGCTTAAAAGGTTAATTCTCAAAACAATGCGCAAATTGGCGTCTTCTATGCAATAACACCCGTCACTCCAATTTACTCGGAAGATAAATTCCATAATTTTAAGGAAAATGCTGGAAATTCTATCCGTCATTCATTTGTCTAATAAAAAATTCTATTTCTGTAGAGAAGACATGAATCAATTATTATAACCTACGTTCTATTTGAGCAGCTAAATTGTTTACTTGTTGTGACTTATATTTTTGTTGTGACTTGTGAGTTGTGTATTTTTCTTAAGTAAATTGCTAAAATGCTAATTGCGGCGTTTCTCTGCGAAATCGGAACCGAAATGAGGTGATCCGACAGAGAAACAAAGTTACTGACATAGCTCACCGGATCAGTATGCTGAAGTGGCAGTGGGCTGGCCACATCAGCAGAACCGATAACCGTTGGGGTAAACGAGTTCTGGAGTGGAGACCGCGTCTCGGCAAACGTAGTGTAGGACGCCTTGAGGCCAGGTGGAGTGACGATTTGCGTAGGACGGCTAGCAAGTGCTGGATGCGAGAGGCCCGGGACCGATCGAAGTGGCGAGCATTGGGAGAGGCCTATGTCCAGCAGTGTACTGATGTGGGCTGATGATAATGATGATATGACACATCAAACATTTAACGGCTCATAATGTCGGACTCGGTACCCACGACACAGCCGTAATAACATCAGTGGCGGTCGGGAAGGGTCGCTAACAAGAGGCTGGCGTTAAATTAAGGGTCCCAGCAATTACTGAGCGGGGTAAGGCCTGTTTACGAGATGAGACGGATAAGTCTGTAGTGAAAGGGGAAGTAAGCGAGCTATCATCTTTTCGCTCCAAGCCAACCTAACCGGCCCTTGGTGTATCCTGCCGAACAACAAACGAGGCGCTTTCGATGGACGGCTTCTTTATGATGGACTGTCCACTTAATCGAGCCTATGCTTCCGCTATCCCCACTACTTGTTTCACAAATAACCAACTGAATAAACGTCCGTATTTTCCTTGAATCCTGCATGATTTACTCGTGTGAAACGCATTATTCCCGCTTTATATTCACAGTATGGAGCGAAAACCGGCCGAGTGCGAGTCAGACTCGTATATGAAGGGTTCTGTATTATTATATGGGTGTATTGTATTCAATTTAGTGAATGGCGACAATCTTGGCAGGATTCCTGCATGACCCTTGGAAGGATGGTTAAAGCAGTTATTACACTATCCGGTATTCAGGGACCCTAACTCTGAATAAGGACACTTACCCTTATTTTTTTTCTCCGGTGAAAATGCCTTTATGCATGCATGCCGCTCGGGGGAGCGGCAGGGTATGTGGGACTCATCCCGCCTCGGGAAGATGGAAGTGAGACGGGAAATACCCACTAAAAACACCGGACCCTTGGTCGTGCGCCTATGGGGACGGTGTCAAGGGGCCTGAGATAACCCATACGACCATGACACCGCCACTTACCCTAAATCTAATAAGATTTAGGGTAAGTGTCCCGATTTAGGGCGATCGGGCTGCCTAGCTACCTAGCCGCTCTGCCTATCGCGTAATGTAATAACATTTAAGGCGATTATCGCGTATTAACTGATTTAAGGACCGATTTTCAGAGTAGAGTAATAAGCGCCGCACTAACTAGTTTCCCCGCCCACCCGGTATTCAGTTTCCTGAATACCGGGCGGTGTAATAAGCGTTTTACCCTTATATCAAAAAGCTCCCGACTTTGACAATTGTCGCATCGTTAGGTCCAGAGTTAACCGGCTTAGAACCAATCCTTAAAAAAAGATCGGTAGTAGATGATCCTGGCGTACTCTGGGCGACGGCGGGTAATAATCTCTTTAGAGATTGCTTCCCGACGGCTAATTTCCTACGAGGGGGACGTGGGGGGACGTCCCACTTCGGGCGATGCAGCCTATTGGTGGCATCTATGTGTGTGGCAGACGTAACTGCTGCTGTTTGAGACGCTGGAGTAGGGGAGACCTGACTGGTCGCTTTGATGCCTTCAGTTGTTAGTCCAGTGTCCTGTGTCTGGACTCCTTAGTCCTGTGTCCTGACTATCACCTGAAGGCGGCAAAGCTACCTGTCGCCCATTGGATAAATCTAGAGAGCTATTGTTACTTTCGACCCGCCGTTACTTATGTACCCGGTCTCCCCTATATGGCGAGGGTCGCAAAGAAAAAGAAGTGCCCTTCGGAGGACATCGCGCCAAAAAAATGCCCAATTTGCGAGCCAGTGAAATGTGAGGATTCAAGCAGAGGAAAGCCATATGATATGATGATGTCTTCTAGATTTCAAACGTTTAGCTGGTGCTAATTTGTCTCTGTCTAATGCCGCGGCCACATATTGGATACAACTTTGCGTCCAATCATTGTCCATTGCCCAATACTAACGCGCTCAACGTCTTCATTGTGTCAAGTAGCGATACACACATTGGTGCACTGGGTGTAAAACGTTACGTTGGTGCAAATATCTCCAATGTGTGGCCGCGGTTTAACACTACGAGTAGACACAGAACTAAATCGCACAGTTATATGTATGCATATCATATTATGCATACGCATACCATACAGTTTGACATGTGACTTGGCTCTAAGAAGGTCCCGTTTTTACCCTCCAGTTACGGAACCCTAAAAAAGACTATTTCAGTAATTCTATTTATTTATTTATTTAATCTTTATTGCACAATATAAAAAATAAAGTACAAAAGGCGAACTTAATGCCGCGTAGGCATTCTCTACCAGTCAACCTTTAGGCAAAACAGAAACAATTAAGTGGGTAGTGTGCTGCTCAATTTACGTGGAAACATTTGATATGATATATTAATATTAACATGCCCCGAAATAAAAAAATTAAAAATAATAAAAATACTTAATTATTGGGACAATGCATAAAACCATAATATATAGTAATTAATAATATACTAATAAATACAATATAAATCAATAAATGCATATAAATATAGATAAATAGGTATGTATATATATATATATATATATATAATATATATAATAGGACGACGACTAGAAGTAAAAAAGGAAAAAAAAAAAAGGAACACTATTGAGCGGAAAATTGGAGCCGATAATACTTTTGGACTCTCACCTTAAAAGATGCCCTGCTTGGAGCACTACGGATGCTTTCGGGAATTCTCTTGAATCACCGCTATTTTTATTTTCCTGAAGATTTACTATCCGTATGTTTTATTGTTGACAATAAAATATGTTGATGGATAAGATTGTGCATTTTGTTTTGTCGGATAATATTTGATACAGTAAGTAAATAGGCATTTGTACCTAAATAAATAAATAAATAACCCAAGACATGCCACTGGGCCACACAGCGCCACCTAGCCCCAAACTAAGCCGAAGCTTGTACTATAGGTGCTGGACAACTGATAATGAATGATAATGAATAATGAAATGGTCCGCGTTTTTTCCGGACCACCCCATTTCATCCCGTGGGCATAAGATAAATAAATATATAACCCCAAGACATGCCACGCTGGGCCACACATCGCCGTCTAGCCCCAAACTAAGTCGAAGCTTGTACTATGGGTGCTAGACAACTGATAAACTTACTGACGATACTTTTTTTTGTAAATAAATACGTATTATATATAGTAAACACCCAGACCACAACAAACAGACATGTTTATGAACACAAATGTTTGTACTGTGCGGGAATCGAACCCACGACCCTCGGCTCTACCAAATGAGCTATAGAGCCAGTCAGAATATTAGGAAACGGGTAGCTCAGCGTCTAACTGGGTACAAATAAAATGTACTGCGGTCACCAACCCACCTGCCAGGGCAAATCCCCCTAAATGACGGCATCTCAGTGGGCCTTCAGGGTGAGGGCGACTGGCGCTATGAGATTGTTCTATTGTGCCTGTCGACCTAACTTTTGGACCTCACGACCGCTTACCATCAGGAGGAGTGAAGTCATCCTGAAAACTCTTCTTATAAAAAATGACAATTATCTTTGGGGGAAGCCTAAGTCCAGCAGTGGACGCTTGCAGCCTATATACCTTTGTTAATCCTGAAGTATTAAGCATAACATAGGGACGAACAGACAACAAAAGCGCCTTTCTCTTATATTATGTAGTCATCATCAGCTTATTGCAGTCCACTGCTGGACATAGATAGGCCTCTCCATTAGCGACCCTAGGTCGTAGCTCCGGTGACGCTGCTGCCAGTCATCGGTCTGGGGTATTTAGCTACGCCTTGAATTGTGATGGTTATACCGCCACCAGTCGGTTGCCAGCGCCTCGTTTGTTATTCGGCAGGATGCACCACGGGCAGGTGAGGTTGGCTTGGAGCGAAAAGATAGGCCGCTCCCTTACATCCCGTACTATGTAGTGATAGCATCAAATAAACGACTAAAATAACTAAACCGTATAATATACGGAACTATTTATCGGGACAATTTTCATAAAGCTCGCCGTTCCGCCCAACACACATCCGGCAGTTTTATCGGTAAAACCGGTACCGGTGTATCTAGCGAAAACCGGATACCGCCGCATCGGCTTTGTTGAACCGATTTTGCGGTAAAACTATGTGCACGTAGCGTCATTATTAATGGTCTGAGTTTTTTGTTAAAGCCAGAATACTGTCGACTGTGAACGAATTTATTTGCGGTTATGTTAATTGTGTAAGGATGTAAGGGAGCGACCTATCACCTTTTCGCTCCAAGCCATCCTCACCTGCCCGTGGTGCATCCTGCCGAACAACAAACGAGGCTCTGGCAAACCGACTGGTGGCGGTTAAAACCATCACGATAGAAGGCGTAGCTAAATACCACAGGCCGATGGCGGGCAGCAGCGTCACCGGAGCAAGAAGCTACGCCCTGCGATCGCCAACCCGCCTGCCCAGCGTGGCGATTATGGGTATATCATCCAGAAGTTTGCCCTAGGGGGCGAACAACTGGAGAGGCCTATGTCCAGCAGTGGACTGCAATAGGCTGATGATGATGATGATGATGAATTGTTCCCTGGTCCCAGTTTCCGACTGGTACGAGTTGCCCCCTAACCCGAACCCACGGCCCTTGGTTCAGAAGGCAGGAGTCACTACCTATTTAGCCACTGAGCCAGTCAATGATGGCTCGCTCCTTTATCCCAATCTGACGAATGAGTCTGATGTTTACCTACTCTAACAGTCAATGAAATTGCAAGAGAATTTAATATAACAAGGGTTGAACACTACATACTTAACCCTAGAGAACTTAACCCTACTTAACGCTATGAAAGCTGATAACCCGGCCCTTTGGAGGGCCATTAATTTGTTCAAAGGCCATTAGGGCCTAGTCTGCAAGATCTCCAACGTCTCGGGTACAAGAACATCTGTTCATTCTTGTTTAGGCCATGAAAAAGGTTGATTTATCATTTCTTTTAAATGCTTTGACAGGGGAAAAGTCGGTCTTTTAGGTTTAATGAATATTTATTTTTCTGTTTTTTTTTTTATAGTAGCTCGATATAATGGCTTCCCTACGCCTGATGGAAAACGAAAGAGAAGCCAAAGTCTTGTAAATTTATAAAAAAAAACATATATTATTTATATACTTTTAATAATAATATTAAACGAAATAACAGATATAAGAATAAACTGAAATTTCCTTTAGGCAATCCACTCCAAATTGTTAGGTCTGGCCCACACTGGAAGTCAATAAAAATATTTAATAATATTCCAAATAATATTAGGGAAATAGAGAACATTAAATTATATTGTAATCAACTTAAAACATATTTGCTTAATAACGCTTATTATACGTTAAATGAGTTTTTTGAAGATGTACAGAAGTGAACTTAGTATATTATAATCCCTTTCAATACCTGTAATTCACTCTCATAGTAGCACGATTTTATGTATCTCAAGTTAATTTATGCTTTGTTATATATATAATATAATGTATTTAATTGTAATAGTTTAGAAGCGTGGACCGCTTACATCTCATCTTGCGGTGCCCCTACGGGGTGTCATGTGTACAAAGTACCAACTTCATTTGTTTTTCATCTATAATAACCATGTGACAAGCAAGTAAATAAATAAATAAATAAAGTCGCTGTGACAACGGGCAAGTCACCGGTCAGTTATCTGTCAGTTGCCACCGCCACGCCGGCCCAACCCTAACCCCCCACGAGCTCCGGAAACCCTACTCACCGGCAGAAACACGACCCGGAGGTCATTTGGCTGCGGTATTCTATAGGGTGGAGGTCCTTCCCCGGACGGGCGGCTCAATTCGAGCGGAGATTGCCTGAGCCCTAGGTATGGCAGACACGCAAAAAACTCTACGAGTGAGACCGGTAGTTTCACAAGTTTAGCTATTAACGTCTTCACTATAAAGTGATATCATTACGTTCATGAATGTGAACTCAGTCCCTTTCGCATTCATTTCTCTGATGTGGGTGTAATTGGACGGTCTAGGGCTCTTAAAGAGTCGCAGTTAAATTTGAATCTCTCAAATGAAGCTTCAAAAGGTCCGCTTATTGGAGGTGAAATGTATTACTTTGTTGAACGTATGATTCTCGTTAAATACGAAGGGATGTTGGGTTTTGTGTTTTATCACTTTACCACCATTATTTATTATAAAACAAGGTCACTTTATCTGTCTGTCTGTTTTTATGTATGCTTAGATCGTTGAACTAAGCATCGGATTTTGATGAGGATCAATAGATAGAAGTTTCAAAAGGAAGGTTTACATGTTTAATACGAGTACATAATTAAGAGAGGTAGGGCATGGCGAATCTTCGCTCGAATTGAGCTGCCCGTCCGGGGAAGGACCTCCACCCTATAGAATACCGCAGCCAAATGACCTCCGCGTCATGTTCCTGTCGGTGAGTAGGGTTTCCGGAGCTCGTGGGGGGTTGGGGTTGGGCCGACATGGCGGTGGCAACTGACAGGTAACTAAACAGTTACTTGCCCGTTGTCACAGCAACTTGGGCTTCTCTCTCGCTTTCCATCAGGCGTAGGGAAGCCATTATGTCGAGCCACTATAAAAAAAGACATATTTAAAACTAAGTTACCGGAGCGGATGGAAGAGGCTAACCGCTTACTGTACAGAAACTAACTGACTAACTTTAATGACTATGGCTATAAAATTGGCGACATAGGGTAAATTGCTGACTCTATTAGAAAAAGTTCGTAAAATGATTGATTCACAATTATTATGTTAGCTAGGGATGTAACAGGGATGTAGGGATGAATCTTCGCTCGAATTGAGCTGCCCGTCCGGGGAAGGACCTCCACCCTATAGAATACCGCAGCAAAATGACCTCCGCGTCATGTTCCTGTCGGTGAATAGGGTTTCCGGAGCTCGTGGGGGGTTGGGGTTGGGCCGACATGGCGGTGGCAACTGACAGGTAACTAAACAGTTACTTGCCCGTTGTCACAGCAACTTGGGCTTCTCTCTCGCTTTCCATCAGGCGTAGGGAAGCCATTATGTCGAGCCACTATAAAAAAAAAACATATTTAAAACTAAGTTACCGGAGCGGATGGAAGAGGCTAACCGGTTACTGCACAGAAACTAACTGACTAACATGAATCACTATGGCTATAAAATTGGCGACATAGGGTAAATTGCTGACTCTCGTGGAAAAAGTACGTAAAATGATTGATTCACAATATTATGTTAGCTAGGGATGAAACAGTACGTTGGATTGCTCGTTCACACACTAATACAACTTTGTATAGGCACTACACTGATCCACCGGTTTGCAATCCAACTACATATTCCGTATACGATTGCGATTATACTTGACCATTTTCCGACAAAAGCCACACGACTGTATCTGATGGCCGGAACTATGCCGAGTGTATTGTTTCACACTATCCAATGCCCCAGTTGTTTTAACAAAGGGAATTTTAATGTAAGGGAATTAAAAAATGAATGTTACGAACGGCTAACGTAATGTTAGGGACAGGGATCGTTTTAGGCAACGTTTTGCCAGCAACATATAAAGCTGAGCTGCTTTTTACGGCTAACCCTTGGCAATATATCTTCATTTGGTTGCTCTATTATGTTAATCTGTAGAAGGACTCTTTATCCACGCGGTGACAAAAGATAATACAGACCACACCCGATTTCTTCCCGAGGGTTCCAAGGGGCTCGTAAAGATTTCAGTTTCTCAGCTGGCTGGAAGGGTATCTTTACCCACCTGGCTGGCGACTGTCTTACATTCGGTGAAACACTGGTGAAGTAACATCAGATCAGACATTAAACGAACATTTACACCAAAATATTAACACGTAATAGTTACATGACAATTAGACCAGACACGGCTGTACCTAGATTTAAGTCATCTGTTTGATATGCAATAAAGGAAATCTATCAATTAAAAAAATATCCATGATTAATTGGACAGTCTGAGACTCCCTTTGCGGGAAACGACTAGGTGGCGCTAGTGTGTGTACGCGGTTTGCTATAACAGTGATTTGTCACAGTTTATAAAAATGTCGTAAAAGGAATTCAAAGGTAACCTGTAACTCCGCGTTTTTTGAAATCCACCATCTCGACCAACATTCAGAATATTTTTAAGCCTAGCCTGGAGGAATTTGTCCAGAATTCCCCGACGCAAGCATGCAAGCGACACACAAAGTCCTGCTCCCGTCCCGTCAGTGTCGGGAACGGGAACAAAGCGGGGATCACCCCGGGCCATTCGTCTTCCCAATTTAGGCAGGGTTGAATGCGTGCCAGTACCTAGATGCGACAGGCGGGCCGAATAGTGGCGGCTCAGAATGCAGTGACCCTTGATTTTGTAAAAGTTCTCTTGAAACCTATATAAAAGATTCTTAATCAAAATAAATTGCCATTAATTGCAATAAATTGCTATCTTCAGGTCGCAGGCTTCTTTCCCGATCTAACTAAACTAGCTAGCGACTGATGTTCCTGGTACATAATTCTAACTAACAGACAAGACCAAATGTATCACTTTGTCAGTTCCCACCAGCTGCCATGGCTGGACTGTAGGTCGGTAAGCTAAAGTTTCTCAACCAGAAAGAGTCAACTAAGGGACTTTATAACATTAGAAGTCTTAAGATTACTAAGTATGTCATCTTAGTAATACTAAGATTACTTAGTAATCTTAGGAATCTTCCCTTATTTGACTCTTTTGACACTCACCGTAAGACACGGAACAGCAACTTGGTTTCTATTATCTACAAGAGATATTGAACTACGATGTTTCTTGTACTCTTGAGTGCTAACAACAACTTGAATGAAATGAAATGAAAATCGCCAACCCACCTGCCCACAGCGTGCCAATATTATGGGTACATTCTCCAGGTGTTTGCCCTAAGCGACGAATAACTGGAGAGACATATATCTAGCAGTGAACTACGATAGGCTGATGATGAAATAAAAACACCTTTATTTATGCCTAGTCAATACAAAACTGAACTTACGTTCTTCAGATAATTTTAACTACTTTCCATGCTAAACATATCTGACTTTGAGCGTACCTATCGTACCTTAACCGTCCCATGTCAACAAACACATTGACACGGGACCTGTCAGGATTGAACGCACGCCGCCCGCATGATCGGTGACACTTTTCCACTTGAGCTGCCAACGCCTGCAGGCATGCGGCCGAAATTCAACGGCATAAGGACGAGCAACGAGTATGCGACCGTCAGGAACAAAGCGCTTGTGACGCCATGGGGTATTCGTGTTGACTCACGATTCGAATAGGGTTGGTAGAATTTGGCGTTTGTTTGTTTGCTGAAGAAATTCTCTATGATTGTGGCAACCGACAGGAATGTGTTATGGATGTTTGTCCGTTGCTGGAATGACTTGGATTCCGTTGTTACTTGCCCTTAACATTTTTGGGTTTTGGGTGTTAATTCCCCTTTTCGCCTGAAATTCTATGCTAATAAATCAAGATCTAGTCAAGAGATTATAAGAGAGAAGGAGCAAAGATTGCATACGTAAATAACTATTCCTATATCTTCCACAGATCCGGATTGCAATGACAGAGAAGGGAATGCAATGGAAGTGGAAACGAGGGTCTTCATTCTGTGGCGGTGCGAAGCTCTTCGGTCAGCTGGTAAGTAGATAATAAACTTAAAAATATAATATCGTAATAATACTTTTGACTTCAGTCACAATGCTTGGGGAAGGATTTATTAATTTGAAAGTATGAGTCACAGTTAAAGATTGCTCCAACGTCAAACTCAACTAAGACGATTCATACAAAATGATCTAATTCTTACTTTTGGATCAAATCTTAGGTTTTGGTAAGAGATTTTTATTTAAAGAAGAAGAAAGACCGATCGAAGTGGCGAGCATTGGGAGGGGCCTATGTCCAGCAGTAGACTGATGTGGGCTGATGATGAAGAAAAAAGAAAGATATTTATACCTGCTTTAAAAAAAAAAGAAGTTTGTAGTGCCCTCTCGGTAAGATTTCATTGAGAACATGTGTCCGAAGACATGAGTCGTCGTCTTCCTCGATGTCACTGATCGAATCCCGTTTTCTAAATAGAAAATATCTCCTGTTCATAAAAGGCATTAAAATTGCACAATACGTAGTTTCATAACAATTACATAACAATTTTGCTATTGTTTTGGTTTTTATGGTAAACACATTTTGATCATAGCGTGTCTAAGCATGATCTTTTACACAATTTACAAGAATACCCATAATATTGAGTAGGTACTCTTCGCGGCAGCCCTACCGCATGGGTCATCTGCCCCCGGCGATATTAAAGGCCCAGATGCGCCCATATTGTTGAGCTCAAATTGCTTGTCCACAAACTTTCGGAGCAAAGGCGAGGTGTGCCGCATAAACGCGTCAGATATTGGAAAACTAAGTTCGGCTCAAACTTGGTATGGAGCCGACTACCGCCGCAAGTACTAGATCTTGGAATAGGCGCAAGTCTAGATATTCTAAGTTCTATACATAACAAGACAGAAGCGTTATATTTTTTCTTTATCTAAGAGCAAAATACTGCATGAGTTCATACTGATTGAGTACAGACTGGCTCGATGGCTCATTCGGTAGTGACCTCTGCCTTCTGAGCTGATAGTAAACACCCAGACCAATACAAACAGACATGTTCATGTTTGTACTGTGCGAGAATCGAACCCACGGCCCCTGACTCTTTAACTAAAGCATACACGTTCACAGTACTCCTTACAACTCTTTACACTTATGCAATTTCACTATACCTACAGAATGTTTAAAAATGAATGCATGACATGATTGATGCTAACGGTTGAATACCTAAAAGATCATGCTATAACTGTAAACAGTAGCAAATGTAAAACGATATCTGTCCCTTTCCCACTCATAAGCTGAACCGCACGCGAGAGAGACAGGCAGACTTTTTCATAATGTGCATGAGAAAATTGCCACTCCGGGCATGCGGGCCTGTGGTATTCAGCTACGCCTTCAATTGTAACCGTTATACCGCCACCAGTCGGTTGCCAGAGTCTCGTTTAAATAATAAATCTAATAATAATAATCCTCTGAGAGAGGTAGGGCATAGCGAATCTTCGCTCGAATTGAGCCGCCCGTCCGGGGAAGGACCTCCACCCTATAGAATACCGCAGTCAAATGACCTCTGGGTCGTGTTTCTGCCGGTGAGTAGGGTTTCCGGAGCTCGTGGGGGGTTAGGGTTGGGCCGGCATGGCGGTGGCAACTGACAGGTAACTGACCAGTTACTTGCCCGTTGTCACAGCGACTTGGGCTTCTCTTTCGCTTTCCATCAGGTGTAGGGAAGCCATTATGTCGAGCCACTATAAAAAAATAAATAAATAAATAAATAACCCAAGACATGCCACGCTGGGCCACACAACGCCATCTAGCCCCAACCTAAGCCGAAGCTTGTACTATGGGTACTAGACAACTGATAAACTTACTTAGATAATTTTTTTTTGTAAATAAATACATATTATACATAGAAAAAAACCCAGACCAATACAAACAGACATGTTCATGCACACAAATGTTTGTAATGTGTGGGGATCGAACCCACGACCCTTGGCTCAGAAGGTCACTACTAATTGAGCCACCGAGCCAGTCATGCCTCGTTTGATATTCCTCAAGATGCACCACGAGCAGGTGAGGCTTGAAACGAAAAGATGATGGGTCGTTCCCTTACATTCCAGTAGTTATCAACGGAAGAGGTAGTAAGCAAACATGAACTCGCTTCAACATTTACAATATTAGTTGGAATTCATAATTAGTACGGATACTACGTCAGCTATATTTTCTGAGGTCCAGTGTAGGCGAAAGGCTAAGGGTCTGCGGTTAGTTGTTCGCAACTTTTGGGTACACGTTAATTGGCTGCCGACCCGACAACGTGTGTTTGTTGTAAGTTTGATTCCTTCATCTCTTCTGACGTATTCATTGAACGTAGGTTCAGCATGTGGTAAGGGAGCGACTTCTCGAATCGTTCGCCACTTAGGGCACACATGTGAAGGCTTTATACGTACTCATAATCGCCACGCTGGGCAGGCGGGTTCGCAAAATGCTCCGGTAACGCTACTACCCGTCATCAGGCTTTCGTTATTTAGCTACGTCTCGGTACCAGTCGGTTACCAGAGTCTCGTTTGTTATTCGGCAGGATGCACTTCGAGCAGGTGAGGGTGGCTTGAAGCAAACAGATGATAGATCCTTTACAAATTTAAATACTTTAAAATTTTGTTACATTTTTTATGTCTCTCTGCGGGATCGAATCCAAAACGAGGTGAACTGGCAGAGAACCAAAGTCACCGACATAGCTTAACGGATTAGTAAGCTGAGGTGGCAGAGTGGGCTGGCCACATTAGCTGCAGAACCGATAACCGTTGGGGTAAACGAGTTCAGGAGTGGAGACCACGTTACGGCAAACTTAATGTAGACGCCCTCAGGCCAGGTGGAGTGACGATTTGCGCAGGACGGCTGGCAAGTGCTGGATGCGAGAGGCCCAAAATCGATCAAGGTGGCGAACATTAGGAGAGGCCTATGCCCAGCAGTCGACTGACACGGGCTGATGATGATACAAGTCAAACGTAGTTGATGTGTGCTGATGATGATGATGATACAGATCAAACGGATACCTACTCGTGGTGCATCCTGCCCAAAAACAAACGAGGCTCTAGCAGCCGACTGATGGGGATATAAGTATCACAATTGAAGGCGTAGCTAAATAACAACGTACTGATGACGGGCACTTGCGTCACCGGAGCGGTAGCGCAGATGGATTACTGCTCAGCGTGGCGATTATAGGTACACCCTTCAGTAAATGGCAAACAATTGGAGAGGCCTATGTCCAGCAAAGGACTGTGTATTGTGATAGAGTAGTCGACAGCAAGACAGAAAAGGTGAGATGGTCTAGCTTGATTTAGGAGAAGTAATAAATGCAATTAAGATAAAATATATCCCACTAATATTATAAACGCGAAAGTTTGTTTGGATGGATAGATAGATGGATGGATAGATGGATGGATAGATGGATGGATGTTTGTTCCCTTTTCACGCAAAAACTACCGAACAGATTTTAGTGAAACTTTACACGAATATTGTTTATGCATCAGATTAACATATAGGCTATAAATTACAACGATTCATCAATTTTTTCATTTAGAATTTCGGGAAAATATGTTACGGAATGATTAAAAACTTTTTGAATACACCATAGATACTGTCATTTCTTGACTTTGTCAGCGAAATTATCAATTTGACATGACAGGTACTGATATCGAGGTAGGCAAATACGGAAATTCGCCACCAATAAGTACAAATAATTGTGAATTAAAATTTTGCGGCTTATTTTCGGAATGAAATTCTTCGGAAAATACTATATGCAAACTGCTATAACTGAAAAGACGACCAACGTAAAGGGATAACCACCGGCGTTGTCTACTAGAATATTGTTCAGTTTCAGAGGCACCTCATGCAGCAACAAATTGGAACAAACTTTAGGAATAAAATTGTGTACAGTCAAAACAGATCTAGCATAACCCGTAAACAAGGCGGCCTGCATCTCATAATGAGTCACAGTGACCAAGAACCAAAAACCTTACTGCAATCTCAGAAGGCTCACAACGGGCCACATGTCTAGCTCGGATGCGTCGAAACTGCGATCAGTGTATGTTTAATAAATATTTTTCTAATCCAAATTGTAATTTCTGTCCTCAATATACTAATATTATAACATTTCAGCTTAATAAAATCGTTTTAATTACGCATGTCGGAAGAAAATAACGCTTTGAAGTAAGTTAAGATTCATACACCGGCCAAGTGGTCGCTTTTTGGTCGGCGTGATACTTAAAACCTGTGTACTAACATGTACAATTATTGTACATAGTTAGGTACCACCTATTATTAAAAAATCTTAATTTTATCGGTAAATAATTTTCACATTATATTCTTAGGGATGCTCAGTATGACATAAAGAAAAATCGAAATAAAAGATACCTTCTTAGTATTTTTAGTGTGGCTTCTCAAAATATTTTCATACACAGGATATCCAGATTCTGTTTTAGTTGTATAGATATAAGATTATTAAACGCACTTATTTTCCAAAAAGTACAAAATAAGTATCCGTATTTCTATATTGTATGGGAGTGACCTATCACCTTTTCACTCCAAGCCTTCCTCACCTGCCCGTGGTGCATCCTGCCGACCAACAAACGAGGCTCTGGCAAACCGACTGGTGGTGGTAAAACCATAACGATGGAAGGCGTAGCTAGATATCACAGGCCTATGACGGGCAGCAGCGTGACCGGAGCGAGAAGCTACGCCCTGCGATCGCCAACCCGCCTGCCCAGGTGGCACTTATACCCATAATATCCTCCAGATGTTTGCCCTAGGTGGCGAGCAACTGAAGAGGCCTGTGTCCAGCAGTGGACTGTAATAGGCTGATGATGATAATGATTTCTATATTAATCAATTTTAAACGTATCGCGCCGACGCCAGCCCTCTCCTGGCCGAAAATCGGCCACAATGACCATTCTCCAAGCAGACCGGGCAAGTATGCACGAGATATTGAAGTGTACATGTTTATGCCCATACACAAGTGCATTACGTGCGGTTGCTCTGTTTGAAATAATGAGAATTCATAGTAGTAACTAGGTACGTAGGTAAGCACCATTTTTGATACCGTAAAAATACTAATTGACTCAAAAAAAGTGCGGACGCGACATAACAATCTAATGACTGCTGACCCCAGTGGCGCATTATATCGGTTCCCGGTAGGATTCAATGTAGAAAACGAACTTTTTTTAGATAACTCGAATAATTCAGGAAGACGTCGCTCTGGATAAGTCATCACCGGAACTTACATTTAAGAGAACCATAGCTTAAGACCAGGTGATTCCTGAACAATGGGCCGCGGCTTCCAATGGCCAACCAGAGGCCAACATGATGTACCTACATTGTGTTTGTCCTTTTTTTTTAGAGGGGAATGCATTAGGCACCGTCATGCTACCTCCGGGGGGAGGTGACATGGTGTGTGGGAATCACACCTCCCGAAATGGGAGGGTATACCCACTAAACCCCCCTGTGTTGCCAGTGGGCAGCAAGTTGCAGGGACACGGGCAACGCCGAAGCATACCGCCGCATCCTTGCATGCCCTGGCTAGCCGCAGATGAAAAGCGGCCAGCACACATTGTGTTTGTCCTGTGTCAACCTATGTTCAGATTTCTCAGCACTCAAATCGAATACCTATAATATATCTTCATCATCTTTTGAGCATCCATTCGTAAGCGCGTGTGATAAAATAAGAGACAAAGACGCGTGCGTACAAGATATAATGACAGATTAAGCTCTTCATGACAAACCGATGTTCACGCAGGCAAAGCCGCGGGCAGCAGCTAGTCTATGTCATAAAGAAAGAAATATTTCCAACCAAAGACAATATTTCGTTAGAAACCCGCCGTAACTTACAAAGGACTTTACCACAACAAATATTTTTAACAATTTCCCTTTCCAATCGTATTTCTCGAAGTCCTTCGAGCAAACTTATTCAATAATCATGAGAGCTATCTTTGGCCTTATACCATGGAGTATTGATGGTGCTGGAGAGTAACAACCACAGAAAATGTGAAATTTAAAAATTTCAACTTCTCGTGCTGGAAGCACTAACCGAATAAACGCTTGGCGACTTTTTGACATGTTTTATTTGTTATTTGTAATTGTGTTTATTTAATTTTAATTTTTAATTTTGATGATGTAAAAATGTTATCTAATTTATTTTGACATATTTTTATTTGTATTTGTGTTTATTTAATTTTGATATGGATTGATTTCTGAAATAAATGTATTATTATTATTATAAGGCCTTTCCCCCCAAATGTTAATTGTCATTGGCCTATATTTGACAGGCTCGGTGGCTCATTTGGGACCTCTGCCCTCTGAGCCAAGGGTCGTGGGTTCGATTCCCGCACAGTACAAACATTTGTGTTCATGAATATGTCTGTTTGTATCTCTGGATGTTTTCTATGTATAATAATGTATTTATTTAAAAAAAAATATCTAAGTAAGTTTATCAGTTGTCTAGTACCCATAGTACAAGTTTCGGCTTAGTTTGGGGCTAGGTGGCGCTGTGTGGCCCAGCGTGGCATGTCTTGGGTTATTTATTTATTTAAAAAAAAATATATCCAGAAGTGGACGTTTGCAAGCTGATGATGATTTTTTTTTATAGTACCTCAGCATAATGGCTTCCCTTCGCCTGGTGGAAAGCGAAACCATTACGAATAAAAAAGAATTGGATAAACAGTCATTATCACATCATCAGCCTTAAGCAATCTACGGCTGGATTCTGATCAACTGGTGGGATTTTAGCCAAACATCTGTAAAACCATAGTCGCCACCCTGGGCAGCTGGGTTGGCGATAGCAGGGCGTAGCTCCTTGCTCCGTCAACGGTGCTGCCCGTCATCGGCCTGTGGTATTTAGTTACTTCTTCAATCGTGAGGGTTATACGGCCACCAATCGGTTGCCAGAGCCTCGTTTGTTATTTGGCAGGTGAGAGTGGCTTGGAGCGAAAAGATGATAGATCGCTTCCTTACATCCTAATGGATAAACAGGGCTCGCACAAAACTCACTCCAGTTTGTATTTGCGGTGTTTCTCTATGGTCGGAGCAGAGACAAAAGATAACAGAGCCAATATCATGCGGAATTTATGTCCGTGACAAAGTTTCGTCCCCACGGGGAGATACAGCTGATATGTGTTGGTATGCGGCAAACAAAACATAATGATTAGATCTTATCTAACAAATTAACGTATGATGTTCCTATCTGGAAGTTAGAAATTAGGTAAGATGCAAAAAAGACCCATTTCCAGCTGTGGACTGCGATAGGCTGATGATGATGATGATGCAATTGACTTAAAACTAGGTAGCATAGATATTTGTGGTATAATATAGACGGTCTTATCATTATAATAGATCTCCTGATAACGTTTACGTACTTGTAATCAATTGAAAAAAAAGGTGTAAGGCTTTGCATCATCATCATCAGCCTATTGCAGTCCACTGCTAGACATAGGCCTCTCCAGTTGTTCGCTACCTAGGGCAAACTTCTGGAGGCTACATAATCGCCATAATCGCCACGCTGGGCAGGCAGGTTGGCGATCGCAGGGCGTAGCTTCTCGCCCCGGTGACGCTGCTGCCCGTCATCGGTCTGTGGTATTTAGCTACGCCTTCAATTGTTATGGTTATACCGCCACCAGTCGGTTGCCAGCGCCTCGTTTGTTATTCGGCAGGATGCACCACGTGCAGGTGAGGTTGGCTTGGAGCGAAATGATGATGGGTCGCTCAATTACATCCCAAAGTTATTGTGGGTTTAAGTTATGTATTGTGGGTTCAAAACATTCTAAAAGAAAAATAGATACTCCTCCGGAATCTCAGATCTCGGCAATTAATCACAGTTTGTAACTGAATTATCAAAGTATCAGCACAAATAGATATCCGAAAGATTAAGTGGGCATTAGTTAAATTAAACGCTGGCCTGTAATCACTCATCAATCGTGGGAGCACATAATTAATTGACGTCATTAGTCGATTCGGGGCATGATTAAGTGATTCAATATCGATATGAATCGATTTCAGATCGTGTAATTTAGTTTTAATCTCGTTAAATCGTAATAAGTATGTGTGGGATTTGAATGGTTCGATGGATGGTCGTTTTATATCAATGCATCTGGCAATTTATTGGATTAATGAGTGAAATAATAAGAGCTACTAGTACTACAAAGTTGAGGACTTCCTAGGCGACAACATGTCCAGGACGGCTGTTTCCTAGTGAACACTTTTTGCATAGCTTCTGAATTTTACTTTTTTATATAATTCGAAATATTAATGATGTAACATGACAAATGTTGTTTTTATTTTTTATAATAGCTCGACATAATGGCTTCCCTACGCCTGATAGAAAGCGAAAGCCCAAGTCGATGTAACAACGGGCAAGTAACAGGTCAGTTACCTGTCAGTTGCCACCGCTATGCCGGCCCCACCTTAACCACCCACGAGCTCCGGAAACCCTATTCACCGGCAAACACACGACCCAGAGGTCATTTGGCTGCGGTATTCTATAGGGCGGAGGTCCTTCTCCGGACGGGCGGCTCAATTCGAGCTGAAGAAGATTCGCTATGCCCTACCTCTCTTAAAATAGGATTTATGTTGTTTGTATTATTGCTCAAATGATCAGGTAGATATATGTCACAAAGCTATCTTGCAATACGTTCCACATACCTAACGTGCTAAGTTTAATTGCCAACCCGTTAATTAGTTGCTAACTATAGTGGATGCGATAAGATTTCTCATTACTTAACTAATTTCTCACCCCTTTATCCACATCTATATTCATTAGTTTAGCCGTTTAGATGATTGGAAGCGGTTTTCGGCTGATTACTCCCCATTTACTTCTACGCTGTGAGAACCTACATCAACATCGTACTTATTAGGTAGGTAAGTAGGACCTTTCTCCTCAATCGTCAAGCTAAATACCACAGACCGATGACGGGCAGCAGCGTCACCGGATCGAGAAGTTACGCCCGCGATCGCCACCCCGCCTACCCAGCGTGGCGATTATGGGTATATCCTCCAGATATTTACCCTGTGGCGAACAACTGGACAGGCCCATGTCCAGCAGTGGACTGCTGATGATGATGATGAAACTCAACATGGTACAATTTAGTCGATCTTATCATTAAAAGCGATCTCGAGACAACCTTCAGGCGGACATAACACAAGTGATAGCTACTTTGGGATCGGATACATGTTTATGTGGTCCGATATTTATTTATTGCCCTCGTATCTTCCCTCGACTAATGAGCCGATAAGTATCTCGATGCTAGGCGCCATTTTCTGGATTATGACATGTAATAAAAAGGTCGATTGTTATATTCGCGGCTTCGCTGTTTCCATTCCATTGCTCACAGCACAAACAAGGGACAATTAAACGAATGTGCTCGGCGAGCGATGGAAACAAATGCCGAGTGGAATATCGGTCATGGAGAGGACTTGGAAGGACAAATGTGATTGTCTTTTGTTTATCAGGCAATTATTGAGACACATAAAATTATCGGCTACATAATAAAATTGTGTTGTTTTTATTATTTCGTTCGTGTTAATTTCTGTACGGGTTTTATTTTCTCAGTAATTTTGGTCACAGACTCAAAGATTCCTCCCGGGATACATTAAAATTTTAATTGGCAACAAAAACCTTTTTGAACAAAAAAAGTATTTAAAGTACAAATCGATTCACAATTCTCGGAGTTATGTGATAAGAAACATTTAACAAAAATGAAATTAAGTTAAATTGAGAACATCCACCTCTTTTTGAAGTTGGTTAAAAAAACTCCTTACCGGACTCTTTGTTCCCTGAGACATACAAAGCAGTGATTAAGCAGAGTTAATATGTATTTTTTTTTGGTAATTGAAAGACCTCTACTGATGTCCTGTCTTCTATCCCATATAATATTTAAGTATATCTTTTTTTAACACCTATCAATAGGCTTTTTTTATGGCTAAAAATTGTAATTAGTCCGTTTTTAGCTTATTCAAAAATAAAAATTACAAAGTTATAGCCCGTTGAAATTACGCATGATGTCACTCGGCGAGGCATTTTTACGGGAGCGAGTGACGTCAAAGACTCCCACTCCTAACTTTTGATGCCTTGTATCTTTGCTATTGTTTTTTTTTTATAGTAGCTCGACATAATGGCTTCCCCACGCCTGATGGAAAGCGAAAGACAAGCCCAAGTCGCTTTGACAACGGGCAAGTAACCGGTCAGTTACCTGTCAGTTGCCACCGCCATGCCGGCCCAACCCCAACCCCCCACGAGCTCCGGAAACCCTACTCACCGACAGGAACATGACCCGGAGGTCATTTGGCTGCGGTATTCTATAGGGTGGAGGTCCTTCCCCGGACGGGCAGCTCAATTCGAGCGAAGATTCGCTATGCCCTACCTCTCAAATGTTTTTTTTTCTTTTTTTTAATTTCTTTATTGGAATGAAAAAAAGAATAATACGTGTCTTTTGTTTTTGAATAAGCTAGAAGACGGACTAATTACAATTTTTAGCCATAATAGCCTGTTACTAAAAACATTTGCGTATATAAAAAACGGAGGAATGGTTACGTCAAATGGTGGTGGTGGTGAATGGTGTTTTTCCTTACTAGGCGAAAATCTAGGCATCCGAAAAGTTTCCACCTCTTACCTACAGTCTGCTTAAAACAACACGAGAGTCTTAACATAGAAACCTAGTTCGGAGGTCAAATAAGCGTTGTCTCCCTTTGCTCGGGCTATTTTTATACAGGACAGTGTCTGTACCCTTTCGTCGCCTGATGAAAAGCAAAAAGACAAGCCCAAGCCGCTGCGACAACGGACAAGTAACCAAATCCCTTGATAGTTGCCACTGCCGTGTTGCTATTCTAAAACGGGGGCACTTCACTGGTGTTCCGTCGAATGCAAGCTAGTCACCAGTCATGCGGCCAGACTCTACCACCGGCTAAGAACCGAAATCTCATAATTTGCGACTTGCACGGGAAGAAATGAGTGGTGATATGTTTTCTTTCTGTTAAAACTACATGGCTTAATGGACATCCTGGCCAAAAGGTTTTTCTATTTATATATGTTTTTATAACAGTGTTCTGTGTCAACTACTGTGTCAACACAATTATTATAGACATCTCACGGAAGCTTGTGTCTTAATCCCAAACCTAACTCCCTAAATATTCAGACTTTCCCGTCAAGGCAAGGGAAATTTAAAAAAATTAAAAATATTTGTTAACAAGGAGTAGGTACATTATTTTAGGCCTCGTCCTTTAAGCAAAAATTCTGTGTTGGGATAAATCTCCTCTCGTGAGGTTATATTATCTCTACTCGAATAGGCTATTATGGTCAAACATTGTAATTAGTCCGTCTTCTAACTTATTCAAAAATAAAAGACACTTTTTTTTTTATTTGTAAATTAGACTAAAAATTACAAAGTTATGCCCCGTTGAAATTTTGCGTGACGTCACTTGGTGAGGCATTTTTACGGGAGCGAGTGACGTCAAAGACTCCCACCCCTAACTTTTGATGCCTTGTATCTTTGCTATTGTTTATTTGAATGAAAAAAGGAAAAATACGTGTCTTTTATTTTTGAATTAGCTAAAACACGGACTAATTACAATTTTTAGCCATAATAGCCTATTAACATGACTCGTTGATAAATCAAGGAAAAGTCCACAAGTTGTAGCTAAACATTTCTCTGAAGATAATCAACTTTTATCCTCTACCAGACTCGAACCCCCATTTATATAATACTGCCGACCTTACAAGATATTCATGAACTTAACAGGGTCGCAACCCTTCTAGGCATCGCGCAGTGGCCCATCTTAAACGTCAAGATAGTGGGTTCAATAAACATATTCCAAGGGACATGTTACCAATTTCCTGTTACCGCGAGCTCGCGACGCCATTTTGTCGACTCACGGAATTCAAGATGGCGACGAATTATCATAAAGCTTAAGGTTATGTTGATGTCGTTTAGATGTTGCGAATAGAGGTTTATGTGAATAGTTATGGCTTTTAGATTTATGGAATAGTTATAGGATGTGTGAATGGGAATCTTATTCCCATTAAGTGGATCGTATGGGAAATTGAGTGGTTTAGAAACTTTTTTTCATGAAAGCAACTCATGCTTTTTTACCACAGTATGCAGTGTGATAGTGTGATCAATAGTTACGATGCACTTATGACGTGTGACGCTTTAATCAGCATTTGAATGTATTTCTTGTTTATCTAGATGTATTAACTATCCTAACTATTGTTATAAGCAAACGTATATAAGTATTTATTTATTTATTGTCATGATCACCACAAAACAAGTACTAGGAACTACGCCCTGCGATCGCCAACCCGCCTGCCCAGCATGGCGATTAGGGGTAAAGCCACCAGGTGTTTTCCCAAAGTGGTTAATAACTGGAACGGCCTATGTCCAGCAGTGAAATGCGATAGGCTGATGTTGTCAACAGTCTAACTATCGACGTTATTGAGATAGAGCCTGATGACTAATAGACGGCGAATTCTTAGCAATGATCATCATCGGCCTATCACAGGCCACGGCTGGACATAGGCCTCTCCAGTTGTTCGCTACTTCAGTCGAACATCTATATCAATAGAGGCCCGTAGTATCGACTATAGGCCTCCAGATTTTTTTTTATATTGGCTCGACATAATAGGGAATATGCATGACTTTTTTTTATGGATTTATTGAGATCTTTTGTCTTCCAGATACATAAATATCGAAGAATTTTTAAACTATCTTTTCTATTAAGCGAGTTATAAAGCGTTAAAGTTATTGATTAGACAGAGAGATCCGATGCGGTAGTTGACGTCACGTACCGTAAGCGCCGTACTAACTCCATAGAAAAATCTGTTTCGCGAGAGAGAGACGGATATATTCACTTTCAATGACTGTATCTCGCCCATTTTTTAACCAATTTTGATTTTGTTTTCACTGTTCGTAGTAGATTTTGATCTATTTTACGATAAATTAGTAAATACCTGAAACTATTTTTCATGCATATTCCCTATTGCTTCCCTACGCCTGATGGAAAGCGAAAGAGAGGCCCAAAGATGTTCGACGTTGTGATACGCTTCAGCGTATCGACGCTGGAGAGGCGGATTGGTGATCGCAGGGCGTAGATTCTCACTCCAGCTACGCTGCATTACTTACTGTCCCGTTTTTAGGATAAATCTTTTAGCTACGGAACCCTAAAAACGAAAACAGTATTGGTCATCGATCCGCATGCCTACTCAGATGGCTGTTAACTGTAGCTCTCTGAAACTTGAGCAGCGCCGATTAACTTAGTTAAACTTGAAGTTGTACCGAACCGATGTCTGTTCGTAGAAATCTCGAAACATAAGTTTGCCAGCTGCAAAAATAGTTTTGCTCAGCTTGCCAAGTTGATAACAATCTGTTGTTGGAATTATTCAGAATGCCTTAGCTAGCAGACGCATTGGTGCTAATATAAGCTTTGCGTTGATAGCATCTTTAACGGAACATGCTTTGTTAGATTGCACGAACGCACACGTTGGAGAAATATTGGATACTTATCGTGGGTATGGCATTACATAAGTCGCGATCCGCCCCAGATTTAATCGAATGAAATTGAGCAATGAAGAATAGATAGATATCAATTTATTCATTAATAGTAGCTCGACGTAGGTTTCCTACGCCTGATGAAAAGCGAAAGAGAAGCCCAAGCTGTGACAATGGTTAGTTACCTGTCAGTTGGCACCGCCATACCGGCCCAACCCTAACCCCCCACGATCTCCGGAAACATTACCCACCGGCAGAAACACGATCCGGAGGTCATTTGGCTGCGGTATTCTATAGGGTGGAGGTCCTTCCCCTACCGGACGGGCGGCTCAATTCGAGTGAAGATTTGCTATACTTCTTCTCTTAAAATGTCTCTCAGTATGGATGTATAGAGAAAGAAAGTATGTATGGGGATGTAAGGGAGCGGCCTATCATCTTTTCGCTCCAAGCCAACCTAACCAACCAACATCCTGCCGAATAACGAACGAGGCGCTGGCAACCGACTGGTGGCGGTATAACCATCACAATAATTAAAGGCGTAAATAGATACCACAGACCGGTGACGGGCAGCAGCGTCATCAGCGCAGCAGATACGCCCTGCGATCGCCTACCCAGCGTGGCGATTATGCGTATATCCTCCAGATGTTTGCCCTAATAGGCGTACAACTGCAGAGGCCTATGTCCAGCAGTGGACGGCAATAGGCTGATGATTATTATTTGACAGGCTCGGTGGCTCAATTGGTAGTGACCTCTGCCTTCTGAGCCAAGGGTCGTGGGTTCGATCCCCGCACATTACAAACATTTGTGTGCATGAACATGTCTGTTTGTATTTATCTGGGTGTTTTCTATGTATAATATGTATTTATTTTAAAGAAAAGTATCTAAGTAAGTTTATTAGTTGTCTAGTACCCATAGTACAAGCTTCGGCTTAGTTTGGGGCTAGATGGCTCTGTGTGGCCCAGCGTGGCATGTCTTGGGTGATTTTTAGTTATGATGAGAAAAAGAAAGAGGATTTCTAATAGATCAAACAAATGTACTCACGATACAAAACTTGGCGTTGCTGGGACACTCCTCGAGCTGGGTGGCGCTGCGGTTGTTGCACGGCGTGATGGACCCCACGCCGTCGCTGTACTGCCCACACTTCCAGCACCTGATGGCAGCAGCTGAAGCGCAGAGGGTCAGCAGGACGCCTAGCGTCGCCAGTCGAGTGCTACTCGCCATTATCTGGGGAAGAGAGGACAAGTTCAGAATTCTCCTCAAGACAGTGTGGAAGCATGGATATGTCGCAGGCATCTGGTTGAATCTCCTATTCTATTGAATCGCTAGCGCGTTCATTGAATGACGACATTCAATTGAATGACTAGACCAAACGTTGACTAAACACGCCTCACTTAACGTCCAACTAAGTAGCGGATTGAAACATAGCTCTTTGAAAAGAGCGGACGTAAAAGCAGTCAGGTGATTGTAATTTAGTTCATATTTTTCCCACGCGGCGTTAGTAGTCACCAAAACAAATATGGCGTCAAACACGATTAAAAAGATATGAACAGTTTTGATATTTTTTTGCATCCTATCTGATTTGGGTTGCCCGGAGAGTCAACACAACCCCCCACAGAGATCCATTTGTGTCAACACGAAAATGAAATACCCTCACCCAGCAAAAACCGGTCGAGTAAACCGGTTTTGCAAACCCTTTATCATTCATACATACATGACGTCACGCCTTTCTCCCAGAGGGGTAAGCAGAGAAGAACGTGGGTCCTTCCATTTGCTACGATCTTATGACACAACTTTTGCTTCGTCCACATTCAATTTCACAATCTGTTTACATGCTCGTCGGCTTAGGGTACTCAGTATTTTATCTTTTTTTAGGACTTTTTCTATTTGGTCATGGTATGTCCTTCTAGGTCTTTACCCTTCCAATAGATCCATTCACGCTCTCACTATATATTTTCTCTCTTCTCGCTCTTACTTGGTTAATCTACTTTCATCCATCCTATCTACATGACCAAACCATCTAGGCATACCTTTCTCAATCCTAGCTGCTACATCTTCTTGCAAACTCCTTAAATATCGGAAGATTTGCAGTCTCGCATCACAAAGTAATAAACGACTGCATGTCGACAGGCTAGACTCAACATTATCATTCTTACTGCGACTTCACATAACTTGTTCTAGAAAGTCATTACCAAAGATTTCGAGATGGAACTTCAGGAATTTGGCTCAAAACATTTAAGCAGAATTCCTCAAGTCAGCACAAGCGAAACGGGGCGCGGAACCCATTACGCGTTGGTCATTAATCAGCGATGATGGACTAATTCTGCACTTAATTAATGAACTGTCTCTGGCTAGATCAATCGGAGTTTTGGCTGCGAAACGGGAAGCGAATTGATTTCCTTGATGGCTTTTTAGGCTTGTTTTGGGTGTTTGATTAATAACAATGAACAAGGTATATAGATAGATGGATATCATCATTTAAGTTTTGTCCTAAGTACTTACATGTGTTGGTTTTCATTGTTTTTGTTTCTTTCATCAAGTGTTTTTTTTTCTTTTCTACACTTACTGTTAAGTACTTAATCTGTGATGAACTTAATGTCAATAAAAGTTTTTTTTATTTTTTTATTATTCAATTCATTTAATTCAATTCAATTCATTTATTCAGAAACAATATACATTGTGTTTGAAATTTTTACAAACAGAAAATAAAATAATTAGGTGATTCAATCATAACGAAAAAATTTAAAAAAAAATGTCAACAATATTTTTTTTTTATATCCTTTATTGAACATCATACAATTGACTTAAATACATCGACTGGCTCGGTGGCTCAATTGGTTATGGGTTCGATTCCCGCATAGTACAAACAAACATTTGTGTTCATGAACATGTCTGTTTGTATTGGTCTGGGTGTTTTCTATGTAGGTATAATGCATCAACGCATCTAGCAAATACATTGGTGAAAACCTCTTATATGTTTAAGTATATTATACTTACTTTATTTAGCATATTTCCATATATTAGTTTTTTATGTAAATAATGTATTTTCTTTTATTGTGTTTCCATTTGTACACTCACCGCACAACAAATCTTCTCTCTGCATGACCCAAGGGTTGACTGGTAGAGAATGCTCCTAGCATTAAGTTCGCCTTTTGTACCATTTTGTGCAATAAAGTTTAAATAAATAAATAAATAAAACCGTATTCAATTCCATGCAGTAAGTAGTTTTCGCGTGATGCACGTTCAAACATAGAGATAAACATTTCTCCCGTTCTCCCAACACATTCCTTTACTGCTTTGCTCCTATTCATTGTAGCGTGATGAAAGTACCTATGTAATCTGTCCATGATTATGAAGAATAATTGTCCCATGTTTCGTTAAAATCCGTTGAGTATATTTTGTGTCGCTAACGAACATACAGACAGACAAAAATTTTACTGATTGCCTTTTTGGCATCGATCAGTAATTACCCCCGGATAGTAATTTTGAAAAAATATTTCATGTACAAAATTGACCTCTACAGATTTATTATAAGTATGGAAGAAGATAGGTTTATGCTTGACCGCGATTGTAAGTGATATCGTAGTATACCTACGTTGAAACGCGCTCACCCAGCAAAAACAGGTTTACTCTCGCCTTGAACGTCGTGTGATTAAATTCTGAGCCAAGGGTCGTGGGTTCAATCCCCACACATTACAAACATTTGTGTGCATGAACATGTCTGTTTGTATTGGTCTGGGTGTTTTCTATGTATAATATGTATTTATTTACAAAAAAAAGTATCTAAGTAAGTTTATCAGTTGTCTAGTACCCATAGTACAAGCTTCGGCTTAGTTTGGGGCTAGATGGCGCTGTGTGGCCCAGCGTGGCCGTCTTGGGCTATTTATTTATTTATTTAAATCTCTCAGGGAACAAGGATCCCGTCAAAAGTTCCATAGTTTAGCCGTTCTGGTAGAGGCGGAACGCGCTGTGCGCGTCTTTGGAACTTGCACCATATAACGGTGACTGAATGCCAGTAAGGGGGATCTCTTCTTTATTATCTACCATTAGATTTCACGATAAACATCTTTTTTTTATTCTTTTTATAGTGGCTCGACATAATGGCTTCCCATGGATGGTGGAAAGCGAAAGAGAAGCCCAAATCGCTGTGACAACGGGCAAGTAACTGGTTAGTTACCTGTCAGTTGCCACTGCCATGCCGGCCCAACCCTAACCCCCCACGAGCTCCGGAAACCCTACTAATCGGCAGAAACACGACCCAGAGGTCATTTGGCTGCGGTGGAAGTCCTTCCCCGAAGATTCACTATGCCCTACCTCTCTTAAACACACATCGTCGTTTTCAAAACCCATCTAGTCTTTTAACCAAACGTTCCGAGCTCGTCTCCATAATAAATTGTTGATAAAATGCATACATCCATGAGTTGGGAGGCCATGCCCGCTACGGGTACCGTATCCCGATAAAGTATTGCTGGAGCTTGATTTATAGATCAGGTTTAACTGCTCACAATGTAGAAGGCTGCGGTGAAGCGTGTTGGAAGAAATGAAGTAAAGAAAAGAAGTTTATTTGGAGCAATTATCATCAATTGACTGGCTCGGTGGCTCAATTGCCACACAGCGCCTCCTAGCCCCAAACTAAGCCGAAGCTTGTACTATGGGTACTAGACAACTGATAACTTACTGACGATACATTTTCTGTAATTAAATACATTTATACATAGAAAACACCCAGACCAACACAAACAGACATTTTAATGAGCACAAATGTTTGTACAGTGCGGGAATCGAACCCACGACCCTTGGCTCAAAAGACAGAAGTCACTACCAAATGAACCATCGAGCCAGTCATAGTCCAGAATAATCATTTATTTTGCTTCACTGATATCTTAGTGGTGTTGTGACAACAAAGTACCCGAAAAATACGTTTTTAGCCCAAAGGTATAACAGGTGGGTGATACGGAAGTTGGGATATTACCCGACTTTGGCGGGGCTCAAAAAAGGGTGAAATATATATGAAGCTTATTTTCCATTTTCTTGTTCCAAATAGCCCTATTTCGTACTTGCCCTAACATTGGTATTATTTTCGGTTGTATAAGGTAGTACCGAGTGGTGGCGGTATAACAATCATAGCAAAAAATTAAAGCACACAAAATACAGCAATAACTATAAATAGGTACATTAAGTCAAAGAAAAACAGCAAAGCATATAAAAACCACAAGCATAAAAAAGTCTCTGATTATGTTAGAGGTAAAAGACATAACGTTACCACTGAAAATCAGCGCCGCGGCGCTTGCGTCACGGCTAATGCTGAGTGGTTACCCTTTTGGTGCATTGCTCTATAGTGTACGTTATTGTGTTGGATGTATGCCTTTACCTACGTTTTACCTATAAGTTACTCCGTTTATTTGTAAATTGGCATGTATTGTCTTGCACTAAATAAATGTTTTTTCTTTCTTCTTTCTTTCTAATAATAAAAAAAAACCATCATGGTTGATAATGTAGCCAAATACCACATAGGCCGCCAACGGGCAATTAGTTTTTGTAACATACACCTATCTATGGTGCAATAGAAACTAAATAAAAAAAATCCTGCAATTTTATTACCTTGCTGGTCTCGTTCCTATTCCTTAAAAAGTATCTTTTTCTCAATCTTTTTTATGTTTATTCGCGATTCAAATCGTTCACTGCATTTTTTATATAGTTGAATCATTTTGGAAACGTTTATCAATCTGATGAATAGAAATAGTTTCGTAAAAAATACATTAAGGTTCTGATTTAACACTCGCTTTCATAACTGTGCGTGACAAAATATGGCATAGCATTATCACGTCACATATTCTAATTTCGCGCGTAAGATTACTGACGCCATTTCAACCGGCATTTTCGGACAAAACCAACAAATCCCGCAGATTACGTACATAATATTACGTGACAGAACAGACACGGGATGCGCATTATCACGTCAGGACACGTGGCGCGGGAATGTGCCGCGGCCAGTGATTTATTGATGGGAGCCTTTATTTATGACCCGGCGTGAACTGAAAATGACTTTGGGTCAAAGTGAAATGTAGCTAAAACCAACCTTACTGCATTGAATTAACAATGGATAGTAGTATTTAATTGTGCTCTTGAGTGCGGTAACGATTTAGTGTGAATGATATTAATTGTTTAATCTAATGACTGAATTTCAGCCGCGGTGATTGTCCACAAAGTAATTTTAGTTTAAACAGACCCATACCCAACATATCCTTAGTTAGCCAAGTTTACCACAAATACTATAGTAGCACATACCTACATTTGGACAATCCAGAAACACTCTATTCCTTCATTTTCATAATGTAGGGAGAACAGTTCGACACGACTGGAGAGAGGTAAGGCGAATGAATTGTATTTGTTTGTATTTGACGAGTCATAATAGCTTGTTTCAACTCTATATTAATTAAGATATTGTCTCTACCATTCCACCATTTTTTATAAGAAGAGCTTTCAGGATGACCTGATGGTAAGCGGTCGTGAGGTCCAAAAGTTAGGTCGACAGGCACAATAGAACAAACCCATTGCGCCTGTCGCCCTCACCCTGAAGGCCCACTGAGATGACGATACTAAATGTTAAGTGAAATAACGGATAGGACAATCTTCTTCCGAGTTATTTCTAGATAGACAGATACAAACATAACTGAATCGTCACGTCATTTCATTACTTATTGTTATTTTAATACAGGTATAACCAAGGGTATAACAATAAAATTGTAACCTGTCACGTGTAATAAAAACGTACGCAAATCCCTCTTGATTATACACGTATTACGTGACAGAATGGGCTCCGGAATCTGTATTATCACGTCACGTCGTTTGTATCAGAATTTCGTTTAGCTTAGGCCGATGGTTTATTGATGGAAACCTTTGTTATGGTGAAAAGGTAATTAAATTTAAGGTGTACAGCGGATTTTCAATTCAACTAAATGGACGTTTGGGTAACCTACTCTCAACTGTCAAATCTACATAATCAATTTTCAACAAAATATTCTTAGGTACTTCTTTGTACTCTACTAATATTCTTATTGTAACTTTTGCATTCCTTTACAATTAAAGGTCAAGTTAACAATACAAAATAACTACGTAATGTTTGTCATCATCATCAACAGCCTTAAACAGTCCACTGCTGGACGTAGGACTCTCCAGTATTGATGGGTCTATGACTTCTCTTTATAAGAATGTGTTGTTACTACTTAATAATTAACGTTAAAAATAGCTTATATTAGATTGTACTGTCCCTTTAAGGGGTAGCGCAGACGACAGACTATCCGTGACGCACTTTTTTGCAATTATATGCACTAACGCACACGACGCGTAAAAATCTGTCGCGGATATTTCACAGACTCAACGCACACGACGCACATCTTCGAATATTCTGTCGGCAGACCTAGACGCTCTTTTTAAATATCTCAGACGCAGACTAGATCGCACATCTATGCGCGGTCTCATTGAAACAGTTGAGATGTCCAGCTGTGGACTGCTTCAGCCTGATGATTATCATGATGCAGTCGTACAGTACCCAAAATGTAACTGTGACCGATAGAAAACTGATCTTCTGACTATCAGACACATTTATAAAAGATCAACCAATCAAATCTATCACGCATTAGGTATCCACCTACGCCACATCCTGGTCGTCAATAAATAAAAGGGTTCATCAATAAATCTCTCATCTCTCGCCCCGCAGAGAAATCCCGGCACAACCCGGTGACCCGACGTGATAATGCCAATATCGCGGGACCACTTTCCCTCGCGGTCATAATCTGCACGGATTACTTGCTTCACGCCGGAGTTATACTGCTATTATCGACCATTTGTATGCGTTTACATCCTACGGTAACAATAATAAATAAAATAACCCAAGACATGCCACGCTAGGCCACACAGCGCCACCTAGCCCCAAACTAAACCGAAGTTTGTACTATGGGTACTAGACAACTGATAAACTTCATCATCATCATCATCATCATCATCATCAGCCCACATCAGTCCACTGCTGGACATAGGCCTCTAGGACTGATAAACTTACTAAGATACATTTTTTTTTTGTAAAGAAATACATATTATACATAGAAAACACCCAGACCAATACAAACAGACATGTTCAATGAACACAAATGTTTGTACTGTGCGGGAATCGAACCCACGACCCTTGGCTCAGAGGGCAGAGGTCACTACTAAATGAGCCACCGAACCTGTCGAATAAATTAGTTATTATTAGACGAAATGACGGAAGTAAAGCAGAAAACCGCAGTTTTACCGGAGCGTGCTACGTTCTGCGATTGCCAACCTGCCTGGCCTGCCCAGCGTGGCGATTAAGGATACTTATATCCTCCAGTTGTTTGCCCTAAGCGGCGAACAATTGGCGAAGCTTATGTCTAGCAGTGGACTGCAATTAAGTAATGATGACTAATGTACATAAAACTTCTTTTCATGACATAAGCCAAAAACAGTTATCAGCATCCAGCACTTCCCAGCCGTCCTGCGCAAATCGTCACTCCACCTGGCCTGAGGGCGTCCTGCACTACGTTTGCCGAGACGCGGTCTCCACTCCAGAACTCGTTTACCCCAACGGTTATCGGTTCTGCGGCTGATGTGGCCAGCCCACTGCCACTTCAGCTTACTAATCCGGTGATCTATGTCGGTGTCTTTGTCGGTTCTCTGCCGGATAACCTCATTCGAAAACAGTTAATCATTTTGCTTTCTACAAAATTGATATCAAAGTTAACCAAATACATACATCTATGGATTTAACGAAAGCAATACTGTTGTTCGAGGGTAAAACGTAATTTCCGAGACAAAGCTGCGAATTGATCGAAGTTTTAGGGCCGGGTGGGTATAAGCCGCCTCGAGGCTTCCACGGCACGAATTTGCACTCCACACCTGCTGAGCTGCGAAACGTTTCACCTCTATAGGCCGGTAGCTCGAGGAAAATTAACTGAATGAAGACGGAATAGGAAATGTCGCTTCGGTACCTTTATATAAAAGAATACGCTACTTACTTAAAAGAATACGGTTACATAATAATATCTATGTAACCTTAGTCTTATGGAATTCTGTCATCATCCATCATCATCCTAGCCTTTTTCCCGATTGTCTCAGGGTCGGCTTCCCAAACTGAGAGATTTGGCGAGGGCTAAGCTTTTACACAGAGCGACTGCCATCAGACCTCCGCAACACTTAGGGTAAGCTACCTACCCATTCCCAGCTTAGGCGTCAGAGTTATAATCATCTCTGATATGATGTAACGACTGCTATCTGAGTTGGTAAAGATAGCACCCGGGACCAACAGCTTAACGTGCCTTCCGAAGCACGGAGAAAATCGGTGTCAAATTTTGGTCACCCATCATCGGATTGACCGCGCCAATGGTTGCACAACGTTGCGATCATTGTTAAGCGAACAAGACCGCGGTGCCACCGAGCTCCTCGATGGACACCCGCAACTCAAATCGAGTTCTAGGGTCGCTGCCGGCCTTTTAAATATGTTACCAAATTATTTATCGGTTGAAACCGCCCAAATAGTCCTGGCTTTACACGGCTGGTTGATTTCCAAACGCCACCGAAGTCGTTTTCACGTGTGAATTGAATTCCGAGAATAGCTCATATACGGCAATTCGTGTTTCGAACACAATATTTGAACTTTTATCTAAACTAATATTATAAAGAGGAAAGATTTGATTGTTTGTTTGTTTGTTTGTTTGTTTGTTTGATACGAATAGGCTCCGAAACTACTGGACCGATTTGAATAATTCTTTCACCGTCGGATAGCTACAGTATCTGCGCTGAACATAGGCTATATTATATTTAAAAAAAAGTTAGGGATCCGTGCTAAAACTCCAATAATGTAACCCAAATTTACCAAAAAGATTTTAATCTACAAAAAAAGAAAATATCTTACATACTGACGTCTCATGACAACGTTCCCATAGCAACCGAAACTGTTCTGACATCTAAATAGATAAATTCTAATATGAAATCGTACTTTCACGTAAAAACTACTGAAAGGATCTCGATGAAACTTTACAGGAATGTTATTTATGCATCAAATTTGCACACAGGCTATAGATTACAAGGGTATCATACATTTTAGAATTTACAATTTCGGCAAAATATGTTACATACTTTTTGAAATGACCATAGATACTGTCATTTGTTGAATTTGTCAAAGAAATTGTCATTTTGACATGATAGGTACTGACATCGTAGTAAATACGGAATTATCGGAAATTCACTTAAACAAACAGAGAAATAAATATTTGTGAACCGGCTTACTTTCAGGACTTGAATATTGGCTTACTTTCAGGATAAAATTCTTTGGAAAATACTATAAGCAAATTGCTATAGCTAAAAATACGAACAACTTGAAAACACACCACCGGTGTTTCCTGCATCAATGCTGCTATCAGCTTGGAGGCTCCTCATTTAGCAACAAATCGGAACAACATTTAGGAATAGTGCACAGTCGAACAGATCTAGCATAATCCGTGAACAAGGCATCCTGAATCATAGTGACATGAAGCTCTAAGAACTCAAAAAATATGAATGCATTCTTTCAAGGTTTAGGTAGGCTCACATAATAAAAAACTGCGATCTGTGCATGCATAATAAATATTTTTCTTTTCTAATCCGATGTTATAATTTCTGTACCCTATACTATGTAATAGTATGTATGTATTTTAGCCTAATAAAATAGTTTTAATTACGCATGGGGTAGGGCCAGGTAGGGCACGGGGTAGGGGATGTGAATTTGTGTTCGACGCACACGGTTCGATGTGAGGGATCGGCCTATCATCTTTTCGCTCCAAGTCAACCTCACCTGCCCGTGGTGCATCCTGCCGAATAACAAAGCGCTGGCAGCCGTCTCTGGGCGGTATAACCGTCAAGATGAAGGCGTAGCTAAATATCACAGACCGATAACGGGCAGCAGCGTCACCGGAGCGTGAAGCTACGCCCTGCAATCGCCAACCCGCCTGCCCAACGTGGCGATTATAGAGATCTATGTCCAGTAGTGGACTATAATAGGCTGATGATGATGAATTACGCATGTCGGAAGAAAATAGCGCTATTAAAGTAGGTATTGCTTTTTGGTCGGCATCATTATCGCTAAATCATTTTCAAGGTGATTTCAGGTAGGTAAGATGAAAAATGCCCTAGGTTTTTAGTTTACGTCAAGTAACTGGTCAGTTACCTGTCAGTTGCCACTGCCATGCTGGCCCAACCCAAACCCCCCACGAGCTCCGGAAACCCTACTCACCGGCAGAAACACGAAACGGAGGTCATTTGGCTGCGGTATTCTATAGGGTGGAGGTCCTTGCCCGGACGGGCAGCTCAATTCGAGCGAAGATTCATTATGCCCTACCTCTCTTAAAGTCATCAGTGTTTAAAAACGTCGCTAGATATATTATTCATCTGAACTAAGAGTTAAGTTAACCTTAGCTAAGAGCAGGTGGTTCAACCAGAGGCCAACATGATGAACGTCTACATGACTCAATGGTTAGCTCCGGTAGGATCAATGTAGTAAACGAACTATCGGTGTTCAGGGAGACATCGCTAGATCTGTATTCGTCTGAACTTACAGTTCAGTGAATCTTAGCTAAGACCAGGTGGTTTCTGGACTAAAGGGCATGGCTTCAAATCCAACCAGAGGCCAACATGATGTACATCTACATGACCCAAGGGTTAACGGGTAGAGAATGCTCCTAGCATTAAATTTCGCCTTTTGTACCATTACATATATTATTCATCTGAACTAAGAGTTAAGTTAACCTTAGCTAAGAGCAGGTGGTTCAACCAGAGGCCAACATGATGAACGTCTACATGACTCAAGGGTTAGCTCCGGTAGGATCAATGTAGTAAACGAACTATCGGTGTTCAGGGAGACATCGCTAGATCTGTATTCGTCTGAACTTACAGTTCAGTGAATCTTGGCTAAGACCAGGTGGTTTCTGGACTAAAGGGCATGGCTTCAAATCCAACCAGAGGCCAACATGATGTACATCTACATGACCCAAGGGTTAACGGGTAGAGAATGCTCCTAGCATTAAATTTCGCCTTTTGTACCATTTTGTGCAATATAATCAAACGTATTGCGTTTACGTTAACTGCATCACGTATTGCGTTTGTTATGTGTCAAGCCATGTTCAGATTTCTCAGCCTTCGAATCGCATATATCTTCATTTTGTTTCTAGCATCTATTTTGTGTCAATTGATAGAAAATATGAGAGGTCCTTCCTAAAACACCAACAACGTATGAAATGTTTAGCTGAAATAATTGATTTATCCGAAGCGAAGCGAGGAGCGGGCTGCTAGTAAATACTTATAGAATTTCTTAGAAAACTAGAAGTGCTTTCTGTAATAAAAGCTCAATCATAGTTTGTCGCTGTATTTATTTTACAAGGCCGCATACAATGTAATTATTTAAAGAAACAAAAGAATTTGAAACTTTTTTTTATTATTGTTGGTAGCAGATGAGCAAGCGGCATGTCTGATGTTAAACAGTAACCGCTGCCCATGGACATCAGCAATGCCAGGGCACAGCAAAGCCGCTGCATACCGTGAGGAAAGAGCTCTCTTTAAACCACGCTTAAAGAAGGACATTCGTTGTGATCAGGAAAAATTGTGAGGGAGGTCGTTCCAGAGTTTGTAAGTCTGTGGAAGAAATGCGCTGAAGACGAACGGTTCTGAACTAAATTTTATCCAGGTACGAATGGACCCTACCGCTTAAGTTACCTAAACTCTACAACAGCCATTACACTTAAAGTAATGAAGCAGTATATATAAAGCGAATGAAATCATGAGAAAACATCAGTGAATCATAATCTTTAAAAGCCTCTTCTCATTTAGGCAATTTGAATTAGGCACGACCCCTCACGTTCACCGCTCCAGGCCGCATCCCTTTTTATGAAAGCATGTCGATAAAGGCAAATATAGTTAGGGTTCCCACATACATTAAGCCTTTGTCGTGAAACTAGATATAGACAAAGTATTGTTTGGTAGATTCAAAATGAGGTGATCCGATAGAGAACCAAGTTCATCATAATCAACCTATTGCACTCTACTTCTGGACATAAGCCTCTCCAGTTGTTCGCAATTTTGGGCGGACTCCTGAAGACTTTACCCATAATTGCCACGCTGGGCAGGCGAGTTGGCGGGAGGGCGTAGCTTCTTCCTCCGGAGACGCTGCAGCCCTTCATCGGTCTGTGGTAATTCACTACGCGTTCAATCGTTTGTTTATACCGCCAAAAGTCGGTTGCCAGAGCCTCGGTTGTGAGTCGGCAGGATGCACCACGGGCAGGTGAGGTTGGCTTGGAGCGAAATGAAGATAGGTCGCTCCCTTATTTACACCACAAAAGTAAACATTTGTCAAATTGCAGATGTTTTAAACTTGTAATTGTATAAGGCGGGAGCTCCTGTTTACTTTGATAACACTATTACTTAACGTTAATGCAAAAAAAAGCTCAGGCTATTCCTTCCTTATGTATCTATGTTAATAAGTAATTATTGCGTCAACTACAGCTGTCATGGACCTACGTTTTCCATTTCCAAAACATTTCAAACGATGACAAAGATAAATGAGTACATTTCAAGGAAAAACGCGCTTTAGAAACTTTTTGCTAAAACCGTTGTATTTTTTCATCTCTCTGTCAACCCTAATTGGGCTCAACCCAAATTCCTCCGTCACAATACATTAGGCCTTATTACATTGAGTTAAGAACTATAATGGTAATGGTGAAGTATATATAGAGATAATATGTTAGGGTTCCGTTTTTATCCTTTGGTATTACTAAGACTTCGGCTGTCCGTCCGTCTGTCACCAGGCAGTATCTCAAGAACCGCGTTTCCTCAACAGCTGAAGATTTTTCTAATGATGTACTTCTATTGCCGCTATAACAACAAATACTAAAGACTTACTAAAACGTACTATATTTAAGGGGGCACTAGATTTTTTTACCCTTTTTTAGGTTAGGTTGACACTTGAGTCAATTAAAAAATACTCAGTTTTTATTGCAATAATAATAAGATTAAAATTAAATAACTATACAAGACTGATGTGAGCTGATGATGATGATGAACTATTCAATGGGGCTCCCATACAAAAAGCAATTTTTGCCCGATATTGCGCCCTATGTGCGCGAGTCCGACTCGCACTTGGCCGGTTTTCTTTATTGGCTATCGTAATGGCCCCAGGTTAAATTCTGTGTATTAAGTTTGTTTGAAAGGTATTGCTTTTATACTTGTTCATAAGTCAATATGTAAGTAAGCAGGTATGTTTTATTATTATTTAGGGATCAATAAGGAAAGTGTACTTAAAAATCCACTCGCTCGAGGGAATGGGGTCTCGCGATGATAACTTCTGATTATGGAGACTCGTATCAAATCTGATAGATATATTATATCTGTCGGAGTACAGTCAGATAGGTAAAATAGATATACATAGGCCTCTCCCAATGGGAAATGGGAGATATTCTTTACTGCACGCCATATAGCAGTAGATCTGGGTATAATAGACATTTGTCTATCTATACTTATAATAAATCTGTAGAGAAGTCAAATTCTGTACATGAAACATATTTTAAAAATAACTATCAGGGGGTGATTAGGGATCGATACTGATGCCAAAAATGCGATCAGTAAAATTTTTGTCTGTCTGTCTGTATGTTCGCTATAGAAAAAAAAACTACTAGACGGATCTTAATGAAACTTGGTACGATTATTCTTCATACTCCTGGGCAGGTTATAGTATACTTTTCATCACGATACAATCAATAGGAACAGAGCAGTAACGGGAAAACTGGAGAAAATTTTATCTGTATGTTTGATCGCGCATCATGTGAAAACTACTGCATGGAATTAAATGCGGTTTTCACCAATGTATTGCTAGAGATCTAACTTAAAATTCAAGCACCATTTTATATAAGTCCGTTATTTTTGAAACCCGATATCCACGCGTGCGACGCCGCCGGCACAGCAGACAAGGAAATTTGGATTGTACAATAAATTCGTTATTATTGTTATAAGTATCATAATATTTAACATCATCATCATAATCATCATAGGCTTGGTGACCGCAGTAGATTTAATTCGTACCCAGACACAAGCTGCTGCCCGTTTCCTGATATTTTCTTAGTCGTCTTCTACGACACCCATGGGATGGTATGGGGTCTCTTATAAAATAATAACAGTATTAAATATTTTCCCCACTCAAATACTTAAATACATTTTTGTACAGTCTACCCAACTAGAGACTAATTAGTCGAATGCCTGTAATTTACCTAAATTAGTGACATAAATAACCAAAATTAGGGGGTTTAATGAAAAAAGCTTCGGTCAAAGGTCCGGAAAAGCAAACTCCGCGTCGGGTCCGCAAACACAATAAAAAGGTCACAGTATAATAAAGTGAATGGTGAACTTTCGATCGGCGTGAATCGTGGCGTGAACCCCCCCATCAGTCGACGTGCTGTGTAGGTGGATTCATTCCCAAATACATAATAGGGATGTTTCCAGGGTCAAAATAATTACATTATATTTAGTCCGTGTTTTAGATTATAAAAAAATTGGACACGCGTTTTCCCTTTTTTAATTTAAACAAAAAATAACAAAGATACAAGGCATCAAAATGTAGGAGTGGGAGTCTTTGACGTCACTCAGAGGCGAAAAAACTCACTCTGTGACGTAATTTTAACGGGCTATATCTTTGTCGTGTTTGGTCTAAATTACAAATGAAAAAATACGTGTCTTTTATTTTTAAACAATCTAAAAGACGGACTAATTACATGTTTTACGGCAACAGGCCTATTTGGCAGGTTTTGACACGACAAAAAGAGAGTGCCAATGTTCAAATACTTACTACAATAAATAATTTTCAGAGTGGACGTATTACAACACATCCCACAGATGTAGGAAAAAAAATTCTGTCATTGTGTCTCTGTTTACCGTGATTAAAACACGAAGTAAGATGTAGGTAACTTTTTGTGAAAATTCGTGTGGTTTCCGAATTTAAAATAGAACCACCCAGACTCATCCTGTGGTTTTCGTAGAAGACGAAGCGAATATGAGGTAACGGGCAGCAGCATTTACCTCTGTTTAAATAGAACCTACTGCTATACCGACCCACCAAGCGTGGTGACTGAGGCAAATCCCCCCAAACGACTATGTCTGCTAACCAACTGGTGGCGGTATAACCATCACGACTGTAAATACCACAGGCCGGTGACGGGCAGCAGCGTCCTTGGAGTGAGAAGCTACGCCCAGCGATCGCCATCCAGTCCGCCGGCCCAGCAGCGTGGCGATTATGGGTATATCCTCCGGATGTTTGCCCTAAGTGGCGAACAACTGGAGAGGCCTATGTCCAGCAGTGGACTGTAATAGGCTGATAATGATGATGATGACAACGAGCAACAGCGTCCCCGAAGCGAGAAGCGTGGCGATTATGGGTATATCCTCCAGATGTTTGCCCTAAGTGGCGAACAACTGGAGAGACCTATGTCCAGTGGACTGCAATAGGCTGATGATGATGATGACATTATTCCTTAAGTATTTGATTTTTAAAAAATGACCTGTCTGACAGATCAGTGTTACACGCATACGAAAGTTCTCAAGCATGTGTCACTGGCATCTCCTGGACTGTGGCCGCGGAAACTCATTCCCGCGGGGTCCCGCAACTCATCAGGCTAATGAGAGAGTGAATTATTTCGGGATAAAACTATGAGGCGGGAATATATGGAGCTTGCTGTTTGCTCTGCGGAAATAGGTTTGCAGGTAAAATGTGTAAAAAGTGCAGGAGCCAAGGGGATAGCAGGTTGCTTGATGTATGAGAAACGTTGAAATGTATTTTATTTTTTACTAGCTGCTGCCCGCGGCTCTGCCCGCGTGAATATTCGTATAAAACATAGCCTATGTGTTAATCTGATGTACAAACTATATTTCTGTAAAGTTTCATTAAAATCCGTTCAGTAGTTTCTGCGTGAAAGTGGAACAAACATCCATCCATCTATCCAAACAAACTTTCGCGTTTATAATATTAGTAGGATAGGATTTCCTTAACCTTTATTGCACTATACAAATAATGTACAAAAAGCGGACGTTTGGTTAGCATTTTCTTTTATAATTCAGCATTCAGGTTGACCTCAATACACCTGACGGTAATCGGTCGTGGGGTCCAAAAGTTAGGTCGACAGGCATAAAAAAACCAACACATAGCGCGTGTCGCCCACACCCTGAAGGCCCATTGAGATGCCGTTTTACGCCCCGCCTCAAGGCGCCCTGAACCCAGGATTGTAAGAGGAAGGAAACACAATATGAGCTGATATGGCATATATTATACGCATAGTTTTACGTGCTACGACGTTAGGTCCCAGATAGCCTAATCCGAAGGATCAGATAACTATCTGAAGCTGCGTCAGCAATGAATGAAAAGCCCTACAATGCTAAAAAACGCCCATGCATCATACAAACGAGTCCTTTATTAAATAATACACCCTGAACAATAGAAGGGAAGTTGTTTTTATTTTTTAAATTTCCCGTACCTGTTTCCACCTGAGGCGGATACGACGCAGGGTTGTGGGAACATCTTCCTGAGGGATTATACTTACAGGAAAATGTCTTGTAAAGGATAAATTATTTAGATGTCATTCGAGGAAACAAACGTAATGAAGAGTTTTTTTTAAATGGAATAGGGGGCAGACGAGCAAGCGGTTCACCTGATGGTAAGTGATAACCGCCGCCCATGTACATCTGCAACATCAGGCGTTACAGCTGCGCTGCCGGTTTTTACATTGCAATTGCGATTTGATCTTTTTGAGACTTTTTGAGTTTCCGCTAGCTTAGTAGTAGGTATACATCTCTACAAGTGTCTTAGCTAACTCTTACGACACACAGGAGAAGAAATGGGGTGGTCATTTATATTCTTTTCTTGTGTTCTTTTTATCAATACCCTAATTATATCTACCTATTCATTTACTTTATACGCCGTCATTTCTACCTGATGTGTGTCATCATCATCATCATCATCAGCCCACATCAGTATACTGCTGGACATAGGCCTCTCCCAATGCTCGCCACTTCGATCGGTCCCGGGCCTCTCGCATCCAGCACTTATGTGTGTGTCACCATGAAATTGTAAATACCGTTAGATTATAATCCATCTTACGAGATTGTAAACTCTCGAAAGATTGTGAACTGTAACATAATTCTTACATTTTAACTATCATTAACTATTATTTTTCTGTAGATTTTGGTCGATCAAAGTGGAACTGTTGATAATTTAACGCGTGACAGATTTTTATTTATGAATTTCACTTCGATCCATTACCGTCTGCGACCGAATAGTTAAAATGTAAGCATTATTATACAGTTCACAATACTTCGACAGTTCACAATCTCGCGAGATAGATCATAAACTAACGGTATTTACAATTTTACGGTGACAATGTACGACTATTATCCAGGCCCCTTTTTCCCACTGGGCACTATGGGCACGTGCCCAGGGCCCCGTGATCGAATGGGGCCCCCTAGTTCCTGCCAGATTACCAAATGATAACTGATATTTAGGTCATAGAGGCCCCATGATCCTAATGTGCCCAGGGCCTCAAATAGTTTAAAGACGGCCCTGCTATTCTCTATATCTCTCCTTCCTGGTGTGACAGATGTTACGTTATTTTGTGAATATGCCATCGAGTCATTCAAGTTATTCTTTCTAAACTTTGTAACAGCCCTGCAGTTTCCCCCCTACATTGTTAGCCCCCACTTGCAGCTAGCTGATGTCTCGTGGCACGGATGCTCTCATCTGAAGCTACGGCACAAGTCCTTTGAAACTAGCGACGGAGAGATAAGGGCTCTTTGAGAGCTAGGATTGTTTGAGGATTGGGAAGAGATTGGCTCTATCATAACATGAAAGTATTTTGAACGAAAATATCTGAGTGGTTCGTGTACAATACGTGTTTTGAATGTGTTTCCTAGTACTTGTTTGAAGGAGAATGCGCAATCTATTTGAATTGTTTCAAATGTCCCAAAGTATACTTGAAACAGTGAAATGCCGTTCGAACTTCTTCTAAATATGTAACCATCATCATCATTATTAGTGTATCTCAGTCCACTGCTGGACTGGAGAGGTCTATCTCTCCAGCCGTTAGGCACCTTATACAACACCTGGAGGATTTACCTATAGATAATCATTTACACCGGTTATACATACAACCAAACTGATAGTCAAAATTATTTTATATTCTTTACACAGGGTTGTGATCACAGAAATGATTAGAATAGCCTTGATACATTTATATCCATACTAATATTATAAATGGGAAAGTGATTCTATCTGTCTGTATGTTTGTCTTTCTTTTACGGCAAAACGGAGCGACGAATGGACGTGATTTTTTAAGTGGAGATAGTTGAAGGGATGGAGAGTGACATAGGCTAAGGCTACTTATTGCACCTTTCTAACCCCCACTTCCCTAAAATGGAGGTGGAAATTTGTATGGAGCATTCACCCCAAATTTAACGCGAGCGAAGCCGCAAGCAATATCTAGTACTCCATAAAGATAGAGAAAAACTTACATCAGCACCTTTATTCCACCGGAAACCTTATATAAATCATAAAAGCTACCTATGTATTCGAAACACAACATCAAAATTCCCAACTCGTTCAGAACACCATATTACAACGGCTTATTTATTCCTGTCACCGTATTCAAACCGATAAAGTTTCGGGAACGCATTAAAATTTCCCTACTTTCATTACACCCATAAACTGGCTTGGGGCCAATAAGGCTGCATTTGCCAATTTGAGCTCTACGGAAGAGGTTTTAAGGTCTATATCGTTAGTGAACTTTTGGGCAATCATTCCCTAGATTTCGGATTGATTGCACAGAGGTATAGAAGAATTATTAGCGATGTTTGTCTTTAATTGTACTTCTCAACGAATAGAGGTGATAGAATAGACATCAATCAAGAATAATGCCTTCTGGGCGTCAGGCACGTAGCTCAATTGATGATGATGATGAAGACAATGATTGTAATTATCATCATCAGTAGCAAACGTCCACTGCTAGACACAGGCCCAATGACAACTTCATCATCAGCCTATCGCAGTCCACTGCTGGACATAGGCCTCCCCAGCTGTTCGCCACTTAGGGCAAATATCTGAAGGATATGGGTATATTCGCCACGGTCGGCTGGCGGGTTGGCGATCGCAGAGAATAGTGCTCTAAAGCTAACCTTATGTAGATGCTTACGTAGAAGAAATGCACGTCATATTAAGACAAAATTATCTCAGTTTTACATACATTTCCGTTACTTTACCCAACACGGAGTAAATGAGAGTACATAAAAAAGTTTACCTTTACTACCGACTAGGTGCAGCCGTAAGCTTCATAATAACAAACTAGTTAATAGTCAATTTAACCTTCCACAGCTTCTAAAGTTGAAGTTATAAAAAATTTACAAACAGCGAAATGGCGGACGAAGTCAAATGACTCAAGTTTGTTTCGCGGAATTTAAATTACGAAATTAAACACTTTCGGAGACCGGATTTAGGTCAAACGGCATTTTTGGAACGAAGATTCTTTGTTAAATTTATATAAATAGGCCCAAACATGTCACGCTAGGCCACACAGCGCCATCTAGGTCCAAACTAAGCCGAAGCGTGTAGTATGAGTACTAGAAGACTGAAAACTTACTTAGATACTTGTCTTTTTTTTATAATAACATAATGGCTTCCCTACTGAAGAGGACTATATGACATAATGAAGAAATTGTACTCATTTACAAAAGACAAGAGAGGTAGGGCATAGCGAATCTTCGCTCGAATTTAGCTGCCCGTCCGGGGAAGGAACTCCACCCTATAGAATACCGCAGCCAAATGACCTCCGGGTCGTGTTCCTGCCGGTGAGTAGGGTTTCCGGAGCTCGTGGGGGGTCGGGGTTGGGCCGGCATGGCAGTGACAACTGACAGGTGACTGACCAATTACTTGCCCGTTGTCACAGCGACTTGGGCTTCTCTTTCGCTTTCCATCAGGCGAATGGAAGCCATTATGCCGAGCTACTATAAATAATAATAATAATACGAGTAGACGTAGAGAAACCGCAAGATTCCAACTTCCTATCAACAATTTTGCGGTCAAGACACTATAGTATTTAATCCTTGTAACGAAAACGAAGGACAACCCATTAATCCGACATTTCCTAAGCCTTAACAGCGTGATTATGGTGTCTTTGTCTTAAGCCATGGTCTTTGGACCTTCATTAGCCCTCCCTTGGCTCTAAGGGACTAAAAGGGCCTTGCGATTTAATAAGGAGACACGAAATATAGTGGTAAAGATATTTACGCAGCGAATATTCGTAAAATGTGTATCACTTTTAAACAAATATGGGATTTAAGGCAGCGACCTATCTATCATCATTTTGCTCCAAGCTAGCCCCACCTGCCCGTGGTGCATCCTGCTGAATAACAAACGAGGCTCTGGAAATCGACTGATGGCGGTATAACCATCACGATTGTACTGCGTAGTTAGATACGAGTACCACAGGCCGATGATGTGTAGCAGAGTCACCGAAGCGAGGAGCTACGCCCTACGCAATCGCCAGCCCAGAGTGGCGATTATGGGTAAAATTTCCATCATTGTCATCATCAGCCTATTGCCATCCACTGCTGGACATAGGCCTCTCCAGCTGCTCGCCACTTAGGGCAAATATCTGGAGGATATAACCACAATCGCCACGCTGGGAAAAGACGATAGATTGCTCCCTTACATCCCCCGTATTCGCCCTAAAAGCTGATAGGTCATCAGATACAACTATAACAAATTACCAGAACAAAGACCGACACCAAAGCATCTAATTTCCCCATTAATAGTACAAGTTACGCTAAATTGCAGCCACGTTCATAGAACAATGGGTCCCTATCTCGTAGGCTGTTCCGGCCGGGAGTCGACCCGCATGCCCTTTGGCTTTGTCCCATAAACGCGCGATTGTTACGACATCGATACTGTCGAATCACGGTAGTATTGTTCACTTTAGATTTCAGAATCAAATCAAATCAAATCAAATCAAATCAAATTATTTATTGCTCAAATATGGGTGATACATAACATGTGATGTTAAATTAATAGTTTTGTGGCATTTACCATATTTTGCCTTTCGGCGTGCAAAACAAAATTGAACATTTAATATTAAAATACATAATTCCATCAATACATCATGTCAAGAACATAAAGAAAAGAAAAATCAGATACCTACCAATTCAATTATTACAATGTCATCCTTAAAAATACTAAATCCAATAATGTCATAATAATATTTACATACATGTCATCGGGAAATTGTCATTCAAATAGTCATTAATGTGATAATAGCATTTACGTAATAGTATGTCTTTTAATTTATTTTTGAATATTATTAAATCTTCACAATTTTTAAGATCAAACGGCAAATTATTATATACTCTCGGTGCCATACACATAATACTTTTGTTAAAGAGAGCAGTTTTATTGGGTGGAAATTTTATGTTATTATGACAACGCTTACTGTCCAATGTTTCAAATTGAGATTGGTTTTTTTTTACAAATAGTGCTAATTTATAAATATATAAGCTTGGAAGAGTCAAAATTTTCAACCTGATGAAATGAGGCCTACAGCTATCCGTACTTTTTAGTCTGAGCATTGCTCTAATGCATTTTTTTTTTTTTTTTTTTTTTTTTTTTTTTTCTTTGAAGGCTTTGATTAATTACATGATGAAAATGGTTTGCATAAGACGAACAATAATAATTTCATAACCTTATTGAAATCGTCATCTCACAAGCTCACAGAGCCTAAAGATCGCTTAATATTAGGTACATCATCATCATCATCATTGACTGGCTCAGTGGCTCAATTGGTAGTGACCCTGCCTTTTGAACCAGGGGTCGTGGGTTCGATCCATCCGGGACAAACATTCGTGTGATGAACACTTGTGTTTGTTCCGTGTCTGGGTGTTTATATTTGTATTTGTGGTACATTTGTGGTACATTTGTGGTACATTTGTGGTACATTTGTGGTACATTTGTGTCATTTGTGGTACAATTGTGGTACATTTGTGGTACATTTGTGGTACATTTGTGGTACATTTGTGGTACATTTGTGGTACATTTGTGGTACATTTGTGGTACATTTGTGGTACATTTGTGGTACATTTGTGGTACATTTGTGGTACATTTGTGGTACATTTGTGGTACATTTGTGGTACATTTGTGGTACATTTGTGGTACATTTATGGTAAATTTGTGGTACATTTGTGGTACATTTGTGGTACATTCGTTGTTTTGATACCCATAACACAAGTGCTTAAGGTACTTAATTGGGATCGGAGCAATGTATGTGATGTTGTCTGATATTTATTTATATTTACCATCATCCGCCCTTGTCAGTCCACTGCTGGACATAGGCCTCTCCGGTCAGGTACATGACTCTATAAAATTTGATACGTTAAAAAACATCACCTCTATTTCACTAGAATTCAAAAGCTTAATTCCATAAGTGTTTTATTCGAATTGCCAAAGTTTCTCACCTTCCTAACTCCGATTCCATGCGGTACCCAATCAGAAAGTTCGATCAATCTCCGCTATGGTCGCGACTTAGCCAAAGTAGCGTAGTTCCCTCTCGATCTGCATCCAACGGGATCGAATACGTTGAAATGCGGAACAGGTCCCGTTGGTCCGAACGATTTTGGTCCCCAAACGGATTTGGGAATAGAAATCAATTTTAAATCAAGTCCTTTGGGAATAATAATCTGATTATATTATTCGACTGGTCTACCACCAGTGGTTAAGTTGGTTTCCACATTCTTTCTGCGTGCAATCCATCCGACTTTGGAACCGACTGCCCGAAAATATCCGGAGTGCCCCGAGTAAAGCAGCTTTTAAGTTTAGAGTCCAGAAACATTTTCGTATCCAACATTAACGAAGTCGTCTCACTACTCTGTTGTCGTCCTTACTATTATTTATATTATTTATATATATGTATACTTATTTTATATATACTATATTGTATTATATTTACTTTATAATATGTATGTATTTATTTAAGTATTTTTTGTATTTTTTTGTTTAATTTTTATCGAACTCTGCAGCACACTACCTACATTTATTTCTGCTTAGCCCAATGGTTGACTGGTAGAGAATGCCTATGCGGCATTAAGTCCGCCTTTTGTACACTCTTTTTATTGTGCAATAAAGTTTAAATAAATAAATAAATAAGTTGGTTTCCATGCGAGAAGCGATTCAAACCCCGTCGCGTACCAATGTCATCATCATCAGCCTATTGCAGTCCACTGCTGAACATCGGCCTCTCTAGTTTTTCGTCACTTAGGGCAAACATCTGGAGAATATACCCATAATCGGGGCTCAAGGGATGTTTAGGGCCTGTTCATACTAGCGTTTATTTTCGTTCACACTAGCGGTTGATCCGCCCGGCGGCTACCGCAAATCGACCGCCGATCAACCGCAAAACGGCGGAGGTGTTCACACTAGCGATCGCGGTTTTGCGGTTCGGCAGCTGGTAGTGTTGTAGATCGATGGTCGGCTATAGATAATAGTTGATTCTTTAGTGAGAATAAATCGATTCAAGTACCAAATGATTTTACAATCTAAACATCGATAATCGCTTTAAAGATAATTTATGTGTGACTTTAATAACTCTGTTTTTGGGAATAGGATACACGACTGTTTACTGTTCTATATTACTTTCTGGTCACCTTAAGAAGAAGTACAATTTAACTTATCTGAGAGCCATGAGTACTAAATTGATTGCAAATGAGAAGTTTATTGACGTCTACAAACTTCAAATATTACTACAAAAGTTAAGTTTTGATTAAATCATAATATTATCGTATTTTTATCTATAATAACATCTTCACTTAAGAAATAAGTTTCATAAACTCACATTTAATACAGTTGTCACAATTGTCTATAGCGAACAGCAAATTATAAACGATTCCTAGTAATCGTTTAACTTTCTGGTGTCCAATGCTGATTACAATTTGTACTATTCACATATCGATTAATCATTATGATCCATTAGCGTAACGATTAAATTGTAACAACCCTAAAAATAAAACAATTACGTATCTACTAACAGAACGTAACCATTTTTGAAGCGCGTTGCGAAAAAAAAGAATTATTGTATTTACTTACTTCATACTAAAATTATGATGTATTATGTTGTATTCTACTACCTGTTTTTACGGTAGATCTAATGGGAGTTTTCGTTCCCACAATACTTAAAGACATTCTTATCAAATATTACAATGCTTCTTGAATAGGAATTTAATAATTTAAACTTCCTATGTGATTATGCACTCCTGGTACTTTCAATTGGAGAGGTACACATCAGTCATGTCGGTGCCATCGTCGACGCGCACACAAACAAATCTCACAGGGTCGATAACGGTTCAATTGGGGGTTTTCGCTAACAAACAAGTTTATGAGGACACAATAAAAGATGTGTAATAAGAAACACAGCTTGGACATGGATACCACACTTGATGAAGCTGCTCAAGTGAGGGCACTGCTTCAATCGGGTATGCGGTGGGGTGATGGTGGTTGGCAACTGAACTCAAACCGTTTTTCGATTTGTAAAGTTTTGCCAGCGGTTCCTGGAGACCGGTGGCTACATTTATAGACAAGGATCAGGTAGATTTCGCTGCAACTCGGACAGACAGGACTGCTTTCTTGTTTCAATGTGTTTATGAAATCGGTTCTCAAATGTCATTGAGGTACAACAGGCAGCTTCAGACAGCACGCAGAAGAACCGTGAGTGTCTGTAGACACAGGCGAAGACTGAGGGAGGAGAACATCACGGTGCACAGAGCTGCTAGGAGTCCAAAATTAACAGCAGCCCATCGACAAGTCGCTTGTAATTTGCTCGCGACCATGTTGATTGGACTCTTGACCAATGGAGGGTTGTAGTATTCTCAGACGAGACGAAAATGTGCCTCTTTTGCTACGATAGACGCAAGAGAGTATATCGGAGACAAGGAGGACGTTTCACTCAAGTTTACATCCAGGACTGTTAAAAGAACTGATTGTCCTGATTTTAATAGGAATTAGACTTAATAAGAGTTAATTTAGTTGTAATACATATTTTTTTATGTTTAATTAATAATAAAATTAAAAAAACACAAATGTAGCAATTACAACAATATTTTTAATGTTGTTGCATTCACTTGTTACAGTAGAATGATCCGCGAATATAATAATATTCAACGCTTACAATATAAACCTATCTTTAATTTCACAAGAATAAAGTGGTAAGAAGCTTAATCCTAATATAACCCTTTCTCTAAAGCCACATAAAATAGGTAGATATAAGTATTCATGAATTAATCCTTTCTCTAAAGCCACATAAAATAGGTAGATATAAGTATTCATGAATTAATCATGTTCAGATTTCCATTATTTCGTATTTCATAGAAAATAATATTTGATTTTTGGTATAGAAAAATGCTAACTAAAAATGTATCCATAGTTTAATAACCATTTCTAAATAATTAGTGTGGCCTCATCGTGTACTTATATTTTCCACCATAATTTATAAATTCAAATAAATTTGTTTCATATTTTATTTTAACCGTGTAAAGTTACGTTCTATAAAACAGAAGAAGAAATGTCACTAGCTAGTGATGGAGGTATAGTGATATTAAAGTTTCGATAATATCTAAATATAATAAGCTGAAAAGTAAAATAATTTTAAATGAAAATGGATAGTTTCTTGAGAAAATATTTCGACAAAGAGTAAAGAATGGTAATTTTTTTTATAGTGCAAACGGGCCATTATTATCACTTAGGAAATAGTTAAATAACTTTCTCCTTAGCTGTTGTGTAATGGTCGTCGTGGCCTCTCTCATCCTTTCTTTCCTATTCTATATTACCTTCGAGTACTGTTTTACGTAATGGGAGTTGAAGGCACTGGCGGAGTTCAGGGAGTGGTTCAGTAAACCTCTTTAGAATAATTTCGCAAAATTTCATATTCATTAATTATTAATGAATATGAAATTTTGCGACATTGACTTGTGGTAGAGTATATCTTCTAGCAAAAAATATTTAGTAGCTGAAAATTTTACCCAAAATATGGATAGTATTGCTGCCCACCAATTTTATTGTGAACCATTAATTACGAGAGTACCTACACTAAAGAACGTACGTCGGCACTAAGTTATTTTCCTAGTGACACTACGTAGTGCAGATACGCTTACTTTGCATATGTAAGATTCGCGATGGGCATTTGTCTTCTACTTTCATCGATATTCACAATTTGATTATAGAGCAGCCCTAGCCCGCCGATGTCAAAACGCGGCCGCCGCCGCCGATAGCGTGGACAGGGGTAGCGGATCAACCGCCAAACCGCAGTTTGAACGCCGCGCCCCGCCGCGTTCGTAGTGTGAACAGGGGTAGCGGTTTGACGGCGGTTTGATGGCGGTTAAACGTCAATCTGAAGGAAGCCTAAGGTAAATCCGCCAAAATGACAGTTGTCATTGGGGAAGGTCTATGTCCAGCAGTGGACATTATTGCAGGCATGACGATGAAGTGAAAACTACGTCACATTACATTCAAGCAAAGATTTAACATTGATATACCCAAAAATGTGGCTAGGAGTTCCCTCTGCATTACATCATTTCCGACTTATTTGTACGCTAAGTTTCGAGGTCAATCCGTCGATTTCATAGCAAATGTCACCAATTACTGTACTAAGTTCTAGAAACTAGACTTTCTATAGAAGTATTCGTTTCACCCAATGATTTATGGGAAGGAATGAATTTCGGTTGAGCCGGTCAACTTCTTGTGAAATCTTGCCAAATGCGTTTCTGTGATATTATGTATATTTATTCTATATGTGGTTTAAAAGGCGAACTTAATGGCGCATAGGCCAGTCTAGTCCAGTTTTATCAGTCAATTAATGGATTAAGCAGAAACAGCTTACTTACTTAATAGGAACGTACCTACTTTCTACGACAAAATGATCCTAACAAAAGAGAAATTATATTTTTTTTATTTAAATATTTGGTATCTGGAAAAGATCGCTCATGGCGATATCAATCACTCAATCATCAGCCTATCGCAGTCCACTGCTGGACATAGGCCTCTCCAGCTGTTCGTCAACATCTAGCTAGAGGCTCTACCCATAAACGCCACGCTCTGGGCAGGCGGGTTGGCGATCGCAGGGCGCCGCCACGTTGTGCTCTGTGCTCTTGTGACACTGCTGCCCGTCATCGGCCAGTGATATTTAGCTACGCCTTCAATCGTAATGTTATACCGTCACCAGTCGGTTGCCAGCGCCTCGTTTGTTATTCGGCAGGATGTACCACGGGCAGGTGAGGGTGGCTTGGAGCGAAATGATGATAATGGGTCGTTTCCTTACATCCATATATAATGCTATATAGCGTCTTAGATACATCTATAGCTTTACATACCAAGTCAATAATATCACTTCGGTAGCAAGAAAACTAATTAGCGGTTTTGACATTGTTTGAAGTAATAACAAGACGTTTTGTTTTGGGAGTTAATTGAAACCAAATGTTTGCGCTGATGTTTGTTTGTACAACAAATTGTACTAAAGTGTAATTACAAACATAATATTTTGTTTTCTCATTAGTAGACGTGTTACATATTGCTGTGTTTTAAATTAGCTAGCCCCAGCCCGCGGCGTTACCTAAGTAGGTACAATCACTACACAGTTTATAACAAAGTCGCTTTTGTTGTCGTGGGATGCAAGGGAGCGACCATCTTTCCCATCAAGCCATCCTCACCTGCCCGTGGTACATCCTGCTGAATAACGAACGAGGCTCTGGAAACCGACTGGTAGCGTTACCATCACAATTGAAGACGTAGCTAAATACCACAGGCCGATTACAGGCAGCAGCGTCACCGGAACAAGAAGCTACTCTTTGCGATCGCCAACCCGCCTCCCCAGCGTGGTCATTATGGGTTTTGGTGATGATTGACCAAAGTGAAGACCAACTGGAGAGGCCTATGTGCAGCAGTGGACTGCAAAAGGGTAATGAAGACGTATAGAAAAATATAAGACTGTATATCACGGAACCATTAGGGGAAGTACGGACAAAATGACATACCCTCCGGTTTTCTGACTATAACTATTTATTGAATAGCTTTAAAAACAAAAGTACCATAATTACAACTTCTTTGGTAAATCAACTAACAAAATATATTACCTTTATACGAATAATTGGCATAGATAAAAAAATAATCACTTCTGAAAAAAAATCACAAAAAATCCACTTTGTCCATATGTGTGGGCAAAATGACATACCTTGTATGGGCAATACAAAATAAAAAGAAATAGTTAAACACATAATTCAGAAACATATTTCTTGGTTGTCCTAGGAAGGTCTGCACAGGCTGCGTGCACCCAACGATTTCATAGCCTGCATCTAAGCCAGCCTTCTCTCGGTTTCGATCTGAAGTACAAATCATTGCAGTAATGCATGCACAATCACTTTGATCATCCTCTGCCCCTATATTCTCCTATTCTGAATCACTATCAAATAAAACCCTGGTCACTTGACATTTTCTGGTGCGTGATGGTATCTTTTCTTCCTTCTTCGACTTAATTACTTCCATATCTCGTATGCCATTTTGTCCATTTACGGTGTATGTCATTTTGTCCAGAACATGGATTTTCCAATTTGTTATTAATATTCGCAAAAATAAGAGAAACTGACTGAAAATTATGTATTCTCATTACACATCAAAACATATAGGAACGATAGAAAACATTGAAACAATCAATGTATTAAAAAAACCTACCAAAATCATCAAAATTGTGCGAAGTCAAAACAAACACGTTCTATGTTAAAAACAAATATTGTGTTGTGCCGAACAGACGAGTGCCCTGATTGGTCCTTAATTTTCAGAGGTTGCTAGGATTTACAGAGGGATTGTAATTAGTTGGTTTTTGACAATCCAAAACGAGCCAGTTTTTAAATAAGCTCACTGTGTCATTTTGTCCATCTATGTCATTTTGTCCGTACTTCCCCTACTCAAATCAGACTCGGTCACCGCCGATTTTCCCGAACTGTATGTGCCCACGTTCCCTCGGGATAGCTCGCCCGGCGCGAAAAGCGAACGGCTAATGAAGTAAGCACTTTTTTTTATTCCCAGCTTCCGATTGCTCCTAATTGGTATGACCACTAGGATTAGCTTTTTGAGAATAGCTGGAAAGGAAAAATGAATACAAATGTTGCTTCGTTAAATTACTAACAGGTTTTTTGTTGTTGGTATTTAGAGAGTGTTTCCAGATTAAGAATAGGAGAACTTATATGTGAGGTAGGGCATAGCGAATCTTTGCTCTTTCTTTGAAGAACCGCCGTTTGTTGCTTGTCTCGTGTCAAGACCTGACCTGATCAGGTCAGGTGTGGCAAAATACGATTTAAATTAAATTCAACCCTACCACGTATGACATTCCACAAATTATTTGTTTAACTACCCCCCACAGTATGTAATCAAGCCGCCTCATTCGCAGCAAACAATGTCCCCCATGAAACAGACCCGTTCATTTCACCCCAGTTTTTCCGGATCGCCGAAACACTCCCGCCGACAGATATCATTCGTCGCTTTGTCATTCAAATGGCTGTGGCCATTTCTCTTCGCTAAAAAGGCTCAGTTATTCAACAGTGAAAGATTTGGACGATTCTATAAGCAGCGGCGAGCGTCTGAAAGAATTGTTTTGGAGGTAAATTTTCTTTAATGGTAAATGTATCTTTATCTTTTAAGAAAAACCGGACGAATTATAATAATACCAAAGGACCGGGAGGGGTAACGCCTTCCCGTGATATCCAACTGATTAATACTAAATACATAATAAGAAGTAGGGGCTGTCAGACGATAGAGTCTGCGTCTGAGACATTTAATTATTTCAAAAAAAAATTAAACCGACTTCAAAAAAAACACAAACGACCAAAACTAAAAAGCGATAAATAACATAAGTAATTATATCCTTAAACATAATTATTTAAATATTACAATTATCACTTATTTTTGAAGTCGGTGCCACGTGCCGATATTTCCTTAGTCGTCTTCTACGTCATCTATGGATACGATGGGGTGGTCCTATTGTAATACAGGGACAAACATGAGATGATTCAGTCGTAGTCGAGAAGGAATGCCACATTTTTTCCTACGTACTGAGACTGGCTTCAAAACGTCATTATCACAAGTTATTATAAGAGGTACTACATACTATACACAGTAATAATGGACTTTCAATTTTACTCAGCCGCAATAAAGAATTATATAACTGTATTACCTCTCATCATGGTCCTTCTAGTGACCACTTGATTATCAAAAGGTATTCCCTTAAATCTTACGACTGTTGAAAAGAATCACAATGAAACTTACCTAAAAGGTACCTCGTTAAAAGATTTCCAATGGATTTAGAAACTCGACAGAAGGCTAAACGAGTTACCGGACATCTAAAGAGGCTATCGGATGAATTTTAAACACCATTTTCGTAGTAAGTTTAATGAAGTCTCAATTTCTGTTAAGCACATAACTTCACTGGTATTTTCTTTTCAAATTCCGATGTGAATTTAAACCGGGATCGGTTCGTTGTTAAAAGTTTGTCGGCGAATCTAGTGACGGGCAAAAATTACGATTAAATTTAATGAAAGTTTTGTATTATTTTATTTCTTTCTAAAAAAAAGAAAAGCGTTTATTTTCTATAAAACAACACAGTAACAAAACATGACAGTTTTAACAAAGAAACGTAGTAGCATGATATAATAGGCACATGTAATACAATACCAAATGGGTATCTACTAGGATAGAGCATGCTTACTTAGATAAACCTATTTACTCTGGCATAAAATATCCAAGTTTTAACGTTCAGAAATGACGTTAACTAGCAAAGAATTCCAAATATTAGGTATTTTGTGATCCTGAATTTCCATTTAATTATGTAAAAAAGCCTTGCTAATTATATACCTAATTTGTTTTAAAATAAAACATAGTTTCTGTTTAATGTACATTCCCATTTTAATAAAGTAATTTAACTGTCAAAATATACTTCAAACTCGTCTCTATTTCACTCTAAAATTGTCGCCATCTTGTTTTATTGTCATCCGCCATTTCGATTTTACGCGGGAAATAGACGGTTGGTTTAACACTTGTGATGCGAAATGTACGAAGTTTTTTTTTATGGCTAGTAAAAATAATGGTAGGTAGAGGTAGAAATGTGAACGCTTGTTCACAGTTTAAAAGTTTTAACATTTTTGGGACGTCGTAACTCAAGTAGGAATATTTAGACTATAGTGTGAGTCTCAAATCACTCAAAATATCTTTATTCATAACTAGCTGTGCCGGCGGCGTCGCACGCGTGGTAATCGGGTTTCAAAAATAACTGACTTCCATAAGATGGTACCAAATGTTAAGTTAGACTTCTAGCAATACATTGGTGAAAACCGCATTTCCGGTAACGTATATAAATCGCCATAATGCAGTTTAGAATGACTCTATCGCCGGTATTCTAATCCAAAGCCGATAGTTTGTTCATAATCAACAAATGTATGGCCGTTCACACTTTGCGCTATGAAAATATTTTATTCAAAATGTCAGATTTTTTAAGTATCTCCGCTAGTTTTAAATAACACACTCAAAACTTATGTCAGGTGACATTTTTAAATCCAAATATTTCTCCTCCCGTGGGACCCTAAAGCGAAAATGGCTCCGAAAATCTGGAATACTGATTCGCACTTTCAATTCCGAGTTTTGGCGCAATACGAACGAATGAACGTTGGGGGGGGGGGGGGGGGGGGGATTTTGGTTGTACTCGTTTATCTACCTTTTAGGTTTTGCTGATGTTCGAGTTGCATTTTAAAATCTGGACTTTGGTTGTAAATAGGATTATTTACATGTAACGGATCGAACTGGTGTAGTGATCCATGGTCACGACAGGATCTTGAGTCTTCATTATCATCAACCAGTAACTTTCTACTGCTGCAGGTAAACTCTACTGCAGCAGCGTCACCGGAACAAGGAGCTACGCCATGCGATCGCCAACCCGCCTGCCCAGCGTGGCTTTACCTTCCAGATGTTTGACCAAAATGGTGGATACCTAGAGAGACGACCAGCAGTGGACTGAGATAGGCTGATGATGAAACGCTGTTGCTGTCCTAAACTAAGCCTAAGCTTGTATTATGGGTACTAGACAAGGGATAAACTTACTTAGATACTTTTTTTTGTAAATAAATACATATTATACATAGAAAACGCTCAGACCAATACAAACAATGACAACATAATATAGGTACCCATATCTCCGCATCAAATACAATTTCTTTTATACTCATTCCGGCCGATTTCTTCTCGAATATTCTCGAAGATTCGGTGGAGATTCTATTTCGCTTCGGAAAATTAATTTTCGCTGAGACACAGCGTTAATTGAAAGGCGATGGAAGGAAACAAATTCTCCCCTCCTGTTGGGAGTCCCAGGTAACCGGGCGATTTTTCACACCAGCCCTGGTGTTGACTTGAAATTAATGAGTGAAAATTGCGAAAGGAATTGATCAAAATGTGATATTCGAACGTTTTCAGCGGCTATTGCGATTTTTAGCGTAAGAGGTTTAATTATTTTCTTGCAAGAATTTATTAATTTAGTTTTCTGACAGGTTAAAATTTCTGGTGCGTCAGAAAAAAATTTCACAATTTGACAGGTTAACAATATTAAATTTCTGAGAATATTATGTCAAAAACTCTATACTTTAAATGGTTGCGTTTATGTACAACAATAATTTTAATAAAGAACCAAATCAGAAAAATATCACATCTCAATTTTCTTCGTCATCAGCCTAGGAACGTCCACTGCTGGACATAGGGCTCTCCAGTTGTTCGCCACTTAGCAAACATCTGGAGGATATACCCATAATCGCCACGCTGGGCAGGCGAGTTGGCGATCGCAGGGCGTAGCTTCTCGCTCCGGAGACGCTGCTGCCCGTATCAGCGCAATATTTCGCAATTCTTAACTTCCTCACAAAGCACTTTGTTTCTAACCTCCATTAGAAAAAATATCGGAGGCAAACGTCCAAATAGCGTCTAGATTGGGAGTCGAACCCGGAACTGCGCGACGGAAGCCGGCCTTCTGCCAACTTTCAACTTCCTCTTTTATATTGAACTAAACCTCTATATTATCGATTCTGTACTGAAAATCTTTATGGAACTACTAGTTGCGGACCGAGAATTTGCCCGTTTGGATATCGGTAATGTATGAATTAGTTCCCAAAATGGAATTATAAATTACATATTATTTAGGGATAAGATGGGACCATTTTCTTCCCAGTTTCCCCCGGTTATGAATTCAGGGGAAAATGTGACAAAGGGATAAAAGCGACCCATCATCTTTTCGCTCCAAGCCTGAAGCCTGTGCATCCTGCTGAATAACTAACGCCGTTCAGGGAACCGGCTGGTGGCGGTACTACCGTCACGATTGAAGACGTAGTTAAATAGCATATAGGCCGATGATGGGCAGTAGCTTCACTGGAGCGTCGAACTACACCCTGCAATCGCCAACCCGCCTGCCTAACGAGTCAAATAAGAGTAGGTACATACCTAAAGCCAGTTTGCCCAATGTGGAGAACAACTGGAGAGGCGTATGTCCAGCAGTGAACTGCTATAGGCTGATGGTGATTGATGAAATGATACATGTCTTTGTTGCATACTTGGCAGAATTGTTTGGCCTGGTACCAGCTGCCATTTTTCATCATCGTACATCTCGCACCAATTCAAGATTTCATCCTTATCATTTTGATAGATGGAAGTCTTCCACAGTGCGTTTTTCGCGCAATTTTCTTCCTTGTGCAGCTGCTCTTTGGAATCAGCTTCCGGCTACAATTTTCCCGAATAGATACGACCTAGGGACCTTCAAGAAGCGAGCCTACAGATTTCTCAAGGGCCGGCAACGCACCTGAGACTCCCCTGGTACTGCGGTGTCTATGGGCTGAAGTGATCACTTACCACCAGGTGACCTTCAGGCCCGTTTGCCCTATCTGTCATAAAAAAATACTTATTTATTTTGCACACACCCACATAGTCATGCTCGTACATCATTGCACTTTTTAATATAGTTAGCTACCTATCTATCTATTCTAAAGCAACAAATCACTTAAAACTCTCTGACAAATCACTGTTACATTTATTCACAGAGATACAATTGCTTCTCATTATACTCAGACAGCGAAAAGTGTTAGAAGTTGGTTAGAAGTACGTTTTTCAAGTGGTTGTTTTACTTCGGATTGTAAAGGCAGGATAAATTGTGCCTTTTGAATTCTACGGAGATGTCGTCAGCCGGTAGAACAATGGCAGCCGGTTGCTCGGAATGGTGCTGAGAAGTTTTTGTTCGCAGTTGGAGAGATTGCAGTAAGGATACTTTCTCGACGAACCACGACACCATCTTTGGGGCACTTTGCAGAAGGGACCGGAGTTTTTAGTGGGTATTTCCCGCCTCACTTCCATCATTCCGAGGCGGTGATGAGTCCCACATAGCCCGCTGCTCCCCCGAGTGGCGTGGTATGCGCAAATGCATTCTCTCCGGTAAAAAAAAATTTTTTTTTTTATGATACTTTCTTGAATAATTTGACTTGTTAAGTAAAAGACCTGTACGTCTTATAAACCTTATCATCTTCATTGTTGGAAGTCTTCACACTATGTTTTGCGCACAATTTCCTGCCTCTTGCAGCTGTTCTTTGGAATCAGCTCCCAGCTACGACTTTTCCGAATAGGTAAATACGACTTAGGGACCTTTAAAAAGCGAGCCTAGAAAATTTGTCAAGGGGTCAAAACCACGGTCAAAACGCACCTGTGACTCCCCTGGCGTCGCGGTGTCTATAGGCTGAAGTGATCACTTACCGTCAGATGACCTACACTCAATGGGGGGTAACTGTATGGTGGGTGCAACCACACTGATGCATGAGGTCCGCCCGGCAAGCAATTTACCGCTCCCCAGAGGCGAGGGTACTTGTCGTCCGGACCTAGAGTGCCAGCCGCTTGTCAACTACGGCTGGTCAGGGCAGGCAGAGACGCGGCTTCTGTGTTACCCGTACCCTTGAAGGTTGCTGCCCAATGCAAATGGAGACATATGGGGGCTTAGTGTGCTCCAATCTTAGGAAGAGTCCCACACACCACCGGATACGGCGTGAAGTGCCTAATGCTTTCCTCTCTCTGTCTTTGTAAAAAAAATTGGTGCTATTTGCATTGCAAAATACTGCGTTGGGAAGCATTTAAGTTTAGGAACCGAAAATCTATTAGATAAGTTTAGGAACCGAAAATCGAGGCTCGAATTAAAAACATCTTTGCCGCTCTCATGTATACTGTGCATCTGTGGTAAACCATTCGATTCAGATTTACTTTGATAAATCCGCTTGAAAATTTCAAGAAAATTTTGCTGATTTTTCCATCAACTTTCTTTGCAACTTAGATTTAAATAGGTTACCTATATATGAACGAGTGATTACTCGATATGCTTGACCCTAGATAACAAAACTTATCCACTTCCTGGAGCAGTGCGCCATCTAGTGAAATTGTTGGTGAAGTCACACTGCCCTGGGACATAAAAACTGTCTTTCTTTCATTTATGGACATGGCGAAAAGATTGCAAGCCCGAGAAAACCTGTCAATCATGAGTTGGAGCTCGCAGGCAGAGTTGGCTACAAAAGCCGCGTCATCGGCGAAAAGAAGGCTATCGACGAAAAGGTCCTCACGATTCTTTTTGGATTTCAGGAGAGAGATGTTAAACAACCTTCCGTCCGCTCTTGTATGAAGATGAACGCCGTGTTTGTCATCACCAAAAGCTGTTCGTAGAATAATCGAAAAGTACACTCCAAACAGTGTCGGAGCCAGAACGCAGCCTTGACGGACACCTCTCTTCACATCAAATGGCTCAGAAGTACCGCCATCAAGTACCACCGCGCCCCGCATGCCCTCGTGGAATGACTTGACGATACTCAAAAGCTGCGGCGGACACCCAATGCATTCGAGTGCGGAGTACAGACCCTCCCTACTGACAGAATCGAAGGCCTTGTTTAGGTCTACAAATGCCATGAACAATGGTGACCTCTGCTCTCTACACTTCTCCTGTAATTGGCGAAGTGTGAAGATCATATCCACCGTGGATCGTCGGGGGCGAAAACCACACTGTGCCTCAGGATAAACGCGATCCGCAAGATTTAGACTTAGAATGAATAAAGTTTGGGTCTTTTAATTATAAAAGCACAACTAGGAATGCGTTAAATTAATCCAAACAAATTAAAATGTTGTAAAAAGTTTCATTATAAATAAAAAATCATAGACACGACAAAATGAAAACGTGGTATGTCAGTTTTCTAAAATAGAGTAAATACTACTATATAGGTAATTTTTAGAGTTTAATTATTATGTGATTTCTTGTTGTCTCAACACATCTGTAGAAAAAGTTTACCTACCACTGCTTCCATCTCTACCAGATTTCTAATGATAAAAATAACGAAGTATTAAACGAATTATAATTGTTTAGATTGCAACGCAAAGCATAATTTTGTGGTCTGTGACCGTGAGAATATTTTTAACTAATGACATTTGAATAAATAATTTGAATATTTGAATTTATTATATTTTAATCTATTTACGGTTTTATTAAGTCATTATAAATGTGCCTTTACAGCACTGGTTTTACAAATCCACAAGTTCTAGTAATACATTATTATTAGGCTACAATTGTAAACACTGTTTGTAAAGTAAATCCTTGACATTTTGTAGGGCATCATAGAAAAAAGGCGATTCTTACTCCTGACTTATCGATGTAACTAGCTTTGTAATTTATTTTTATGATGCCTTCACTTTATGCAAATATGAAGGGAAATAAATTACCGATTTATTGTGGCGTATTTTAACGGGAAAATAGAAAAAGCGCCAGGTTTTTCGAATTTAATATTGAAAAGATTTAATACAGAATTTCTGCTATTTCATACTTTCACAGAAAAATTCTACACTCAAAAGGTATTAAAATTTTGTAGGTAGTAAGTGGCGCCGCCACTTTGACGTCAAGATGGCGGGACCACAGCTCAGTTATTATAAAACACATGTCGTAGTCTTAATTAGTATACACCACATGTTAATACGATATAGTACGTTTGAATCATAATAAATTCTTAAAACTGTAATTTGAATAAATAAAAATTATTTCATATTTACCTATATAACTTTGCGCTTACTGCAATTATAAGAGCAATCAAATGACGAACTGATATTTTTGTGTGATAATTCTGATGTAAATCGGATGTAAATGACACGACAAAATGAAAACGTGGTAAGTCAGTTTTCTAAAATGGAGTAAATACTACTATATAGGTAATTTTTAGAGTTTAATTATTATGTGATTTCTTGTTGTCTCAACACATCTGTAGAAAAAGTTTACCTACCACTGCTTCCATCTCTACCAGATTTCTAATGATAAAAATAACGAAGTATTAAACGAATTATAATTGTTTAGATTGCAACGCAAAGCATAATTTTGTGGTCTATGACCGTGAGAATATTTTTAACTAATGACATTTGAATAAATAATTTGAATATTTGAATTTATTATATTTTAATCTATTTACGGTTTTATTAAGTCATTATAAATGTGCCTTTACAGCACTGGTTTTACAAATCCACAAGTTCTAGTAATACATTATTATTAGGCTACAATAATTGTAAACACTGTTTGTAAAGTAAATCCTTGACATTTTGTAGGGCATCATAGAAAAAAGGCGATTCTTACTCCTGACTTATCGATGTAACTAGCTTTGTAATTTATTTTTATGATGCCTTCACTTTATGCAAATATGAAGGGAAATAAATTACCGATTTATTGTGGCGTATTTTAACGGGAAAATAGAAAAAGCGCCAGGTTTTTCGAATTTAATATTGAAAAGATTTAATACAGAATTTCTGCTATTTCACACTTTCACAGAAAAATTCTACACTCAAAAGGTATTAAAATTTTGTAGGTAGTAAGTGGCGCCGCCACTTTGACGTCAAGATGGCGGGACCACAGCTCAGTTATTATAAAACACATGTCATAGTCTTAATTAGTATACACTACATGTTAATACGATATAGTACGTTTGAATCATAATAAATTCTTAAAACTGTAATTTGAATAAATAAAAATTATTTCATATTTACCTATATAACTTTGCGCTTACTGCAATTATAAGAGCAATCAAATGACGAACTGATATTTTTGTGTGATAATTCTGATGTAAATCGGATGTAAATGACACGACAAAATGAAAACGTGGTATGTCAGTTTTCTAAAATAGAGTAAATCCCACTAATATTATAAACGCGAAAGTTTGTTTGGATGGATAGATAGATGGATGGATAGATGGATGGATAGATGGATGGATGTTTGTTCCCTTTTCACGCAAAAACTACTGAACAGATTTTAGTGAAACTTTACACGAATATTGTTTATGCATCAGATTAACATATAGGCTATAAATTACAACGATTCATCAATTTTTTCATTTAGAATTTTGGGAAAATATGTTACGGAATGATTAAAAACTTTTTGAATACACCATAGATACTGTCATTTTGTCTTGACTTTGTCAGCGAAATTATCAATTTGACGTGACAGGTACTGATATCGAGGTAAATACGGAAATTCGCCAATATTATCTACACAGTAAATAATTGTGAATTAAAATTGTGCGGCTTATTTTCGGAATGAAATTCTTCGGAAAATACTATATGCAAACTGCTATAACTGAAAAGACGACCAACGTAAAGGGATAACCACCGGCGTTGTCTACTAGAATATTGCTCAGTTTCAGAGGCACCTCATTCAGCAACAAATTGGAACAAACTTTAGGAATTGTGTACAGTCAAAACAGATCTAGCATAGCCCGTAAACAAGGCGGCCTGCATCTGATAATGAATCACAGTGACCAAGAACCAAAAACCTTACTGCAATCTCGGAAGGCTCACAACGGGCCACATGTCTAGCTCGGATGCGACGAAACTGCGATCAGTGTATGCTTAATAAATATTTTTCTAATCCAAATTGTAATTTCTGTCCTCAATATACTAATATTATAACATTTCAGCCTAATAAAATCGTTTTAATTACGCATGTCGGAAGAAAATAACGCTTTGAAGTAAGTTAAGATTCATACACCGGCCAAGTGGTCGCTTTTTGGTCGGCGTGATACTTAAAACCTGTGTACTAACATGTACAATTATTGTACATAGTTAGGTACCACCTATAATTAAAAAATCTTAATTTTATCGGTAAATAATTTTCACATTATATTCTTAGGGATGCTCAGTATGACATAAAGAAAAATCGAAATAAAAGATACTTAGTATTTTTAGTGTGGCTTCTCAAAATATTTTCATACACAGGATATCCAGATTCTGTTTTAGTTGTATAGATACCTATAAGATTATTAAGGCACTTATTTTCCAAAAAGTACAAAATAAGTATCCGTATTTCTATATTGTATGGGAGTGACCTATCACCTTTTCACTCCAAGCCTTCCTCACCTGCCCGTGGTGCATCCTGCCGACCAACAAACGAGGCTCTGGCAAACCGACTGGTGGTGGTAAAACCATAACGATGGAAGGCGTAGCTAGATATCACAGGCCTATGACGGGCAGCAGCGTGCCCGGAGCCCTGCGATCGCCAACCCGCCTGCCCAGGTGGCGCTTATACCCATAATATCCTCCAGATGTTTGCCCTAGGTGGCGAGCAACTGAAGAGGCCTGTGTCCAGCAGTGGACTGTAATAGGCTGATGATGATGATGATTTCTATCTTAATCAATTTTAAACGTATCGCGCCGACGCCAGCCCTCTCCTGGCCGAAAATCGGCCACAATGACCATTCTCCAAGCAGACCGGGCAAGTATGCACGAGATATTGAAGTGTACATGTTTATGCCCATACACAAGTGCATTACGTGCGGTTGCTCTGTTTGAAATAATGAGAATTCATAGTAGTAACTAGGTACGTAGGTAAGCACCATTTTTGATACCGTAAAAAGACTAATTGACTCAAAAAAAGTGCGGACGCTACATAACAATCTGATGACTACTGACCCCAGTGGCGCATTATATCGGTTCCCGGTAGGATTCAATGTAGAAAACGAACTTTTTTAGATAACTCGAATAATTCAGGAAGACGTCGCTCTGGATAAGTCATCACCGGAACTTACATTTAAGAGAACCATAGCTTAAGACCAGGTGATTCCTGAACAATGGGCCGCGGCTTCCAATGGCCAACCAGAGGCCAACATGATGTACCTACATTATGTTTGTCCTGTGTCAACCTATGTTCAGATTGATACCGTAAAAAGACTAATTGACTCAAAAAAAGTGCGGACGCGACATAACAATCTGATGACTGCTGACCCCAGTGGCGCTTTATATCGGTTCCCGGTAGGATTCAATGTAGAAAACAAACTTTTTTAAATAACTCGAATAATTCAGGAAGACGTCGCTCTGGATAAGTCATCACCGGAACTTACATTTAAGAGAACCATAGCTTAAGACCAGGTGATTCCTGAACAATGGGCCGCGGCTTCCAATCCAACCAGAGGCCAACATGATGTACCTACATTGTGTTTGTCCTGTGTCAACCTATGTTCAGATTTCTCAGCACTCAAATCGAATACCTATATCTTCATCATCTTTTGAGCATCCATTCGTAAGCGCGTGTGATAAAATAAGAGACAAAGACGCGTGCGTACATGATATAATGACAGAGTAAGCTCTTCATGACAAACCGATGTTCACGCAGGCAAAGCCGCGGGCAGCAGCTAGTACTACTATATAGGTAATTTTTAGAGTTTAATTATTATGTGATTTCTTGTTGTCTCAACACATCTGTAGAAAAAGTTTACCTACCACTGCTTCCATCTCTACCAGATTTCTAATGATAAAAATAACGAAGTATTAAACGAATTATAATTGTTTAGATTGCAACGCAAAGCATAATTATGTGGTCTGTGACCGTGTATCGGGGAGACGGGCCTCGTTAGCATTGGTCTGCAATTCGTCTAGGAGAAGGAATACTCCGAAATCAAACCCGGCATGGGGCCGTCGTTAGGCACGAGTAGGGTCCAACCTGAACATGTGGCAGGCTCCTGCAGCCAACCTGGCTCCACACGTATTGGCTTGCCCTTCCTGTGGAATTAGTCAGCGAGGCCGAGAGGGTGACACAGGTCTTGGGCAAATTTGTGCCTCCTTAACTCCGTCCCAGGCGGTGCAGTGTCTGTGGAGAGGTCACTCCACCTACGACAGATTTACTGCGTGGTACTACAACACGGAAAGTGACAGTTTACCAGTGATAAGTCCGCACAGATAGGCGTAAGTGAGGGCGCTAGGGGTCACTTTTGACAGTGGGAGGGTTTTGGCCATTGTAGACCTATTGTTCGGTTACCGCCCGCTTTGATCCGGGCAGCCCCCGGACAGTAAAGTACCGTTCCGCCTCGGCACTGGTTTGCTCCTTTTGGGTGTAGGGAGCACCGACTTTTTTGGCTGGATGGCTGGTGTCGTTATCGACCACACCTAGCACAAGGAAAAAGCAGTACTCAAAGAAAATGCCCCGCTTACCCATGCGCATTGCTACATGGAATGTCCGGACAATGAGGACAGGCCTCCCGGACACCTGCGGAGGTTCAGACTGCGCACAAGAACTGCGTAAGACTGCTGTGATCGATGCGGAATTAAACAGGCTTAACATCGCAATTTGTGCTTTACAAGAGACCAGATTACCTGATGAGGGCTCTCTGCGCGAAGCTTCGTATACCTTTTTCTGGAAGGGGAAGGATTCCACTGACGCGAGGCGACACGGTGTTGGTTTTGCGGTTTGGAAACACTTATTGTCCGCCATTGAGACTCCTCGTGGCATTTCGGAGCGCATAATGGTCTTACGGCTCAACAGTGGCTGTGGTTATGTCTCACTAATATCCGCATATGCACCGACACTAATATCGTCTGATGAGTCGAAGGATCATATCTATTCCGAATTGTCCGAGACCATCAGGGGCATTTCGAGAAGTGAAGATGGGCCGGAGTCACTTGGCGGGTTTTTCGCAGCTGTATGGCGGTAACAGCAACCGGTCGACAGAATGTCTACAACCTGAAGAGCAGATGATCTGCCGGAATATCCCTTAGTCGCCTCTTACGACACCCACGGGTAAGAGATGGGGCAGGGGAAAGTATTCTTTAGTGCCGCCCCCGCACGGCACATAGCGAATCTTCGCTCGTATTGAGCTACCCGTCCGGGAAAGGACCTCCACCCTATAGAATACCGCAGGCAAATGACCTCCGGGTCGTGTTTCTGCAGGTGAGTAGGGTTTCCGGAGCTCGTGGGGGGTTAGGGTTGGGCCGGCATGGCAGTGGTAGCTGACAAGTAACTGACCAGTTACTTGCCTGTTATCACAGCGACTTGGGCTTCTCTTTCGCTTTCCATCAGGCGTAGGGAAATCATTATTTCGAGCTACTATAAAAAAAATTAACATAAATAGGTACTATTCCAAACAGTTTTCACACATTTTCTGCAACTGAAAATTAGACCTTTTATCTCTTTGATCGTTCACATTCTTTGTTCCTGTTGCATCTTTTATGTTGGACCGTGTATTGTGTGATAAGGTAAGGTACCTTTGACCCTCATTTGCAGCACTGCACACATTGTTCTGATTTTTTTTCTTATTTTCATTGCGTTGTATGAACAAAGACACAAAGGTTCTAGCTTTTTGTTGTATTTTGTAAGTCATAGTTTAGGTATTATGAAGAGGTAAATATATGGTCACGATTCGCATACATACAATTGTCCTACATACTATAAGTATTTGCAACCTATTAGTGGCCGGCATAACCATTACGATTGAAGGCGTAGCTAAATACCACAGACCGATGACGGGCAGCAGCGTCACCGAAGCGAGAAACAACGCCCTGCGATCGTCAACCCACTGGCGATTGCTATTTTTAATCTACGTAAATGACTTGCCAAATATAATAAATCATAAATGTATAATGTACGCTGACGATATTTCTATTATAATTAAAATGAATCGTTCTAGTAATTACGAATATGACATAAATGAATCTGTATATAAAGTGATCGAATGGCTACGTGACAATAATCTTAAGACGAATGTGAACAAGACTAAATTCATAGAATTTTTAAGTAAGGGGAAAAAGACCCAAAACTATAATATATATTACAAGGATGAAAAAATTGACTCTGTAACAGAAATCAATTTCCTTGGACTTCACATTGACCAGCATTGCAATTGGATAGCACATTTAAATAACTTATGGACTAAAATAAACAGATTTGTGTATGTGTTACGCCGCATCAGACAGACTATTGGTCTCTCGGCGGCCCTAACTGCTTATCACGGCCATGTGGCTTCTGTACTGAGATATGGAATCATTATATGGGGGAACTCAACAGAGGCTGAGCGTGCTCTTTTGGCTCAAAAGAAGTGTATACGGGCTATATGTTGTGCAGGTCCTCGAGAGTCTTGTAGACCCCTCTTTCTCAAACTTCGCTTACTACCCTTGACATGCTTATATATTTTAGAAACTTGCATCTTCGTAAAAAAGCATATTCATCTGTTCAAAAATGGGTCTTTTACCCGATATCCTAACAGACTGATTGTTGACCGAATACCTAAAACAGCTTTATATTCGAAGAATTGTAATAACATGACAATAAAGATTTATAATAAATTGCCACAATCAATCCAGAACTTACCTCTACGTCAATTTAAGGGCAAAATTTTTGACATTTTGTTACAACAAAGATTTTATAAATTGAATGAATTTTTTGACTATAAATTTAAATAATGACATTATTATAATGATAATTTGACCTTATAAACTGATTATGTACCTATTCAATTATTGTGATGTATAGATTATTAATTTGCTAATTATATTGCAACAATGGTATTTACAGATGGGTTACGATTATATTGACTACCTATTACCTAATTTTGTTAGCACTTTGACTTTTATTGTATTCGTTCATAATATATTTTTCTAAAGTGATATTTAAATACTTAATAAATGGTAGTGAAATTTTAATACTTTGCATGCCTCTTATTATAGGTAAAATATGTGAAACAAAAATTTATGTACCTAACAACTTATGTACCATATTTTTGCAAATAAATTGATTTGATTTGATTTGATTGATTTGAAGCGCGGCAGCGTTACAATTATGGGCAAAGCCTCCAGATGTTTCCCCAAAATAGCGAACACCTGGAAAAACCTATGTCCAGCAGTGGACTGCGATAGACTGATTATGATGATGATATTAATTTAAGTATTTATACTTATTCAATATATTACTGTACCCCATGAAGTTTATTCTTCACTAGCCGTAATGGCGGCGTCACACGCGTAGATATCGGGTTTCCGAAATAACGGACTACCATAAAACGGTACCTAAATTTTAAGTTAGACATCTAGCAATACATAAACAAAACCACATTTCATTCCATGTAATAGTTTTCGCGTCATGCACGATCAAACATACAGATAAAAATTTCTCCCGCTTTCCCAACACTTCCCGCCACTGTTCTGCTCTTATTGATTGTAGCGTGATGAAAAGTGTACTTTAACCTGCCCAGGAGTATGAAGAATAATCGTACCAAGTTTTGTTAAAATCCGTCCAGTAGTTTTTTTTTCTATAACGAACATACAGACAGACAAAAATTTTACTGATTGCATTTTTGGCATCAGTATCAATCACTAATCACCCCCTGATAGTTATTTTGAAAACATAATTTCATGTTTATTATAAGTATAGAAGATTAGGTTGGATTGGAACATAAGAACCTCGGCTTAAGTAGAGTCACTTATATATACAACAGTGCCAGTCTGATCACATTCTAAAATGCTCTATTAGAGTGAAATAAATCAGCACTCATTTGCATTATTGCTGCTTACGTTAGCTTCAGACGGCATTGCGTGCCAAAACACCCTCAGATCTTCAACCCCGTGAGTTCAACCCTCCCATTACCCTCGCAAAAGGTCATGAAATACCCTCTCACTTAAAAAGAGGCTGAGAAAAACATCAGCTGTCATCGAAGCGTAGATAAAAGCAATGAAGCACATCTATCTTAGAGATAATTGTGATGGGACTAGATCACATTACTTTGTACCAACTGGAGAATTTATTGAGCGGGAAATTAAAGGACTTTTGTGGAGGGTAAGAGGGCAGTTTGGGGAGGGTCAGCTGGGCAGTGCGTTTTATTGGCGACCTGTGCTGACTCGGATATCGACGGATTTTGTGTAACTTTCTTTAGTTATGTAGTAGGTGCCGCAATGTTTGTCGAAAGTTTAAAGAGTGTTAAAATAATAAAAATAAAATAAATAACCCAAGACATGCCACGCTGGGCCACACAGCGCCACCTAGCCCCAAACTAAGCCGAAGCTTGTACTATGGGTACTAGACAACTGATAAACTTACTTAGATACATATTTTTTTTGTAAATAAATACATATTATACTTACATAGAAAACACCCAGACCAATACAAACAGACATGTTCATGCACATAAATGTTTGTAATGTGTGGGGATCGAACCCACGACCCTTGGCTCAGAAGGCAGAGGTCACTACCAATTGAACCACCAAGCCAGTCATAGTTTAGTCTAAGTCTTATCAATTAAGTACTCATATTTCATCATCGTCATCATCATCAGCCTATTTTGCAGTCCACACATAGGCTTCTCCAGCCGATCGCCACTAAGGACAAACATCTGGAGGATATACCCATAAGGGCAGGCGGGTTGGCGATCGCGGCGTAGCTTCTCGGTGCAGTGACGCTGCTGCCCGTCATCGGCCTGTGGTATTTTGCTACGCCTTCATTGTGATGGTTATACCGCCACCAGTCGGTTGCCAGCGCCTCGTTTGTTATTCGGCTGGATGCACCACGGGCAGGTGAGGTTGGCTTGGAGCGAAACGATGATGGGTCGCTTCCTTACGTCCCTCCATACTCACATTTACTGGTTGTTGTGGGTCGTAGAAGACGATTAAAGGAATATCAGGAAGCGTTTACCTGGGTATAAATAAAACATACTGCGGTCACCAACCCGCTCGCCAATAGTGGTGACTAAGGGAATTCCCCCAAATGACAATTTGTCATTGAGATATAAGGGACGGCCTATCATCATTTCATGACCCAATTTCAGACAGGCAGGGCATAGCGAATCTTCGCTCGAATTGAGCCGCCCGTCCGGGGAAAGACCTCCACCCTATAGGATATCGCAGTCAAATGACCTCTGGGTCGTGTTTCTGTCAGTGAGTAGAGTTTCCGGAGCTCGTGGGGGGTTAGGGTTGGGCCGGCATGGCGATGGCAACTGACCAGTTAGTTGCCCGTTGTCACAACACTGTGAAAGAGAAGCCCAAGACACCTTGGGCTTCTCTTTCGCTTTCCATCAGGCATAAGGGAAACCATAATGTCGAGCCACAATAAAAAAAAAATCAAACCACGGAACAGTTAAAATGCATATTTTAATCTTCATAGAACGTGCAAAAGCCATTTGCGCACTATACTATTGGGAAGAGTAGCAATTATTAAAACGGGCTGCATTTCAGACTCGGGCCGGCCACTCAGTCCGTTATTGGAATTAATCCGAATACCATTCGGTATCGAACGGCGTGTGTATAAGTATAATATGTAGTATTCGATAGCTCGGCTAGCTCATTTGCTTTTGCCTTATAAGCTTGAAATGAAAAGTATGTTTTTGTCCTGAAAGGAAACATGTAGTTGATCCTGCTTTATTGTAGGCTTTTTTACTTTTTTTATCACTGTGACAACGGGCAAGTAACTGGTCAGTTACCAGTCAGTTGCCACCGCCATGCCGCCCCAACCCTAACCCCCCACGAGCTCCGGAAACCCTACTCACCGGCAGAAACACGACCCAGAGGCCATTTGACTGCGGTATTCTATAGGGTGGAGGTCCTTCCCCGGACGGGCGGCTCAATTCAAGCGAAGATTCGCTATGCCCTACCTCTCTTAGACTCACAGTGCACAAAACCCTATAGGTTTTTGAGTATCTGTGCGTTCGCGCGACGCATAGTAATGTTTGTGACTACTGTCCTGAGTAAAGCACAATAAGAGCCCCTAATAAAATTACCACGAAACGCTGTGCTTACGGCGTCGCAGTAAATCAGATTCCCCTCAAAATCTTATGTTACATTGTCATATAATATCACTTAAACTTAAGTTGCACGGCGAGCAAATCTATTGCAATAACAAAGACTAGCTGTGCCGGCGGCGTCGCACGCGTGTATATCGGGTTTTCAAAAATAGCAGACTTCCATAAAATGGTACCTGAATTTTAAGTTAGACCTCTAGAAATACATTGGTGAAAACCGCATTCAATTCCATGCAGTAGTTTTTTGCGTGACGCGCGATCAAACATGCAGATAAAAATTTCTCCCGTTTTCCCAACACTTCCCGTCACTGCTCTGCTCCTATTGATTGTAGCGTGATCAAAAGAATACTATAACCTGCCCAGAAGTATGAATAATAATCGTACCAAGTTTCGTTAAAATCCGTCAAGTAGTTTTTTTTCTATCACGAACATACAGACAGACAGACAGACAAATATTTTACCGATTGCATTTTTGGCATCAGTATCGATCACTAATCATCCCCTGATAGTTATTTTGAAAATATATTCCATGTACAAAATTGACTTCTCTACAGATTTATTATAACTATAGATATAAGTATAGATAACTTTGAAGTAGGTGTCGACAAAAGGACTTGGTGAGATTAGGGTACTTATTTGCCTTCCCCGGACCAGGACTTTTTTCCTTTATTTATAAAAAAAGAGCTTTCAGGTTGACCTCACTCCACCTGATGGTAAGCGGTCGTCAGGGCCAAAAGTTAGTTCGGCTGCTTCTCAGGGAAGCCAGGGCATGTAGGGATGCGACCGTATGCTTAGGCGCTACTTCTCTTCTATTATCCGTTGCGTAGTTTTAAAATTATAGGCCTATATAGAAACAGACAGACAGAAAAGCGACTTTATTTTAACTATTTAAAACTAAGTGAACTTCACTTCGGCTTAACTGACTGTGTTATGAGTTGAAAGCTAAGCTAAATGCAGGCATTAAGTTTGCACTCATTTGCAAATCATAAGCCGGAAGAAAATTGATGAAGTGAACTCTAAGAAGTTGGACTTGGCTTTTATAAGTAGCCCTAGAACCACAAGATCTCAGACTTTAAGCTTTCGCGTTCCATTACAATGAAAACTCAATAGAGAAAATGCATGACTTTTTATTATGGACTATCTGTGCCCGCGACTTCGTCCGCGTGGAATAGTTTCTTTGGGTAGTGATTTTACCTAATTGTTAAAAATTAAGTTTCAAACTTATAGCTTTAAAAACATTTCACAACCCTTCACAACCCACGGCAGTGGTAATTATAGGAAACAAAAGAGCAATTTATTGTATTAGATGTACTTTACGTGTTTTTTTTTTAATTAAGAAAAAGATAAATTTTATTATAAGAAAATGCCTCACCTATACCAAATACACTTAAAATCTTTATGACTATTTACACTAAAATATTCTAATAGAATTATACCCAGATATATATACAACTCACAACAAAAAAGAAATGAAAATAAAGCTGAAACGCCTGTGCAAAACTATCTACCTATACCTACTTCACTTAAAAATAAATACTTATAACTACTTTAATTAATAAAAGTACCTACGCTTAATAATTTTTAATTTGAACGAATATTTTACAATATAACAACAAAAGAAATTCAAATAAACTATTTAAACACTAAAAGTCGCGCTGATAAGCACGGTTTCTCAATATCAATTATTGTCTGTCAATAAGGTCGATCGCTCTGAACGCATCAACAGCCAAATATTGAATGAAGCTAGCTCTCGGACCTCCCGCCTTTTTATACCCTACCGCCGCCGCGACCCGTGTCGAGCGCGGCAACCGTTACACAAAAATAATCCTTATAGCATGATTCAGTATTCACGTGCGACGGCGCGATGGCTTATTTCATGTATAAGTTTGGTGTTTCTATACCGATTTCTATGATTCTTTTTTTATTGAATAGGTAATAATGATAACTTTTTTAAATTAGGGATGAATGAGAGTATTATAAACGTAAGAGTAAACAAATATAATCAGAATGCTCCGAACTGCTAAGCTATCAGGAGTTACACGTGTTATTGTGAGTCAACCATAAAAGATAGACATATGCTGTTGCGGGATATTTTTTAGTCAATTTTATGCAAAATATTTCTGTCATACATAATTTCTGTGTAACTTTAACCATTAAGGCTGCACACGCGACGGAAGCTTAAAAAATGGAGTAACTTCTCCCGTTTTCCCAACATTTCCCTTCACTACTCTGCTCCTATTGATCGTAGCGTAATGAAAAGTATACTATAACCTGCCCAGAAGTATGAAGAATAATTGTACCAAGTTTCGTTAAAATCCGTCGAGTAGTTTTTGTTTCTATAAGGAACATACAGACAGACAGACAGACAAAAATTTTACTGATTGCATTTTTGGCATCAGTATCGATCACTAATCACCCCCTGATTGTTATTTTGAAAATATATTTCATGTACAGAATTGACCTCTCTACAGATTTATTATAAAAGTATAGATTTATTGAAATCCCATCAAATGACAGTTGTGAATGGGGGACAGCTATGTAGACCAGTGGACTTTTGTAGGATGATAATGAAAGAAAGAAAGAAAGAAAAAAACGTTTTTTAGAGTCACATACAAATTGTGAATAAAGCAGTAGAAAATCAAACTACATAAATTACATTAGGTGACAATGATGATGTACACGTGTGAGTTTTAAGAGCCCGGGGAGCACTCTATTGCTCCCTGGAGCCGGGTAAGGGGTATGTAGCCTCCCCGGACCAGGAGTGCTGGCCGCTTGTCATCAAGGCAGGTAGGGATATTACCGTATACGTTGGCGCTACCCGTGCCCTTGCAAGGTGTTGTCCACTAGCGACACAGGGGGGCTTAGTGGGTATACCCTCCCATTTTGGGAGGTGTACACACCACGCAGACTCTCCCCCATGATGGCGTGAAAGTACCTAATACTTTCTACTCTAAAGGGAAAAAAAAGGGTGAATATCACGGGAACTCTCGGCGCCATCGCCTCGCTCCTCCTACACGCCGGCCCATTGCTTGTTTAACGGCACAAACAATGTCTCGTATGGAGTCGCAATTCGATTTGCCCGATTTTCCTTCGGGAGAGTTTACGAGAACCTGCCGTAATCGCTTTATGGGGTGTGAGCCGTTTCGCTTAATTCCCGAAGTGCGTTAGGGAACCATTCTGAAGCGGATGGATATTTAAGCGATAACAAATTTGAGTTGGCGATCGATGGGAGAGGTTTTTGTTCCAATATCAGTACTATAAACTACATTTTTTTTATAAAAAGGGCTTTCAGGATGACCTCACTCCACCTGATAAGCGGTCGTGAGGTCCAAAAATTAGGTCGACAGGCACAATAGAACAATCCCATTGCGCTTGTCGTCCTCACCCTGAAGGCCCACTGAGATGCTGTTTCACGCCCCGCCTAAAGAACCCAGGATTGTAAGAGGAAGGAAACACATGAGCTGGAAGGGCATCATCATCATCAGCCTATTACAGTCCACTGTTGGACGTAGGCCTCTCCAGTTGTTCGCCACTTAGGACAAACGTCTGGAGGATACACCCATAATCGCCACGCTGGGCAGGCGGGTTGCCGATCGCAGTGTGTATCTTCTCGCTCCGGTGACGCTGCTGCCCGTCACCGGCCTTTGGTATTTAGCTACGCCTTCAAATGTGATGGTTATAACACCAGTCGGTTGCCAGCGCCTCGTTTGATATTCGGCAGGTGAGGTTGGCTTGGAGGGAAAAGATGATAGGCCGCTCTCTTACATAACCTATATCTCATACAGTAACCTGACGACCTAGCAACGAGTAAGGAGGAAAACCAATTTAGAAAACCACTTTAATTTCGTCCTCGGCATCCGTTCTCTTCATTAGCATAAAGTTAGTTAAAAGAAAGCCTATTCGTTGAAATAAATTACAAAGGATATCGCTTACGTGTTTCTGGGAACGGTTTTTACATTCAAAATTGAAAATATTATATTGAAGTAGAAATTTTGGGTCTTTGCAGGGAAATATTCGGGATGTAAGAGAGCGGCCTTCGCTTCAAGCCAACCTCACCTGTCCGTGGTGCATCCTGCCGAATAACAAACGAGGTGCTGGCAACCGACTGGTGGCGGTATAACCATCACATTTAAAGGCGTAGCTAAATACCACAGGCCGATGATGGGCAGCAGCATCTCCAGCGCGAGAAGCACCACGCCCTGCGATCGCCAACCCATCTGCCTAGCGTGGCGATTAAGAATAAATCCTTCAGATGTTTGCCCAAAGTGGCGAACACCTGTAGAGACCTATGTCCAGCAGTGGACTGCGATTCTCTCTAATTTCTGTAGGGTGTTCTATGAGACTAGGTGACTGAAATAGGTATTAGAAAATACATCTAGAACTCATTTTGCATGTGCTCCAAAAAACTGATGTTTACCAAATCTTGCACTATACGAGTACTCCTTTCCACTCCCGAACAACACGTGCTGGACAGCGTTGTCATCCGCATACCATCCAGACGATGGTAGCGCACACCAAGAGGTATAGTTGTTGAATGCCCTTCTAGCTCATGTGTTTCCTTCCTCTTACAATCCTGGGTTTGTGGTTGTTGCTACGCGGGGCGTGAAACGGCATCTCAGTGGGCCTTCAGGGTGAGGGCGACAGGCGCGGTGGGTTTGCCCCAATGTGCCTGTCGACCTAACATTTGGACCTCACAACCGCTTACCATCAGGTGGAGAATAAATGAATGAATGAAATAATGTTTATTGCTAATTGGGTAGATACATAATAATTTCTAGACAGCTATAACAAGTTAACATAATAACATGTATGTACTTTACAACTAGCAAAGGGAGATAGCTCAGCTTGTGCTGTCCGAGGAACCATGTCCCGGATAGCGCTGATTTTCAGCCATTCCCATGATCTCTGCAGGTGTACCACGAGAGGAGGAGAGAGGTTTGAAGGCTCCTTTTATAAAAAAAAACTATAAAGCAAGATTAAGTAGGTACCGCTTTTTTATATTAGCTTGACAAAGTGACAACCCCACGACCCTCAGTTAACTTAGCATGGCCAGTACCAAATGAGCCACCGAGCCAGTCAATTACGTTAAATTCAACCCACAATTTAATCCACATTCGAGGCTAACTATTTAGTATTTCACAAAATTTCACTCGGTAAATATCGCCGGAACACGGTTTCCAGACTAATTTTATTAATTAGGATTTTCACAGTGGCTGCGTTTGGACTTCATCATGCTCGTATACAACTCTTGAACACTTGAGTGAACACAACCATATCAAGGATAGAACGGCCTTGAAATAAAATAATTAAATAACTCAAGACATGCCACGCTGGGCCACACATCGCCATCTAACCCCAAACTAAGCCGAAGCTTGTACTATGGGGTACTAGACAACTGACAAAATTTACTTAGGAACTTTTTTCTTTGTAAATAAATATTTAATATACATAGTAAACACCCAGACCAATACAAACAGACATGCTCATGAACACAAATGTTTGTACTGTGCTGGAATCGAACCCTTGGCTCAAAAGGCAGAGGTCGCCACCAACTTTGCACTAGCCAGGCGTGATGCGGACCGCTTACATTTTTCTGGACTTCATCATCTGCCTAGCATAAGACAGGAAGCAGTAATTTTGGCGTGCTAATATGAAAAAAAAAATCCCAAAATTAGTTAGAAACAGGATATGCCCGTGCTAAACTACTTATTGCAGTATTCTTTGACAAAGCTCAGCTTAAAGCTAAAACTGTGAGCTCCACAATAGGAGCTCCCGTCGGCTAAATACGTGCAACTTAAAATTGAAAAGTTGTTGAAAGCTTTGAGCTTTTATTCTGTTTGGAAAGCTCTTATGTTGGACTGGACGGACCTATGTTGGTGGGTTATCTGATTTTTAGTAAATATAAAATATCAGATACTCTGCTTTCATTGATCCGATGCCAAAGGAAGTAGCTTATGCACTTTTGATTGTGACCCAAAAGGAAGATGACCTTAGAAGAAGCAGTTCTTCTAAGAGAGGTAGGGCATAGCGAATCTTCGCTCGAATTGAGCTGCCCGTCCGGGGAAGGACCTCCACCCTATAGAATACCGCAGTCAAATGACCTCTGGGTCGTGTTTCTACCGGTGAGCAGGGTTTCCGGAGCTCGTGGGCGGGGTAGGGTTGGGGCGGCATGGCGGTGGCAACTGACAGGTAGGACTTGAGCTTCTCTTTCGCTTTCCATTAGGCGTAGGGAAGGCATTATGTCGAGCCGCTATATAAAAAAAGAAAAAACTATTGTCGGTTTTACGGCAGACATGACCATCCCACTGCTACTTCAGCACACTAATCCTCCGGGCTATGTAAGTAACTTTCGTCTTATGATGTGCCTATATGCGATCGCACCCTGTCTTTTAACGAGATACTTTTGAATGAATTTGAATCTTGAAGTGTTCATTCATTTCTTGAGTTTTCCCGACCAGGGCCCACCAAAAACGAAAACGATCGTTCGTTGAACGGATCGCGTACTTTGGTACCATAAATCCCGCCCATTTGTCCCTCCCGTGTTCGAATATACGAACTAAAATTCGTCAAAGTCGATTTTAATTAATTTAATTCATATATAAGAACACGGGAGGCACAACAACGAACGATCGTTTTCGATTTTGGTGGCAGGGGGCCAGGTATCGAAATCGGTACATTCGATTCGTCCGCGTTTCAGTCGAACCACTCTAACTATAGTACCTCCAAATCGCCTAATAAATAGTTATCTTCATTATATATAGCCTCAGCTCACTCTAAATTGCCTCATTCAATTGCCCAGTTTTTACACCGCGAAAAGGTCTATTCACCAAAAAAAACATCTGCCAGAAACTACCAATTCGACCTGATCGATCGCCCTCAAAGACATGATAATAGACGTGGCTTTAGCAAAAACGTAAGACACTTACTCAAAGGAGTTACTGACGAATCCAATTCGACACTTTGTCAAAATAAGTCTTCTTCGAGCTCGGAAGCTTATTTATATAAAAGCGTTGAAATATATCTGTTATTCCACTTTTGAAGTAGGGGAGACGGAATAGTTTTCGTAAAATGGTGTAGTTTTCTTATTTTGTATATTGGTGCGATAACTCATCCGGTAGTAGGTACTCCCTGCCTTTTGAACCAAGGATTGTGGATTCTAATCTAACCCTCCTCTATAATCTAATCAAATCCTCTGAGCCTTTCCACTCCCGAACGTGCTGGACAGCGTTGTCATCCGCATACCATCCAGACGATGGTGGCGCGCACCAAGAGGTTTAGTTCCTCGTTCTTGCCCCGTGCCATTAAGTCATGGAATGCCCTGCCGGCTCATGTGTTTCCTTCCTCTTACAATCCTGGGTTCTTTAGGCGGGGCGTGAAACGGCATCTCAGTGGGCCTTCAGGGTGAGGGCGACAAGCGCAATGGGTTTGTTCTATTGTGCCTGTCGACCTAACTTTTGGACCTCACGACCGCTTACCATCAGGTGGAGTAAGGTCATCCTGAAACCTTTTCTTATAAAAAAAAACCCTTGGTCCAAAAGGCAGGGTCGTGACTTGGTTAGCAAACCTTTTATAGCTATCACAATTAAAAGCGTCTATTACTTAGTTTTAAGTCAATTGTATCGTGTGCAGTATCATCATCGCCTGCCTATCACAGGCCACTGCTGGACATATGCCTCTCCAGTTGTTCGCCACTTGGGTCTAGAGGCTTTACCCGTACCCACCAATCTAGGCAGGAGGGTTGGCGATCGCAGGACTTAGCTTCTCGTTCCGGTGACACTACTGCCCGTCATAGGCTAGTGGTATTTAGCCTACGCCTTCCATCATGATGGTTACGCCGACACCACGGAACTCGTTTGATATTCGGCAGGATGCACCACGGGCAGATGAGGCTTGAAGCGAAAAGATGATGAATCACTCCCTTACATCCTTACGCTATGTAACTATAAAAAAAACTTTAAAATTTTTTTTTATACTTTCATAGCGTAGGGATTATTTGTATGGTGACCTTTTGTTATTTTTTTTTATAAGTCCGAGGGAACAGCAAACTCGGACTCATAAAAAAAATAACAAAAGGTCACCATACAAATTGACGCCCTCCGACGGGAGGACCTTCTATTAATCATTCACCTCCCCCTGAAGAGGATATTGATAAATAACGTAAACGCTTGATTTAAGACAGACCTCTTCAGAATAAAGCACTTAAGCTTTTTTTTCCGTGAATAATCTATTACAGACTGATGGATGAGACTCGCGGGTAAGTGCCTAACTTAAAATCGGATTGTAATTAATTAACAATCTTTTACCTTTTGGCAAGTAAGTTGTGATGTGAGTTGCCTATATACAAATACAAGACTTCCTAGACGATAATATTACATGGACATAATGAGCTGCTCGCCTGCACTTAACAAATATTGTATTAATGTATGACATCAACAGTATGATGATTATGTATATTTTTTAAAAAAGCCAAAATTGATGAGTTTCTTGCGGCACTTCTTCTCATCAGGCCTCATCCTTATCACGTCGAAGTGCTAGTAGGGAAAAAAAAAGTTTGACGTGCAAAAGAATTTACTTGTAAATCTATTTGCAGAAATAAATTATTTTATTTTATTTTTATTTTATTTTATAATCTTTTCGCTCCAAGCCAACCTCACCTGCCCATGGTGCATCCTGCCAAATAACAAACGAGGCGCTAGCAACCGACTGGTGGCGGTATAACCATCACAATTCAAAGCGTAGGTGTGGTGTCTTACACGTTGCCATAGCGACGGATTTTGTTATGTGTCATTGTTAATAAATAGCTCTTCAATATGAAGACGTAATTTCATTATATTTAGTGAATAAATACATATCAATTGGCGACGATGGCCACGAACGATGCTCAAAAGCTTAAGCGCGTGCGAGGAGCCCTTCGAGGATATATTACAAGACTCCAAAGTTCAATCAATACAAGAACTGAAATCACCAACGAAGAAATCAAATTACGAATTGACAGCTTGAACGAAAATTTACGAAAATTTCAAGAAATACAATCTACCATCGAATCCGAAACTGCAGATACTACTTTACAAGATGAAATAAATTACAGATTCGAATTCGAGGATGTGACAACGCACCTAAAGGTACAACTACTCCAACTCTTAAGATTAGAACCTGGCCACCAAAATGTACCAACAGTAAACAATAGCAATACTCAACCCAAAATGCCTTTACAACCCCTACAGGATAAGGAATCGTTCAAAAATTTCATTAGGCGATTCGAATTACACATTCTACTAAACAATTACTCGGATAACCCTCGCATGAAGGTATATATTTTATTATCTTCATTGACTCCTGAATTACATGAAAAATTATATGATTTATGTGCACCTAATGATCCTCTGGACATGACATTTTTGGAACTAACCCAAATCCTGGAAGAATACTTAGATCCGAAACCTAGCATCTGGGTTCAACAACACAGATTTATAACTAGACTGCAACATCAGAACGAAACTGTTAATACATATGCTTCAGAACTTAAGAAGTTAACCTGTAACTGCAACTTCAATTGTCCGAACTGTAACAAATCAATCGCTGATATGTACTTATGCTTACAGTTTATAAGAGGGTTAAAAGACGATGAAATAAGAACCAAGATATTACAAGAAAAATCATGTGCATTCTCGGAAATACAAAAAATAGCGACAACCATGGAAATGAGTAAATCTGAAAATCTACACATTTCAAAAATGACTTCATGGGCTGAACCGGTACATAAGGTAACTCCACCTAGATTTCAAAGTCAGCAACGAAGTACGCCTTCAACTAGTCGAGAAATACAGCATCCAAGAACAGTTGCTGACCTGCGTGGTAAATGTTACAGGTGTGGAAAGAATGATCATAAGGCAGATAAATGTGGCAGCATTACCAACACCTGCCACCACTGTAAACGCAAAGGTCACCTTGCAAGAGTTTGTCTACAATATAGACGTAAGCAAAATACTCACCAAATTGAAGACGATGCGATCTGTAGCGATGAGAGTCTGTGTGATATCAATCTCATAAAGTCAGACATTCCAGAAAAATACATGATATCTATTGAAATTGAAAATAAACGAGTTTCATTAGAGTTTGACACAGGAGCAGCTTTAACATCAATGTCATTGAAACAATTCAAAGATCTTGGAATTCAGAAAAAGCTTTTCAAAACTGATATAAAGATGAGAACATATACGGGAGAAATCATCAAACCTGCCGGTGTCGCATATGTAAAATACTCCTACAAAAGACAACAATGTTACAATAAACTGTACGTAATCGATAAGAATGTTGACCCTATTTTTGGGCGAAGCTGGATAAAAGACCTACAACTTGAACTTGCAGACATAAGACACGTACACATTGAATCACACCCCAAACTGGACGAACTTCTGGAACAGTATTCTACAACTGTATTTGCTGAAGGCCTAGGTAAAATACCTAATTATCAAGCCCATCTGAATTTACGTCCAGATACACATCCTATTTTTGTAAAACCCAGAAGAGTACCCTATGCTCTTAAAGCTAAGGTTGATGAGGAGATTGAAAGACTATGCACACAAGGTGTTATTACAAAAGTTGACCACTCAGAATGGGGGACTCCTATAGTACCCATCGTAAAACCTAACGGCAGTATACGCTTATGCGCCGATTACAAGGTTAAGTTGAATAAAGTGATTGAAGACGAGCAGTACCCCATCCCAATCATTGAGGACATATTTTCGGAAATGAATGGCGGTGAGTTATTTTGTACTCTTGACATTAGTCAGGCCTATTTACACATGGTTATGGACGATGATAGTGCCCTCTTACAGACACTAAGTACTCACAAGGGCACATACAGGGTAAACAGACTCATGTTCGGAGTGAAAGTAGCACCAAATTTATGGCAGAAATTCATGGATAGAACACTCCAATGTATCGAAGGTGTCAAATGCTTCTTCGATGACATAATCATCCAGGGGTCGACTGAGTGTCAATTACTACAACGCCTGAAAAAGGTACTTGATCGTCTGAAAGATAACAACCTACGGGTCAACAAGGACAAATGTCATTTCTTCGAAAGAAGCATCAAATATTTAGGCCATACCATTGATAAATACGGCCTTCACAAGAATAAAGATAAAGTAAACGCCATAGCCAATGCAGAACCACCAAGAAATGTCACCGAACTACGTACCTTTTTAGGCATGGCAAATTTCTACAATAAATTTATTCCAAATTTAGCGTCAATTACGAGTCCTCTAAACGAACTACTTAAAACTGGAGTTGATTTTCAATGGACGAAGGAATGTGAAGAAAGTTTCAAGGCAATTAAAATGCATATCTTAAGTGACAGCGTTCTAGCACACTTTGACCCCAATAAACCTGTGATACTTGCAACAGATGCTTCACCGACTGGCTTGGGCGCAGTTCTGTCTCACAGACTACCGAATGGTTCTGAAAGACCAATTGCATTTGCCTCCAGAACTCTGTCTAAAAGTGAGAAAAATTACAGCCAAATCGACAAAGAGGCTACAGCTATCTACTGGGGCTTAAAGAAATTTTTTCATTACTGCTACGGAAGAAAATTTATTTTAGTTACTGATCATAAGCCCCTCACAGCAATTTTCCATCCACACAAGACTTTGCCGACAATGAGTACTATGCGCCTGTTTCACTACGCCCATTTTCTTTCTGGATTTGATTATTCCATTGAATACCGCTTATCATTGAACAATAGTAATGCTGATTTCTTATCCCGATTTCCGGTTGACAGGACTCCTGAAAATAAAATTGACAGAATCACTACTTACCAGACACAATTAATCAATACACTAAGTATAAGTCCAGAAATCATTAAAGAAGAAACGCGAAAGGATACAGAACTACAAACGGTAATTCAAGCCTTGCTAGCTGGCCGACCACTGAAACAATTGGGCTATAAAGATCATGAATTCACAGTTCAAGATAATTGCTTATTTAGAGGAACAAGAATTGTAATACCACAAACCCTACGAATTTCTGCATTAGATGAATTACACGCTGGACATATAGGAATTGTAAAAATGAAACTTTTGGCTCGAAGTTTCATATACTGGAAGAATATCGATCAGGACATAGAAGACAAAGTTAACGCGTGCCGAACCTGTCGAATGCAACAAAACGAACCTACAAAAGCACCACTACACCATTGGGAAATTCCTGCTAGTCCTTGGCAAAGGATTCATATTGATTTTGCAGGTCCAATAGCGGGCTATCAACTTTTCATAGTCGTGGACGCATTCTCCAGATGGGTAGAAGTCTTGCCAACGAAATCGACTACAAGTGCTTGGTGTATTTCTAAGTTAAAAGATATTTTCGCTACATTTGGAATTCCCCATGTACTGGTGTCGGATAATGGACGTCAGTTTACGTCCACAGAATTTGAGACATACCTCAAACAATCGGGTATCATTCACAAGACCAGCGCTCCTTATCATCCGGCTACAAATGGACAAGCAGAAAGGTTCGTTCAAACAATTAAAAAATCACTGAGACGGATTGCAGAGAATTCAGGAAACATTAGTGAAAAAGTAAGATCAGTTATCACCCAAATTCGACAGACCCCGAACAACGCCGGCCAGACTCCATATCAACTAATGTTCAACAGAGATATACGGACAAAATTACATACGATTTTTCAAAAGAATGTACATTTCCACTCTTCACAAACCCCCGAATCGCCGGTGAAAAAAACATTCGTCACAGGCGAAAAGGTGCAGGTGCGGACTTATAGTGACCCTTCCCAAAAGTGGGAATTCGGGAAGGTGATCCGGCGTCTGGGAAGTGTACACTACGAGGTAACTACAGAAGGGGGGAAGACCTTGCGGCGCCACATTGACCAAATGCTTCCGGCCGGAAGAGTAGCCCTAAGGGACCCGACTAGGGAATTCACGGCGGAGGACTGTGGTGTCTTACACGTTGCCATAGCGACGGATTTTGTTATGTGTCATTGTTAATAAATAGCTCTTCAATATGAAGACGTAATTTCATTATATTTAGTGAATAAATACATATCAGTAGGTAAGAACCATAGACCGATGACGGGCAGCAGCGTCACCAGAGCGAGAAGCTATGCCTTGCGATCGCCAACCCGCCTGCCCAGCGTGGCGATTATGGGTATATTCCTCGCACCACGGGCAGTTGAGGTTGGCTTGGAGCGAAAAGGTGATAGGTCGCTCCCTTACATCCCTGTATGGTGTGCAATAAAAATATTTATCTACCTATCTACTAACCTGTAACCCTCCGACGCTTACAGACACTGCCAGATTGACCTAAAAAGACGTGTCCACTAAAAATAAATCAGTTTTCAACCCTCTGTCCGAGTCCATTACACATACCGCGACGTGGAAAAGGTTACGATTGGCCCCGACTCTCCCCAAATTGGGTACTGTTGGTTTAAGTGGGCCCGGAATAGTGCTGTCACATCAGGGAATTTATGCAGAAATACCCTACTTTGGGGTTTTATTTATAGCACTGCTCTCATTAAGCCTGTTGTTTGGAGAGAAAAATAGAAGTTTTCAGTTAGCTATTTTGGATCGCTATACCTAACGAAGGGCTTAGTACAGAGTACCAGCTCTATGACAATACCTCCGTGAAATTTCGGCCCGTGGCTCAATTGGTAGTGACCCCTGTTTCTTAAACCAGAGACTCCTAAACCAGAGAAACCAAGGTGTAGAACTTCTTCTGTTCGGAAGAACTGTCGCAGAAATTTGGTTCCACGAAAACGATGCGCGAGGCAAGAAGTTCCTCATAAAGCGTACAGAGGAGGATCGAAAACCATCGAGATGATAAGAAACGAAAAATCGTGTGATAAACATTGCAACAAGCGATTTGGGCTTCTCTTTCGCTTTCCATCAGGCGTAGGGAAGCCATTATGTCGAGCTATTATAAAAAAAAAATTAAAATTTTTCTTTGTTTCGTGTATACCCATACATTTGTATTTAACTAAATATTTGCGGTAACTTCGTTGTTCTGATACCGTTAACATAAGTGCTCCAGCAACTTACTTTGGGATCAGAGCAATGTGTGATGTTGTCTGATATTGACACAAATCGTCCCTCCGCCAGGCCTGAGGCGTTATAGACTACATTTGAGTCCTGTTAATTTAAAGTAAATTTAAGTTTAAAATATACGTCTATTCTTTTCTATATTCTGTCAACATTCTTCCGCCAATGACGGGTAAGAAAGGTGAAGGGGGGAAATGATTAATAAGTACTTCACCGAAACAATGACGAAACTCGACTGAAGTTCAGGCTATAAAAACCAGATTCCTCCGTAGTACAACTACGAACTGTGATCATTAATCAGTCGGCCGTCGATGTCGGGAGCAGTTCAGTAGTTGAGTGATTGGCCTAATAAGGTAGAATGGAATAAAAGCGCTTAAAGTTCGAGTACTAGATCGACAAAATCTCTTGGACTGCTGATCCTTGGATTGCTGCTTCGTGAACACACATCCGTGCTTTGGAATTAACTCCCGTTGAAGTTCGCCCCGAGGTAACAGTATGGGTTCCATAAAGATTATGAAAAGATTTGAAAGGGTGGGCAACTCGCGTACATAGGCTGAGGTAACTTCTTACCACAATTGGGTCGTAGGCTTGTTTCCTACTTTAGTGGTATAAAAAAAGAAACATTTAATAAATAAATAAATAAATAAATAATAAATAACCCAAGACATGCCACGCTGGGCCACACAGCGCCATCTAGCCCCAAACTAAGCCGAAGCTTGTACTATGGGTACTAGACAACTGATAAACTTACTTAGATACATTTTTTTTGTAAATAAATACATATTACACATAGAAAACACCCAGAACAATACAAACAGACATGTTCATGAACACAAATACAAACATTTGTGCGGGAATCGAACCCACGACCCTCGGCTCAGATGGCAGAGGTCACTACCAAATGAGCCACCGAGCCTGTCATTTCCTTTAAAAAAAATTATTTTGTATTGTGTAAACTCACATTTTTAACTTTGTCTAAACTAATATTATAAAGAGGAAAGATTTGATTGTTTGTTTGTTTGTTTGTTTGTTTGTTTGTTTGTATGTTTGTTTGTTTGTTTGATACGAATAGGCTCCGAAACTACTGGACCGATTTGAATAATTCTTTCACCGTCGGATAGCTACAGTATCTGCGCTGAACATAGGCTATATTATATTTTAAAAAAAGTTAGGGATCCGTGCTAAAACTCCAATAATGTAACCCAAATTTACCAAAAAGATTTTAATCTACAAAAAAAGAAAAGATCTTACATACTGACGTCTCATGACAACGTTCCCATAGCAACCGAATCTGTTATGACATCTAAATAAATAAATTCTAATATGAAATCGTACTTTCACGTAAAAACTACTGAAAGGATTTTGATGAAACTTTACAGGAATGTTATTTATGCATCAGATTTACACACAGGCTATAGATTACAAGGGTATCATACATTTTAGAATTTACAATTTCGGCAAAATATGTTACATACTTTTTGAAATGACCATAGATACTGTCATTTCTTGAATTTGTCAAAGAAATTGTCATTTTGACATTACAGGTACTGACATCGAAGTAAATACGTAATTATCGGAAATTCACAACAAACAGTGATATAAATATTTGTGAACCGTCGGCTTACTTTCAGGATAAAATCTTCGGAAAATACTATAAGCAAATTGCTGTAGCTAAAAATACGACCAACTTGAAAACACACCACCGGTGTTTCTTGCATCAATGCTGCTATCAGCTTGGAGGCTCCTCATTTAGCAACAAAACGGAACAACATTTAGGAATAGTGCACAGTCGAACAGATCTAGCATAATCCGTGAACAAGGTATCATGAATCATAGCATGAAGCTCTGAGAACCCTAAAAATATGTATGCATTCTTTCAAGTTTTAGGAAGGCTCACATAATGAAATCTGCGATCTGTGCATGCATAATAAATATTTTTCTTTTCTAATCCGATGTTATAATTTCAGTACCCTATACTATGTACCTATCTAATAGTATGTATGTATTTTAGCCTAATAAAATAGTTTTAATTACGCATGGGATAGGGGATGTGAATTTGTGTCCGAACCGTGGTTCGATGTGAGGGATCGGCCTTTCATCTTTTCGCTCCAAGTCAACCTCACCTGCCCGTGGTGCATCCTGCCAAATAACAAACAAAGCGCTGGCAGCCGACTCTGGGCGGTATAACCGTCACAGATGAAGGTGTAGCTAAATATTACAGACCGATGACGGGCAGCAGCGTCACCGGAGCATGAAGCTACGCCCTGCGATCGCCAACCCGCCTGCCCAACGTGGCGATTATAGAGATCTATGTCCAGTAATGGACTATATTAGGCTGATGATGATGAATTGCACATGTCGGAAGAAAATAGCGCTATTAAAGTAGGTATTGCTTTTTGGTCGGCATCATTATCGCTAAATCATTTTCAAGGTAATTTCATGTAGGTACTAAGATGAAAAATGTCCTAGGTTTTGAGTTTACGGCAAGTAACCTGTCAGTTGCCACTGCCATGCTTTTTTTTTACGTGTGGATATGTGGAATCCCTTCGGACCTTCGGTGTCTGCAACGGGGATGCAGACACCGGTGTGCGGTGCCAAGTAATTCCGCTAAACCCCACGGTGACCCACCATCGCCGCCAAGCCCAGGGGAGTCTGGATCCTCAGTAAGAGACTCTACCGCGGCTCCCCCGGTAAGACGGTGTGCCTCACAACGGCTCGCCCTCTGTGCGCGTGAGCGCGCACCGGGAGCATGCTCGGTCACGAAGCACGCCCCCTCCCAGCGGAACCCGTGCCGGGCGCCGGACGACCCCGTGCCCGACGCCCAGGTCCCAGCGGCGGAAAAAGATGTTCATTCCGCCGCTGCCTTCTACGGCCACGGCAGCTCTCGCACTGTGCCCTCTACTGCCTGCCCTAAGTTAGAGGGACACGCGGAACACGGCGCGGCCACCTACCTACCTGGCCCCACGGCCACCACTACACAGGGCCACAGCCCTACATTCACACACGGCCCTAAGGCCGTTGGGTCGCAGAGGATAGGGAGGACGGCAACGGAACACCGCGAGATCCCCCGAAGGGCACTCCTCTTCCGCTGCAACCCTCGCCAAACAACCCAGCGCTTAGCGCTGGTGCCGCCAAGCGGCCCACCTCTGCCGGCGCCGCCCACCTGCGGCCCACTGAGGTCCCTCTTTGTTCCCTAAGCCCCCCCGGCACGACAAGCCGAGGACCTCATCGGGGGGGCTCCCCAACGAGCTCCCTACTCACCGGCAGAAACACGAACCGGAGGTCATTTGGCTGCGGTATTCTATAGGGTGGAGGTCCTTCCCCGGACGGGCAGCTCAATTCGAGCGAAGATTCGCTTTGCCCTACCTCTCTTAAAGACATCAGTGTTTAAAAGACGTCGCTAGATATTATATTATTCATCTGAACTAACAGTTAAGTGAGTAAGTGGTTCCTGAACAAAGGGCATGGCTTCAAATCCAACCAGAGGCCAACATGATGTACATCTACATGACCCAAGGGTTAACGGGTAGAGAATGCTCCTAGCATTGAATTTCGCCTTTTGTACCATTTTGTGCAATACAATCAAACGTATTGCGTTTACGTTAACTGCATCACATATTGCGTTTGTTATTTGTGTCAAACTATGTTCAGATTTCTCAGCCTTCGAATCGAATATATTATCTTCATTTTCTTCTTCGGTTTCTAGCATCCATTAATTTTAGCATTGTAAGCGTGTGTATAGGTTATATTAATTGATAGAAAATATGAGAGGTCCTTCCTAAAACACCAACAACGTATGAAATGTTTAGCTGAAATAATTGATTTATCCGAAGCGAAGCGAGGAGCGGGCTGCTAGTATTGTATATTTTTTAAATTATGAATTTTTGGATTACAAACAAACATTGCAACATGACTGGCGATGAAAAAGAGTAAGTAACTATTGACTTTCGTAGAAAACAACTTGTGGTAATTTTTACCTGCATACTCGTAATTTGACTAGGTGAAAATCGGAGAGACAGGCAGAAATTTCGAAAAAATTCGAAATTTCGAAAATCACTTTCGAAATTACTATGTTAGTATGGTCAAGGAAGTATCACTGTTCCCAACAATGGACAGACAGACAGAAGCACTTTCGAAATTACAATATTAGTATGGTCAATGGTCAAGGGAGTATCTCTGTTTTTAATAAATAACCTAAGACATGCCACGCTGGGCCACACAGCGCCATCTAGCCCCAAACTAAGCCGAAGCTTGTACTATGAGTACTAGACAACTGATAAACTTACTTAGATACATTTTTTTTGTAAATAAATACATATTATACATAGAAAACACCCAGACCAATACAAACAGACATGTTCATGCACATAAATGTTTGTACTGTGCGGGGATCGAACCCACAACCCTTGGCTCAGAAGGCAGAGGGCACTACCAAATGAGCCACCGAGCCTGTCTTATAATACCTATTATGGTTATGGAAGTATCTCTGTTCCCAACAACTGTTACAAGACCCTGTCCAGATACCAAATGGCCTATTCTCAGGCCACCGTCAATGCATATTAAAAAATTCAACGCTCCCAGACTCCGCGTTCCGTCCCATAGAGTCGCGTTAAAATATTCAACGCGGAAAGCGTTTCTCGCAAGCCTGCGGGCCAGTTTATCCACTGCTCAAAGGCCTTCTATTGGGGGAATCTTAATGAATGTATAGGGAAAAGTGGAATACTGGAATCGGAAGAAATTATGGTATTGGTGTTGTTAGAGATAAATAATTAAGGACAGGGTGAGCAATGAATACATAAGAGGTACCTTTAAAGTTGCACCAATTGCAGAAAAAATCACTGAGGCCAGGCTGAGATGGTACGGTCATATACAGCGAAGACCAGATGATCATGTCGTGAAGAAGTGCCTTGCCATGGCTACAAAGGAGAGAGAGAGAGAGGAAGGCCCGCAACTACGTGGATGACGAACGTCCGCAAGGACATGAAACAGTTGGGGCTTTCGGATAACGACGCACAACAGCGGAAGAAGTGACGCAAGGAAGCCGACCCCGCGTAACGGGTAAAGGCGAGGCAAAAGAAGAAGAAGGTGTTGTTAAAGAAAAGAAAGATGTACCTATGATGATTCTCATCTCGGCAATTTCGGCCACTTAAACTAATATCTACTTATGGTCACTAAGTTAGATTAAAGTGCATAAGTATGTTCTTCCTAGTTGGTCCCATCGATACACTTTTGAAATCGGTTTCTTTTTTCTAAAAAATGCTGTTATACTCGTATTTATTTTACTCATGGAAAGTGATCTATATTTTTCTCTACTGATCTTTCCAATTTATGTTACAACATGAAAATGGTTTTTTTTTATAGTAGCACGACATAATGGCTTCCCTACGCCTGATGGAAAGTAAAAGAGAAGCCCAAGTCACTGTGACAACGGGCAAGCAACTGGTCAGTTACCTGTCAGTTGCCACCGCCATACTGGCCCAACCCTACCCCCCACGAGCTCCGGAAACCCTACTCACCGGCAGAAACACGACCCGGAGGTCATTTGGCTGCGGTATTCTATAGAGCAGAGGTCCTTCCCCGGACGGGCAGCTCAATTCGAGCGAAGATTCGCTATGCCCTACCTCTCTTATGTCTAAACAAACTAGTAAAATCTTTGTACTCAATATTAGAACCTACTGAGCAGTTACCTCAGAGCATTCTCAGTTTGGTCACGAAATATCCGTACATACATACATGCCTTTGATGTGCGTGGCCTTATAGAGACAAACTTTTAATACCCTCCCCACGTACGAAGTTAAAATGTACCGTAACATGATGTAAGAGTAAACCTCTGAAGACTTTCCCTCTCTGCTAAAAGCCTTGTACATTATTATCATCATAATCATCGGCCTACAAACATCCACTGCTGGACATAGGTCAAAATAAATAAATAACCCAAGACATGCCACGCTGGGCCACACAGCGCCATCTAGCCCCAAACTAAGCCGAAGCTTGTACTATGGGTACTAGACAACTGATAAACTTACGTAGATACATTTTTTTTGTAAATAAATACATATTATACATAGAAAACACCCAGACCAATACAAACAGACATGTTCATGCACACAAATGTTTGTAATGTGTGGGGATCGTCCGAATCGAAAGATCGAAAATCCGTCCAGTAGTTTTTTTTTCTATAACGAACATACAGACAGACAAAAAATTTACTGATTGCAGTTTTCGCATCAGTAATCAATCACCCCCTGATAGTTATTTTGAAAATATATTTCATGTACAGAATTGACCTATCTACAGATTTATTATAAGTATAGAAGATTAGACTAAAATTACAAAGTGATAGCCTGTTGAAATTACGCGTGATGTCACGAGGTGAGGCATTTCTACGGGACGGAGTGACGTCAAAGACTCCACTTTTCGAGCGGAGATTCGCTATGTATATATATTCGGTATTCGATATCGCCCTACCTCTCTAAAATAGGTATAAGATTATGGCTATAACCTTAAAGAGTGTCCTATGTCCAGCAGTGGACTGCGATAGGCTGATGATGATGATTGAGTTGTTCTATAGTAGCACAACAGTGGCCTCCCATCGCCTGATGAAAAGTGAGAGAGGGGGCGAGGGCCCAAAGAGAGGGCAAAGTCCTATTCTAAACCCAGAAAACACACGGACAAACAAAAGCATAATATGACGGTAATATACGAGTATAATTTTTGTTTTATTTGAGTAGAACTTCCTTAGAAGCAACATAGAGTTATGAAGTAAACATATCAAAATATTCTTTACGAAGAAGTTTCAACAAAGTATTCAAATAAATTTCAAGAAAACATATCGTGAGAAATGAAGCTTTTTGTTTTGAAACGCAGTTTTCTACCAGGAAGAGATGCAGGCGGAACTATTGTTAGATGTTATCTTTTTAAAGAATGTTAACATTGTTAGGTAAAAGCATTTATTTCTTAATTGTGTACGCTTTTCAGACAGAAATCAGAACATTCTTTATATCTACATAACACAAGGGTACAATCCTTGTGTACCCTTCAACGGCCAAGTCACACAACATTAACTATAATAATAAAGAAATCGCAGTAAGGAACCCTAGACTTGGCACGGCTTTGTCTAGATTTCATTACTTTTTAGAGATAAACAAGCAGCTCCATCGAGACTTGGCTAGATTTTTACAGAATGTTTTTGATGGGGTAATTATTATTGCAACAATCGAAAACTTACCCGTATTCTTTTGAAAATCTGGATTGAATTAGCTTAATATTTATTCATATTTATATCGATTTGCTACATTATATTTTTAGTAATATCATTTATTTATATAAATACACAATTTATAAAAAAAAACCTAACCATAGGATACATACTCTAGTAATTGGTATAAAAATCATAACTTTATTTTTGTGCCCAAATCAATTTATTATTAGTATAAATATTATTAAATATCACTTACAACGTTAAAATTTAATTTGCTATTTAAAAAAAAATACCGTCTGTAATCGTAATTTTCCTGACGACTGGAAAATCGCCATTTGTGTTTTTTAAATTGTACGATTAATTATGTACCTGATAATGTATTGACATACTCGTAATATAGATACTAAACGAACTTTATACCTCAAAACTTCGTCAAACAAACTTCAAAATTGACTTACCGGAAGAAAAAACCGCCAAACTCTACCCACAGACAATTCCCTCACAAACTCACTGCGTGCAAACTTAGTTATATACTTTAGAACAACTTATACCGAGACGGAGGGACTGAGGACACTACCTCCCGAATCCACGAATCACGCTACACTGAGGGACTGAAATATTATGCCAGAGGGACCAGCCTAAACGGACCCGTGAAACTTCCCTATGAGCCTCCGCGTGGAACAGTTGTCGTACGAAGCTCACCACAAGAGGTGTCAGCGTATACTGGTCGTGTTTATTGCGAATTTTTCGCTTACTTTTCGCTTCGTAGTGGCACATCGATGGATTTCGAAGCGAAACTCGATTTGGGCCGCTAATTAAATTTGTTGAGCGCTCATTATTTGTGTTGTGTTAGTTGTTATATCACTGACGGTGTAAATAATGTTTACCTGCTGTGTTTATTCAAAGTTCTGATGTTCTACCTTTTTTTTTCACCGGGGAAAATGCTTTGGCTCAGTCGCTCAATTGAAAGAAAGTTATAGTCTATGTATAATATGTATTTATTTACAAAAAAAGATGTATCTAAGTAAGTTTATCAGTTTTCTAGTGCCCATAGTACAAGCTTCGGCTTAGTTTGGGGCTAGGTGGCTCTGTGTGGCCCAGCGTGGCATGTCTTGGGTTATTTATTGATTTATTTTTATTTAGTTAATTTGGCGTAAAGCTCACACAATATAGAATTTACATTAGATTGTATTGATAACACAAGACGTTTATATCCAAATAACTTCAGCCTATAGCAGTCCACTGCTGGACATAGGACAGTTGTTGGCCCTTGGGGTAATCATCTGGATGCTTTGCCCATAATAGCATCATACGTATTTTGCGTTTGTAGCACACTACTTTCTTGCCCAATAGTTGACTTGTAGAGAATGCCTACGCGGCATTAAGTCCGCCTTTTGTACAATTTTTATGTACAATAAATATGTACAAAAATCTCCAAACTGATCAGGCGGGTTGGCGGTCGCATGTAGCATCTCGCTCTAATGACGTTGCTGTCCATCATCAGCTACACTTTCAATAGTGTGTCATCATCATAATCATCAGCCTATTGCAGTCCACTGCTGGACATAGGCCTCTCCAGTTGCTGGCAAACGACTGGAGGATATACCCATAATCGCCACGCTGGGCAGGCGGGTTGGCGATCGCAGGGCGTAGCTACTCGCTCCGGCGACGCTGCTGCCCGTCATTCGTCTGTTGTATTTAGCTGCGCCTTCAATTGTGATTGTTATACCGCCACCAGTCGGTTGCCAGCGCCTCGTTTGTTATTCGACAGGATGCACCACGAGCAGTTGAGGTTGGCTTGGAGCGAAATGATGATAGGCCGCTCCCTTACATCCCTTACAATAATAGTGTGTGTGAGGTACCAATTAGGTACTAAATTTTATCGGTATACAAGATGCGGTCAGTAAATTAGGTTTCCTTTTATTTACCTAACTCCTAAACTAGACTTAATTGAATCTATCAGAGAGATTTTGTTTAGTTACCCTACGTTCTGGCTAAAAGCAAATAATTATGTTCACACATCGTTTATTAATCAAAAAGCCATGACGACCAATTCGGATCAGTGGTAATGAACGCTGGATCTGACACAGAAGTCACGGGTTCGATATCCGCGCAGTACAAACATTTATATGTATGGACTAGTCTGGTATTTGCTTTAGATGATTCGCAAGATGACAATTTAACGTGATATTTTTAGGCAGATTGTGATCGGTGAACGTTTTTTTTTCTATAGTGGCTCGACATTATGGCTTCCCTACGCCTGATGGAAAGCGAAAGAGAAGCCCAAGTCGCTGTGACAACGGGCAAGTAACTGGTCAGTTACCTGTCAGTTGCCACCGCCATGCCGGCCCAACCCTAACCCCCCACGAGCTCCGGAAACCCTACTCACCGGCAGAAACACGACCCAGAGGTCATTTGACTGCGGTATTCTATAGGGTGGAGGTCCTTCCCCGGACGGGCGGCTCAATTCGAGCGAAGATTCGCTATGCCCTACCTCTCTTCAAAGTGGAACTGTTGAGTCGTACCTATGTATTGTGTAAGTTAAGTTTCAAGCGTTATTTATAAACTAGTACATATATAAACATTTTCTATATCCCGTCTGTCCGTCGCTTCGCAGTCAATCGTCTAATTTCCGGCTTCGCGAGTCTCCCTATTTAGCGCTTATGAAATATCTCTCAAGAGCTACGTAAATATTACCCGCTGTACGCTACTCAAACTTGTATTATATCTATCTAAGTTGTTGGATCTTCTTTCTGTTCGTAATCATTTTGGTAGATTGTGTCTGGAAATAGAATAGAATAAATCTTTATTTAGCTACATTTTTAATGGTTGTTTTCTCGCACGGAAATTGATGTGTAAAATTCACCTGTTAGTAAATGTGTTTTGTGAGATAGATATAGGTACTTTATTGCAAACAAAGATTTATAGGATTATCTACACATAAATTAGTTAAATGAATTCAAATAAGAATAAGAAAAACTTTATTTGGCCACAATTACACAAAGTAACACAATAACTAACAATAATAGGTAAAAGAAACACATTCATAAAAAAATAATTATAAACTCTAGCTACTATGTACGATGTGGCCAAAATGGTGTCCACTCAGCTATAATGTCATGGCAAATCTTATTTGCCATAACGCTGGTTTTCAGTGGAAACCACGAATACGTCGCAACACCGGCCAACGCAAAATGAGGCGGTCTAATCGTTAATGGCGATCTCTTCCAGACAATCTTCAGATAGATTAAATACATAATTTTAATAAATATTGAATTACTTATTATTTAGTATTATAGTACAAATTAAAATAGATTTCATTTATCTAATTACTTTTAACTGACTTTGACAGACATAAATCTGTTAGATACTAACAATTCAACAAAATTGAAAATTCAAAGTGTTATAGGCGATTTGGTCCAGTAATTCGAGGCTCCGGTGTCGTTGTAAAGGTGCTCATAAGCCCAAAGAGGCTTAATATGAGCATGTTAGATCTCTTTGCTCTCCGACCATATAGGACACTGAAGCTGCTCCAATTTCGCCGTGTTGGGCCAACGTTGGCATCACGAACAAACAAATGAACCAACAAAGCAACCAAAGTGAATATAGTAGAGTGAAATACGTTGAAAGATTTTATGCCGCCATGATAGTTTTTAACCGACTTCGAAAAAAGGAGGAGGATCTCAATTCGTCTGTATGTATAATTTTCATTTTTTTTAATGTTCACCGATATTTCCGTCAATAGGGAATATGCATGACTTTTTTTATGGATTTATTGAGATCTTTTGTCTTCCAGATACATAAATATCGAAGAATTTTTAAACTATCTTTTCTATTAAGCGAGTTATAAAGCGTTAAAGTTATTGATTAGACAGAGAGATCCGATGCGGTAGTTGACGTCACGTACCGTGAGCGCCGTACTAACTCCATAGAAAAATCTGTTTCGCGAGAGAGAGACGGATATATTTATTTATTTATTTATTTAGAACAACCAACAAGTTTACACTGAAACATGACATTTTTTGCTTAAATTAAATTCTAACTAAGTGTCAACTTAATTACAGGCTGTTACGGCATTCAATGTGAAGCTTTTATACTAAAAAATATATTTATTTTATATTAGTAGAAATTATTTTAATATGTGCGCTTAAGAAACTTCAGAGCAGAAAATCTAAATTTACCAATACTGTCCGAAAATATATCAATTTCAGTGGATTTGGAAATCACATTGTATTGTCGCTGCAACCTATTTAGAATTGAGTGGTGACCTAGATTACTTTTTGAACACTGTGTTGAGAAGGGAACAAATTTATTGCGTCTAACCGATTTAATCGGTACATTAAAATTAATTTGGCTCAGTAAGTTAGGACAATCCAGGTCACCCCTAACCAACTTGTATAGGAACATCAGATCCAAAAACTCCCTTCTATCCCGCAAGCTTAGCATACCAAAATGTGACAATCTCTCGGCGTACGATGGCAACTTCCGAGCAAGACCACACTGGAATGAAAGATGCCACAGGAATCTTTTTTGGATTCTCTCTAGGCGCTTTATGTGTATGTCATAGTGTGGCGACCAGACGGGGGAGCAATATTCCAGCCCCGACCTAACAAGTGCATTGAATAATTTAATTTTCGTAGCAGGTTTGAACTCCCTGCAACTGCGAATTACAAAACCCAAAATTTTGAAACCCTTTGAGGCAATATGTTCAATATGTCTATTGAACCTAACTTTTTTATCCAGAATGACCCCAAGATCGCGTATCTCCAGCGCCTCTTCAAGGGACTTGCCTAGCATAAAATACGTAGGAGACAAGGAAGTCTTACTTCTCGAAAATCTCATGTACTGACATTTCTGTATGTTTAGAGACATGTGATTAATCTCGACCCATTGTACAATCTTATCGATATCTTCCTGTAAGAGATATATTCACTTTCAATGACTGTATCTCGCCCATTTTTCAACCAATTTTGATTTTGTTTTCACTGTTCGTAGTAGATTTTGATCTATTTTACGATAAATTAGTAAATACCTGAAACTATTTTTCATGCATATTCCCTATTATGGATGGATTAAATTTTTTTTTTTGTTTGACAAAGGACACTTCCGAGGTGGTCCCATTATCACTAAGTCAGGATCTGATGATGGGATCCTAGAGAAATTGAGGGAAACAACCGAAAATTGTATGTTCATATGGTGTTTTTGTTACGTAATCATATTTTACTCAGGTATATGCTTCCAGGCGTCAACATCCGGTGCTGATGATGAAGCCACAGAACTCCTTAACGGTTAGGAGTTAGGGGACAGTACTGGATGACAGTACTTGGTCGATAGAAACTAGGTAGTAGTATGTACTTATGCAGGGCTAATAGGGTAGGTGATTTGGTAAGTGATTTGCTTGATTGTAGATCGCAAAGTCTTCATTTGACTTAAATCAAACTTTTCTGTCTTAAAAATGCAGAATCGAAATGTATTGTCCTTTGAAAAAACATAAACTAAATCTTTTTAATCTGTCATTAAACATGACACATTACTCGTAATAAGATCTTAATTGCGTTCTCTTTCGTAGTCAAGTAAAACTTTAAAAAAGCGGCTGTCATAATCTTGTCCGTAATTAAACTAATGACTGACACATGAGATATAAAAAATTGATATGCCTAAACGTGTAATAATATTCATCATTTGACTATCGCAGTTCATAGCTCTGCTGGACACAGGCGTCTCCAGTTGTTCTCCATCTAGGGCAAGCATCTTTACCCAGAATCTTGAAGCGACGGGTTGGCGATCGTAGGGCGTAGCTTCTCGCTCCGGTGACGCTGCTGCCCGTCATCGGCCTGTGGTATTTAGCTACGCCTTCACTCGTGATGGTTATACCGCCCTCAGTCGTTGCCAGAGCCTCGTCTGTTATTCAGCAGTATGTACCACTGGTAGGTGAGGGAAAAATTCGAAACTCCTACTTCTACCGTTTTATCAAAAAATGGAATTCTCTGCCAGCTCGTCTGTATCAGTCTTCAAAGTATGGGATCCTTCAACTGAAAACTAAGTTTTCCCACCCGTGGCCTGAGCGATTCGGGCTTCCTTTTTAGCTAACCATCAGACGAGAGGAAGCAACCATGCCGGGTAAATAATTTTTTGCAAAAAAAAAGGACCGCTTGGAGCGAAAAGATGATGGGCCACTTCTTTACACCGCCATCATTCGCTACCGAAGTGACGTCATCTTACGTATCTACACTATAGCAAAGCCAGCATCAATCACTAACCACATTGACCAGAAAATCCCGACCCTATCTAACGCTGCACATAAATAATGAAGTTATTGCGCTATTAATTACACAAGTTCAATTAATTTGTGGCAGAGGCCTCTTACCGCAGACCCGATACGATGATTGTGCAGCTGTTTGTAGGGCAGTGAGAGAATTCGCTACAGAAGAAATAAATAAATAACCCAAGACATGCCACGCTGTTCTGGAGTGGAGACCGCGTCTCGGACAACGTAGTGTAGGACGCCCTCAGGCCAGGTGGAGTGACGATTTGCGCAGGACGGCTGGCAACTGCTGGTAACGAAAGGCCCGCGACCGATCGAATTGGCGAGCATTGGAAGAGGCCTGTGTCCAGCAGTGGACTGATGTGGGCTGATGATGATGATGACAATGCCAGGCTAGGCCACACATCACCATCTAGTCCCAAACTAAGCCGAAGCTTGTACCTACTATTGGTACTAGACAACTGATAAACTTACTTAGATACATTTTTTTTTGTAAATAAATACATAGTATACATAGTAGACCAATACAAACAGATATGTTCACGAACACAAATGTTTGTACTGTGAAGGAATCGAACCCACGACCCTTGGCTTCGAAGGCAGAGGTCACTACCAAATGAGCCATCGAGCCAGTCCTTGACGTTGGTTTTCATATTTCAAATACCACCCCATCTCATCTCTAGGATGCCGTAGAAGACCACTAAGGGAACTGCTGTTCGTCATCGGCCTGTGTTATTTAGCTACGTCTTCAATCATGATAGTAATACCGCCACCGGTTGGTTGCCAGCGCCTCGTTTGCTATTCTCAGGATGCACCGCGGGCACATATCCCACATACATTTTACACCTATTAAAAAATTACTACTAAAAAATTTAAGAGCTTTGCTCTTGTCGGTGGAGCAACTTCCACTCCTCCCTGGACTCCGCCAGCGCCTCCGATTAAAAAATTACACCACCAAAAATGCCGCATCCACCTACACCCCAACACACCTCTAAGTGACACACTCGTGTGACAAATTTACCTCGATCGCCTTTCGGCCGCGTGTAAACGACCCTTAACGACATAACCCGCCATGTGTCACCCTAACTGCAACTCGACACATACTTTATAACGAACTTCTAAGCACCCTGTATAATGTATAACGACTGAGTTACTTCTCAGAAGTCATTTAAAGGGCACACTTTGACAATTTGATGAAAGTGAACTTTGTAATGATGAGGCGGTGGAGTGTAAGACGTTCTTGATTTAGGATCTGGATTTGGGTTTGATTCGCGGTCAGGTCTATTTAGGAATAATTTTTAAAAACCGACCCGATCATTACATAGGTATGTTATAAACGGCAAAACCGATTTTGATCAAACATACCTACCTGTTAAGAATCGGAAAAGAGAAAGAGAGAGAGAAAAAAGGAGGCTCAAAGAAAATAAAACATAATATAAAAGTAAAATAAAACAGAAAATAAAATAAGACACACGCACCACGCACAAAATATTAAAAAAGCACACACGTAGTCCTAATTTAACAACCAAAATATAAAAAAGTATAAACGCGAAGGAGGTCGGCCGCCGTACAGCCAGTCCGTAACAATATCTATTCAAAAAACACTCAATCTTCTTTGCAAACCAAAAATAATACGCTTTACACACACAGACACACGCCGTACGCACACACACACACGAGGGGGTTACTAAGCCTCCCTGTGTCGCCAGTGGGCAGCATTTTGGACTCGGGTAACGCCGAAGCTACGAAGACAATATGGAAATAGTGGTGGAATGGTGAAAGACGAGACGAGGCTTTCGAGTTTGATTCTCGATCGTCACTGCACCTTTTATTTTTTTAGAGGGGAATGCATTATGCTTAAATATGAAAAGGACAGAAGATCTATGGGGAATCTCTACAGAAGTTTTAAAAAATATAATTCATTTTGTTGCACCTCATTTAGCGATAATTTTCAATAGATGCATTGATGGAGGTCAGTTTCCTAACCTGATGAAACTGAGTAAGGTCATTCCTTTATATAAATCAGGTGATAAAAGCGACCCCTCCAACTATAGACCCATATCAATACTACCTGCACTAAGTAAAATTTTTGAAAAAATTATCTTTACTCAATTATTATCGCATTTTAATGACAACGAATTATTACATAAAAACCAATGTGGATTTACCAAAGGCAAATCCACTACTGACGCAGGAGTAGAACTCATCAAACACGTTTTTGATGCTTGGGAAAATAAGCAAGATGCCATAGGAGTTTTTTGCGACTTGTCGAAGGCGTTTGATTGTGTTGATCACCAAACACTGCTGATGAAGTTACGGCACTATGGTGTTGCAGATGAATCGCTTTGTCTACTACAGTCATACTTAAGTGACAGAATTCAAAAAGTTAATGTCAATGGCACAGATTCTTCTGGTGCCCCTTTGTTGATGGGTGTGCCCCAGGGCTCAATATTGGGACCGTTGCTTTTTATCATTTATATAAACGATCTTCCGCACTTCACAAATAATATATGTGAGACAGTATTGTTTGCAGACGATACTTCCCTCATTTTTAAGGTAAATAGAAAGAAAACCAACTTTGATGATGTAAATTTTGCTCTCGCTAAAATAGTACACTGGTTTACAAACAATAACCTGCTGCTTAATGCCAGGAAAACCAAGTGTGTTAAATTTACAATGCCAAATGTCAAACAGGTTAATACTAATATTATCATGAATAATGAAGTTATTGAATTAATTAACTCTACAGTATTTCTTGGCATCAATGTAGACTCGAAGTTGCAATGGGGTCCTCATATTGCTGTCCTGGCTGGAAGGCTTAGTTCAGCTGCATATGCGGTAAGGAAAATCCGGCTTTTGACTGACGTTGAAACGGCAAGGGTTGTTTATTTCAGTTATTTCCATAGCATTATGTCATACGGTATTCTATTATGGGGGTCAGCTGCTGACATACAAACAATTTTTGTACTGCAGAAGCGGGCCATCCGCGCTATATATGGTTTAAAGACACGCGAATCACTTAGAGAACGTTTTAAAGAAATTAACATAATGACGGTAGCATCACAGTATATCTTTGACTGTGTTGTTTATGTACGTAAACATTTAAGTCAATTCAATAAAAATTCAGATAATCATAATTTAAACACTAGAAATAAGCACAAGCTTGCCGTTCCACGTCTGAGGCTGAGTAAGGTGAGTGGGTCGTTTGTAGGATTGGGTATCAAATTGTTCAACAGGTTACCGGAGCATATTGTTGAACTGCCCATTCACAAATTCAAATCATACATGAAGTCCTTACTTATAAAAGGGGGCTATTATAGAGTAGAAGATTTCCTCAACGACGACATCTCCTGGACTGCTGCTTCGTAGTAAACTTTGCATTGTATAGACTCAACTTTTATTTTGCATTGTGTAACTTTAAAATATTAAAAAATGTTGTAATACCAAATCATGTAACAATTGGCGATTTAAAAAGAGTAACTACCGAGTTTCTTGCCGTTTCTTCTCGGTAGAAATCTACCTTCCGAACACGGCGGTAGCTTCTTTTAAATTGCTTTTATTCACATTCTTACATTACCTTTTATATTTTTACATAATTTTTTACTTGACGATTCATAAGTGCTTATTTTAAGTTTATGTGAATAAAGGTATTTTGACTTTGACTTTGACTTTGACATTAGGCACCTTCATGCCGCCTCCGGGGGGAGTCGGCATGGTGAGTGGGACTCACACCTCCCAAAATGAGAGGGTATACCCACTAAACCCCCCTGTGTCGCCAGTGGGCAGCAAATAGCAGGGATACGGGTAGCGCCGAAGCATACGGCCGCATCCCTGCATGCCCTGGCCAGCCGCAGATGACAAGCGGCCGGCACTCCTGGTCCGGGGAGAGCAAATACCTCTACCCCCGGCTTCCGGGGAGCAATAGGGTGCTCCCCGGACGGACCTCGTGCAACGGTGTGGCTGCACCCACCACACCGTTACGCCCCTATGAGTGGATCGCGCCCCCGCACTCACCACTCGGGGCACGAAGGAGAGGCTCAGAGGGCATACGATGCGTTGTATGCCCTCCGGCGACGCCCGGGCCGGGGGGTGGCGTAGAGCGGGCGCGTCTACCGCGGCCTCACGCTCTCTATCGTCACTGCACCTGGCCTGAGGGCGTCCTACACTACGTTAGACGAGACGTGGTCTCCACTCTAGAACTCGTTTACACAACGGTTATCGGTTGGTTCTGCGGCTGATGTGGCCAGCCCACTGCCACTTCAGCTTACTAATCTGGTAATCTATACCAGGTCGAGATGGGATGATCTTATTCTAAATCCGGACTTAATATGTAAGTTCCACGTCTAATAATTTTCCTTACCAAAATGTTTGATACCATGTTTGAAATCTTTGTCGCCTCTTTTCGCACTTACGGGAAGAGACAAGCCGAGATGATTTGTATTCTATATCCATCCTTGCACGGTTACCTAGTTGTTAATCACCAATTAACCTATCTAATAGTCGTAATAGAAGTCTCAACTGTTTCACAACAAGCAGTCAAAGGCAAACGGAATTATCTCGAGTTCCGAGAGATAGTCGCTCCGTTAACGCTTCGGATCATTTTCTGCAACATTGCAAAGGAACTGCTTCGAGTTTTTCTATTTAGATTATCCGGTTCTCCGGTAAACTTGTTACGGCATCTTGGCAGCAATGGGATGTTTTCATTTTAGGGAAAATGGTGACTCGTTGACGGGAATTATTCTTCCTCTTTCCACTAACTTTACCCGCGACTTCGTCTGCGTGGAGTATCTTTGGTTAGCATATTTAGCTGACTTCGCACTTCGACCTTATATTCATTTATCATCAGCCTATTGCAGTCCACTGCTGGACATAGGCCTCTCCAGTGGTTTGCCACCTAGGGCATACTTCTGGAGGATATACCCACAATCGCCACGCTGGGCAGGCGGGTTGGCGATCGCAGGGCGTAGCTTCTTGCTCCTGTGACGCTGCTGCCCGTCATCGGCCTTTGGTATTTGCTACGCCTTCTATCGTGATGATGGACCATTATATTAATAATTACTTATGGAATAGGTCACTTACTAGCGATAAGGCCGCCTAAAATGTACCTAAGGGTTGTAAGGGAGCGGCCTATCATCTTTTCGCTCCAAGCCAACCTCACCTGCCCGTGGTGTATCCTATCGAAAAACAAACGAGGCGCTGTCAACCGACTGGTGGCGGTATAACCATCACAATTGAAGGCGTAGCTAAATAATCAGTATTTAGTAATTATCAGTAATTGTGTAGTACCTACCCAAAGTACAAGCTTCGGCTTAATTTGAGACTAGATGGCGCTGTTTGACCCAGCGTGGCCCATCGTGGCATGTCTCATATTTTTATCTATCTATCTATCTTTGCCATATTCCAGTCCACAAGCAGATCTAATTTAGAACCACGACACACATATATCAGCCACCGCTTCATTCAACCTTATTGAACAGACCATAACTCACATTTACGGCCCTCAAAGGCGTGTTTAGGGTCTAGCAATCACCACGAAGGTCAATAGCCCAACTAATGAATACAGTGTTAATTATTCACATATGGTCATAATATATGCCATGGTACCCTCTTGGAGGGCTGAACTAATTCATTATGGATGTTAACAGGCGGCAGTGTACACAAACGGTATGTTATGTGAGATGGTATAATGTTGAGAAGATGTCAAGCTGCGGTTTGGAATAGAGCGTAGGTCTATGTGTGTTCTTATGAATCCATTACCTCTTTATTTTTATAGTAGCTCGACATAATGGCTTCCCTACGCCTGATGGAAAGCGAAAGAGAAGCCCAAGTCGTTGTGACAACTGGCAAGTAACTGGTCAGTTGCCACTGCCATGCCACCCTAACCCCTATTCACCGGGAGAAACACGACCCGGAGGTCATTTGGGTGGAGGTCCTTCCCCGGAAGGCTCAATTCGAGCGAAGATTCGCTATGCCCTATCTCCTTAAACTTACCTTAGGCTTAGGTAAAGCCTAGGCGCGCGCACTGGTGACTTTTGTAACAGATATCTCTTTTCTTCTCATTTTAAAAGTGCAAAAGAGATGAAACGACTGTCACGGAGACAAAAAGTCACCAGTGCGCGCCTAGGCTAACTTACTTCCTTATAATATTAGTGCAGATGTAGATTAACGCTACGCTGCTCCGAGAGCCCCGGCCGTAGCGTGTCTCGTTACGGCTCCAGTTAATGTGGCGCGTATCGCGCGAACACGCCGCGATACGATTGAGACGCCTACAATGGCTCCGTGTGTACACTTGCTCGCAAACTAATTGGTCATGCAATTCTTCGGACAATACTTTTATCGGTAACACAAAGACTTATGAAAATAATAAGGCTGGACTTAATAGTTTTGTTTTTTTTTTATGCAGATATTACACATATATATATATAAACGCCTTATATTATATTATATATATATATGTCACCGGAAAATAATAAACGGCAGTTGAAATGTATTATTTAACGTATATATTTTAGTAAATTGATCATTTTACGGGGTCTTGCCGTAAAATCATCCGATGAAGGAGAGGTGAACGTTGATTGGTTCAATGGCTCACGTGGCGTTATCCCGGCAACCAATCAGGGAACAGTGTATTAAGTTACGGGTAATAGTGCACCGTTAAATAGTACATTGAGTAACGATTGGCCCATTTGAGGACGATTTTACTTGTGTCAAAATCGTAAATTATTAAATGACTGTCAGGCTACCGTACATTGATCAACTAACTGAAATCCATTACGTTAAATAATACATTTCAACTACCGTTTGTTATATTCCGAAAGTTAATCAACTACCTAGGAAATTGATCAACTTACGATTCTTGCTATTTTCCGGTGACATATATATATATATAATATTTCGACAGATTACAATCTCGCAAGGTGGATTATAATCTAACGGTATTTACAATTTCACGGTGACACCCATAACACTTACTTACTTACTTTGGTATCGGAGCAATGTATGTGTTGTCTGATATTTATTATTATCTTTAATCACCTCCATGACACAATACAGCGGTGAACCCAATAAATTGTCCTCAAGTGCACACAGTGTTCTCAATCGATTGGCGTGTCAAAAGAACACGCGACAGGATCTCACAATGCGCCAGTAATTCTGCTCGCCAGTGTACAAGCCGTTTACAATATCAATTCGTGGATGATTTTTATTTTCCTTTGTGTGGTATGTTATTTTTGTTGTGTAAGCAATGAGCGTTTCGTGATTTTGTGTGAAGAAGAAAAATGTCATTTAATGGTTTCTAGTCTTCTGCTTGAATTGTATCAAGTCCCGTACAAATACAAAATTTTTTTATCATCATCATCATCAGCTTGTTAATGTCCACTGCTGGATATAGCCCCTCAGACTTCACCGGTGATGTTAGGCTCGGACACCAAGTCTTCAATCTCCCTTTGTTCTTCCTTCGCATCCTGACCGACCTTTGGTTGGATTTCCGCAATCATCATCATCATCAGCCTATCGCAGTCCACTGCTGGACATAGGCCTCTCCAGGTGTGCTCCACTTTAGGCAAACACCTGGAGGCTATAGCCATAGCTTCGCTGGGCAGGCGGGTTGGCTATCGCAGGGTACGCCCTCTTTGCTCTTCGCTCCGGTGACGCTGTTGCCCGTCATCGGTAGTATTTAGCTGCGACTGCAATCGTGATGGTTATACCGCCACCAGTCAGTTGCCAGAGCCTCGTTCGTTATTCAGCAAGATGCACCACAGGCAGGTGAGGGTTGCTTGGAACGAAACGATGATAGGTCTTATATCTCCTCAAGATCTGTCGCATTTCGATTAACATGTAAAAAAATAAACAAGCCAAGGGACATTAAAAAAACAAGTAGACAAAATTGTTTGCGCGTAACAAATTTTGGCGACCCAAAGCGGTAAGGCTCTGCAAAGAGTATGCATTAGTATCTTAAGTCATTGTGGTAAGGTCTAGTTTCGAATGCATATGAACATGGACCTTTGCTGCTGACCCTACGCAGCCGGAATTACAGCGAAGATTACAGCAATCTGCAGTGGTCTGGAACGAGCTGTGTATTTAATTCTTTTAGTAAGAGCCGGATTCAGGGGTATTCAATTTCAATTTTAAATTTTTTTGCTTTTGCTTTGTTTGATTACTAAGTGTTTGCTCAAATACTGATGCATGACTGGTCTGATACCCCGTATCTACGGGATAATCAGAAGTAGACCGATCTCCAAAGGCAGCAGATGTTCGCAGATGTGACCAGTCATCGCTTCATTCACTCATTGAAGGGAATGTTACGTCCCGCCACACAGTGCCGAAACATTCAAGCGAACATAAAATATTGGAGAAAATCCTAAAGCTTATTTATAAACTAACTGAAGTACGCAACTCACATTCAAGAGTTAATATAAGACTATACAAACAATCAGCAAACGGGCAGCAGCGTCACCGGAGCGAGGAGCTACGCCCTGCGATCGGCAACCCGCCTCGCCAACGTGACGATTATGGGCAAAGCCTGTAGATATTTGCCTAAAATGGCGAACAACTGGAGAGGCCTATGTCCAGCAGTGGACTGCAGTAATAATAGTGATGATGACAAACAATCATCATCACGGTTATGATAGGGCTGTTTCCAGGGTCAAAATAATACATTATATTTAGTCGGTATTTTAGACTATAAAAATATATTGGACACGTATTTTTCCTTTTTTCATTTAAACAAAAAAATAACTACAGAACTAAGATACAAGGCATCAAAATTTAGGAGTGGGGTCTTTGATGCGAAAAAACTCCCACCTCTTTAACGTCACGCGTCGTTTTAACGGGCTATATCTTTGTAATTTTTGGTCTAATTTATAAATGAAAAAAAAACGTGTCTTTATTTTTTAACAATCTAAAAAACGGACTTATTACATTTTTACGGCAACAGGCCTATTTATAATGAAGCGCAGGCGAGCAGCATTCTCCTATTTGGCATTTGAAATGCGACTACAAATTAAACAAATGTCAAACGAAGCTCCCCAGCCCATCCCTGGCCAACACTTCTGTTTATTTAATCCCGTAACTACGGTCTACGCAAATCGCGCATACTCGTGGCCGCTGTAAAAGAAAATAACCTTTCGTGAGATTGGGCTCAGATTACACGGAAAATATTCGAGGTTAACGCGTTTAAACAGCTTCAGGATGTAAGGGAGCGACCCATCATCTTTTCGCTCCAAGCCAACCTCACCTGCACGTGGTGCATCCTGCCGAATAACAAACAAGGCGCTGGCAACCGACTGGTGGCGGTATAACCATCACAATTGAAGGCGTTGCTAAATACCACAGACCGATGACGGGGCGGCAGCGTCACCGGAGCGAGAACCTCCGCCCTGCGATCGCCAGCCCGCCTGCCCAGCGTGGCGATTACGGGTATATCCTCCAGATGTTTGCCCTAAATAGCGAACAACTGGAAAGGCCTATGTCCAGCAGTGGACTGCAATAGGCTGATGATGATGATGATGAAACAGCTTCAGGGCGTTCTACTCGGCCGGGACGGGATAGGGTAACGTGTTTTTCGATGCACGGGGGCTTATCACCTGATTTTAAGTTCACTTTCGCGTGGCTATATCTATTTCCGTAGAAAACAAACTTCAACGTTTTCTTTGATTGCTAAACATTAGGTTACTTTGAAAAAGGTACGAATCGGGTAATTTGTGAAATGGTTTCGTGGAGAAGCTTTCTGAAACTATTGGTAGGTAACGAAATGACGTGTTCCACCTTTACTATGGGGTGCTACGGGTGACGTACAAGAGATCAGGCAATTAACTATGAAAATCATTGTCATCAGCCTATCGCAATCCACTGCTAGACATAGCAGTGACAAGCTTTTGTAGTAGGTATCTATTTTTGATTTTATATATTCAATTAATTGTTTGAATTGTAATTGGTCCTTGTTGACTTGAATAAATTATTTAATATTAACCCTTCCAGTTGTTCGCCACTTTGGGTAAACATCTGGAGGTTTTATCCGTAATTACCATGCCGGGCAGGCGGGTTGGCGATCGCAGGGCGTAGCTCTTCGCTCCGGTGACGCTGCTGCCCGTCATCGCCCTGTGGTATTTAGCTACGCCTTCCATCGTGATCATTATACAGCTACCAATCGGTTGCCAGACCCTCGTTTGTTGTTCGGCAGGATGCACCACGGGCAGGTGAAGATGACTTGGAGCGAAAAGATGATGGGTCGCTCCCTTTCGTCCTATTTTATTGGCATGCCTTGGTTGTTAATTAAGTCAAGCAAATTTTAAGTAGATAGGTAAATAAATAGAAAATATTATATTTTGGAATATTTCAAGGTTTTGCCAAAAAAAAACACAGAAAGCACAATAAAAACATTTAATCACTTCTAGGTAACTTTTGCCTTGCGTAGCTAGATACGAAGAACATTACAGATATGTTTGACCCAAGATATTTAGGGCTTGTGTTTGGAGAAAATAGACCCCGGTTTCTCGATGTAATTTACAAACGGTTCTCCTGAAATGGAATTTAACTTAAATAGGGATGTTTCCAGGGTCAAAATAATTACATTTTTGATTTTATTTAGTCCAAATTTTAGATTATAAAAATATATTGGACACGTATTTTTCCTTTTTTTATTTAAACAAAAAATAACAAAGATACAGGGCATCAAAATATAGGAGTGGGGGTCTTTGACGTCACTAATTCGGGAAAAAACTACCACTCTCTGACGTCACGCGTAATTTTAACGGGCTATATCTTTGTCATTTTCGGTCTAATTTACAAATGAAAAAATACGTGTCTTTTATTTTTGAACAATCTAAAAGACGGACTAATTACATTTTTTACGGCAACGGGCCTATTACTAACTAGGTACAGGCAGCGAAACAAACCTGTCACAATCTGTCTTTGATTAAAAGGCAATTTATTTACTTTTTTTTATATTTGAATGGGTAGCTTGACCCCAACTAGCCTGATGTTAAGCGATTTTAGAGTCTAAGGTGCAGCGCAGACGGCACACTTTTTGTGCGATAGAGTCTGCCTCTGAGACATTTAAAAAGAGCGTCTAGGTCTGCCGACAGAATATTCTAAGATGTGCGTCGTGTGCGTTCAGTCTGTGAAATATCCGCGACAGATTTTTGCGCGTTGTGCGTTACTGCATATAATTGCAAAAAGTGCGTCACGGATAGTCCGTCGTCTGCGCTGCCCCTAAGGTGGAGCGCGCTCACCCAACAAAAACCGATTCACTCTCGCCTTGAATATCTGAAGACTTATCTCTCACAGGGAACACGGACTCCGGTAAAGAGTTCCATAGCTTAGCAAAAAAGGTAAAAAGTTCCAGATCTAGGTGTTTAGAAACATTTTTACAGAAGGCAACCGCTCTACTACTTTTTCTAAGAGAGGTAGGGCATAGCGAATCTTCGCTCGGATTGAGCCGCCCGTTCGGTGAAGGACCTCCACCCTATAGAATACCGCTCTAAGAGAGGTAGGGCATAGCGAATCTTCGCTCGAATTGAGCCGCCCGTCCGGGGAAGGACCTCCACCCTATAGAATACCGCAGTCAAATGACCTCTGGGTCGTGTTTCTGCCGGTGAGTAGGGTTTCCGGAGCTCGTGGGTTAGGGTTGGGCCGGCATGGCGATGGCAACTGACAAGTAACTGACCAATTACTTGCCTGTTGTCACAGCGACTTGGGCTTCTCTTTCGCTTTCTATCAGGCGTAGGGAAGCCATTATGTCGAGCCACTATTAAAAAAAACTACCTATCTATAAAAAAAAATATAGCAGGCATAATAGTAATCAATCCAGTAGGTTTGTCGAGTCTATTGTATATGTTACCTTCCTCTTTTGTAACTTTATTTTCAGGACTAAGTATATGTAAGTATAAAATACAATACGGGAATGCAGACAACTAACAAATAGAATGCCTGAAATTACCTATGGACTAAATTAACAAATGATAAACTGAAATAGTTTAGTCCCCAAAGCCGATTCATATTATCAGTAGGTATAACTATATTTTAGTGTTCATTATAAATAGTACATTTAACAGTTCATTACATTGTTTGCAAATATCCCTGCGGCGATAACATATGTGCAGTAATTTTATCTCAGTGATAAATGGCTATTAAATTTTTGTCCATTTGATAATGTTCATTTATGGCTTACAATGTAATGCAATACCTATTAGGTTACTTGTTTTACTATTACGAGTAGTTACTTACCAAATTCATCGACTGAAATGGGGATTAAAATTAAGACATAAAATAAGTCTAAAACATGTCTTTACTCATGTTTCTGCATGACCCAAAGGTTTACTGGTAGAAAACGCTAGTAGTTATGAGTTCGCTTATTGTACGATATTGTGCAATAAAATTTAAAATAAAGACAAGTAAGAAAAATTGGCAATACTTAATTACTATTTTGATGATTTATAAGTGTTTGTTTCAAGTTTACCTATATAAATATTAATAATTTTTTGCCTTGACTTTGAATAAATAAGATTGGTAGGTTTAAGGTAAGGCTAATAAACAGTTACTTAACTGTACTTACTGTCAATATCTTTTATGAAAATTCCATATTCCTTCTGAATGTCTAAAACAATTAATGTTCATAATCAAATTCTTGCCGAAATCCTTTTCGTAACCAAAGGGTCAGAACGGGACCCTATTACTAATACTTAGGGATGTAGGGGAGAAACCCATCATCTTTTCGCTCCAAGCCAACCTCACCTGCCCATGTTGCATCCTGCCGAATAACAAACGAGGCTCTGGCAACCGACTGGTGGCGGTAAAACCATCACAATTGAAGGCGTAGCTAAATACCACAGACCGATGACGGGCAGCAGCGTCGCCGGAGCGAGCAGCTACGCCCAACGATCACCAGCCCGCCTGCCCAGCGTGGAGATTATGGGTAGAGCCTCCAGGTGCTTGCCTAAAGTGGCGAACAACTGGAGAGGCCTATGTCCAGCAGTGGACTGCGATAGGCTGACGATGATAATGATTAACGTGCAAAAGTATTAGCAACTAAATATATCTATGTCCAGAAGTGGACTGCAATAGGCTAATTATGATATCAATACTTACATTGGATCACCGGTTTCATGTGTTCATCAAAATTGTGCTTGCCGTACCTCATGACGAGGTTCTTGATGAAGGCTTTGAAGTCTCTGAGCCACTCCGGTTCCGGGGCTGGCGTGGGGGCTAAAAGAGTTTAAGAGTCACGGTCAGCGCAGGAGGCACAGGAATGAAGATTAAGTATACCTTTCTGTCTCCGTCACTCAATTAGTAGTGACTCCTGCCTTCTGAAACAAGGGTCGTGGGTTCGATCCCCACCTGGGACAAATATTCGTGTGATGAACACTTGTGTTTGTTCCGTGTCTGGGTGTTTATATTTGTATTTAAGTAGATAAATAAATAAATAAATAAATAAATAACCCAAGACATGCCACGCTGGGCCACACAGCGCCACCTAGCCCCAAACTAAGCCGAAGCTTGTACTATGGGTACTAGACAACTGATAAACTTACTTAGATACTTTTTGTTTGTAAATAAATACATATTATACATAGAAAACACCCAGACCAATACAAACAGACATGTTCATGAACACAAATGTTTGTACTGTGCGGGAATCGAACCCACGACCCTTGGCTCAGAGGGCAGAGGTCACTACCAAATGAGCCACCGAGCCTGTCATATAGATATTTGTAATACCTTCGTTGATATCCATAAGATACTTTGGTATCGGAGCAAAGTAGGTATGTAATGTTTTTTGATACCTACCTATGTTAAAGATTAATTTCTGTGACCGACATAACAGTCAATGACATTATAAGCCTATGTACCTAATTGGTATAGTTTTTAAATGTTACTTATTTTAGCTATGTCGAATACTTACGCCAAGTCACTGAAAAATGTTGACAGTGTGAAAATTTAGAACAATAATTATTATTACCTACTTAGATAAATATAATTATAATAATAGATAAAGGGATGTAAGGGAGCGACCCATCATCCTTTCGTTCCAAGCCACCCTCACCTGCCCTTGGTGCATCCTGCCGAATAACAAACAAGGCGCTGGCAACCGACTGGTGGCGGTATAACCATCACAATTGAAGGCGTAGCTAAATAACACAGACCGGTGACGGGCAGCAGCGTCACCGGAGCGAGGAACTACGCCCTGCGATCGCCAACCCGCCTGCCTAGCGTGGCGTGATTATGGGTAGGTATAACCTACAGATGTTTTCCCTAAGTGGCGAACAACTGGAGAGGCCTATGTCCGGCAGTGGACTCCTGATGATGATGATGATGATGACGATTACAGGCTGGCATGGCGATGGCAACTGACAAGTGGTTAATTTGGCTATTTGTATGTTGTCGTAGCGAATCAGGCTTCTCTTTCGCTTTCCATCAGGACAGATGAAACTACTACATTATCATCATCATCATCAGCCCGTGTCAGTCCACTGCTGGACATAGGTCTCTCCTAATGTTCGCCACCTTGATCGATTTTGGGCCTCTCGCATCCAGCACTTGCCAGCCGTCCTGCGCAAATCGTCACTCCACCTGGCCTGAGGCCGTCCTACATTACGTTTACCGAGACGCGGTCTCCATTCCTACTACGTTGTGCACAATTTATGACAAAAGGTAACTTACATGGTAGGGCAGAACGTAGCCCATACTCCTTATATTTCACATCGGATTGTCCTGAACAGAAGGGACGGTGTCAATTGATAAATTAAGAAGTGTAGGATGAGAGATAGGTATTTCTCTCGGGTTCTGTCCCACGCGAACCGGATTGTAGTAGGTAGGCACGAAGATGACGGAAGGGGTCCCGATGACGTCACCGCCAGAAGAAACACGATGAGTTCGGTCAAAGTTTATTGATGAGCGTAGTTACAATATAATATAATGATGAAATCCGGTCCCCGCAATCGTGTTCGTAGGCGATGCACGAAGCAGAGTGCCAGTTACAAAGGCACAATTATGATATAATAAAGATAGGTCCCAAACGTTCCACAGAGTTCTGACGGACAGATGTTAAGTGGTCGAAGTGTGAGGGATGAGGGAATGAATTGAATTCGGAATTAGGAATTGATTTTACACGGTGGCTATGCGAGACCTTATATAGCTGGAGAATCGTAACGACCCCGCGATGTAATATACACCTCGCGCCATCTATTGACGCTTTGCGGAACTAATGGCTTGAAATGTTGGTGAATGATGCGAGACCATGTGTAACTGGGGAATCGCAACGACCGCGCGATGTAACGTACACCGCGCACCATCTAGTGATGCTTTGCGGGACTAAAGGCTCGAAATATTATCATTCGCCCATAGTAATTGATATGTATTTATTTACTAAATAGAATGAAAACCGTCTTTATATTATAGGTGTATTTATTTACAATGACACATAACAAAAACCGTCGCTATGGCAACGTTGAGACACCACAGTCCTCCGCCGTGAATTCCCTAGTCGGGTCCCTTAGGGCTACTCTCCCGGCTGGAAGCATTTGGTCAATGTGGCGCCGCAAGGTCTGGCCATCGTCGTTGGGTTGTGTTACAGAAGTATAATTAGAAAGAAAGAAAGAAAAGACGTTTATACAGTGACTTACATAGAAAAACACAATTACAAACACAATTAAATGTCACCGAAAAGGACAAAATGCTCAGCATAAATATGTCCCGGCGACAAAAGACGCCGTGACGCTGGTTTTCCACACATGTCCCGAAGGAGGAGACGCGACTGTGCGCAGCGACATCACGATTACAAAAATACTAAGTATGTAAATGAATTTTACGGTATAATTATTATGTACTTGTATTATTAAGTTTTCAATTTTAAAATATGTACCTATTTTAATTTTTTTAAGTAGGTATTTACCAAGGTACGGAGTGTGAAGTAGTATAACACAATCAAAACCGACTTCGATTATGGGTTTAAAACGTACCGTTTCGATGTACTGTAAATAAATTATTAAAAATTATTGAAATAACATTCTGTTTATTTTAAACGCTGTACGTGAAAAAGTTGAGACTTAGATGCTTTCCGATACACGAGGTGTACCTATCACCGCCTACCGCTAACTCCCTGACTCTGGACTGGAGATACCTACTGCTAGCTGCTGAGTATTTTCTTGACATAAAAAAACATTTTACAATTCTTCATATTTACCTTGGACCCGTAATAATACATGTTTAGCGTCCTCAGTATCTGTAATTTGACAAAGAGATAGATAGACACAAAACACAAAAAATACAGAAACAGTGATATAGACATCTTGTGGTACAATCTAGGCGGTCTTATCGCTAGTAGGCGATCTCTTTCAAACAACCTTCAGAAGAGGAAATGTAAGTTAAATAAAAAATATGTCAAAATAGCTCTTAAAGTGATGTGGATCTACTATATGACCCATGACATTCCACGCTGCTAAGTTTGTACTATGGGTACTAGACAACTGACAAAGTTACTGACGATACCTTTTTTCGCAAAAAAAAAACAAATACATACTATTACTAGATAGAAAGAAAGAAAAGAAGTTTATTGGCAACACTAATTACAACACAACACAACATAAAATAAAAAATACAGTCAGACGAACACTGATCAATACAAACAGACATGTTGATGCACACAAATAAATAAATAACCCCAAGACATGCCACGCTGGGCCACACAGCGCCACCTAGCCCCAAACTAAGCCGAAGCTTGTACTATGGGTACTAGACAACTGATAAACTTACTTAGATACATTTTTTTTTTGTAAATAAATACATATTATACATAGAAAACACCCAGACCAATACAAACAGACATGTTCATGAACACAAATGTTTGTACTGTGCGGGGATCGAACCCACGACCCTTGGCTCAGAGGGCAGAGGTCACTACCAAATGAGCCACCGAGCCTGTCTACAAATATTTGTACTATGCGGGAATCGAACCCGCAATCGCTATGTCAAAGCCTGCGTTCACTACCACTAAACAAAACTGACCGTCAAAAGCTGTCCTTTCCAGTTGTTCGCCATTTGGTCAAACATCTGAAAGCTTTACCCATAATCGCCACGCTGAGCAGGCGGGTTGGATACCGCAGGGCGTAGCTCCTCGCTCCGGTGATGCTGCTGCTGCCTGCTGCCCTTCACCGGCCTGTGATAGGTAGGTACATAGCTACGCCTTCGATCGTGATGGTTATACCGCCCCAACAGCCAGTTAATAAGCCGGTATAACCATCACGATTGAAGGCGCAGCGTCACCGGAGCGAGGAGCTACGCCCTGCGGTCGTCAACCCGCCTGCCTAGCGTGGCGATTAAGGGTAAAGTCGAACACCTGGAGAGGTCTATGTCCACCGGAGGACTGCGATAGACTGATGATGACCAGTCGGTTGCCAGAGCTTTGTTATTCATCAGGATGTACCACAGGCAGGTGGCTTGTAGCGAAAAGAAAATAGGCCACTCCTTATATCCCAATTGAAACTTAGGGTATAAAAATACTGATTCAAAACTCACTATCGACTAGTTTCCTTATGAGAGGTTTGGCCCCTTCGTAACCGTTGTCGTGCACGAGTTTGGCGATATACGAGCGAAGGGTCACCAGCCAACTTGGATCACCGACTCCATTTCCTGCCTCTGCCCCAATATTAAGTAAATTAGAACAGTATTTCTCTTTTTATAGTAGCTCGACATTCCTACGCCTGATGGAAAGCGAAAGAGAAGCCCAAGTCGCTGTGACAACGGGCAAGTAACTGGTCAGTTACCTGTCCGTTGCCACCGACCATGCCATGCCGGCCCACTTTGCTCAACTGGTGGGGCACTTTGGTGGAGCAAAGTAGAATTACTCACTTTAACCCCCCTACGAGCTCCGGACACCCTACTCACCGGCAGAAACACGACCTAGAGGTCATTTGGCTGCGGTATTCTATAGGGTGGAGGTCCTTCCCCGGGCAGGCGACTCAATTCGAGCGAGAAGTCGCTATGCCCTACCTCTCTTAGATAGAGTATCTTCCGCAATGATGATGAGACTTTTCCATCCTTATCATCATTTGGACATAGGTCTGCCCAAATGTTTGTCATATTTCCCGATATTTGGCTTCTCTCATCCAGCAGTTGCCAGCTGTCTTGCGCAAATCGTCACTCCACCTGGCCTGAGGGCGTCCTACACTACGTTTGCCGAGACGCGGCATCCACTCTTAGAACTCGTTTACCCCAACGGTTATCGGTTCTGCGACTGATATGGCTAGCCCACTGCCACTTCAGATTACCTACTAATAATTCGCTGAGCAGAAATTAACTGAGCTATGTCGATTATCACTCCATTTTCTATTAATCATTTTCTAACGAAGGCATTTCTTAATGAAATGCTCGCTAGATAGCCTGCGTTTCAGCTATCAAGTGATTGGTCAATGGCTACGTAAACGTCAGTGTCATGTCCAATGAACCAATCACGTTACAGTTGGACCTGTGGAGTATGTAGTGCCATCTAGTGGTTTGTTTTAGGCTTCCCCGATTGTTATTCATAGGGGCAGCGCAGACGACAGACTATCCGTGACGCACTTTTTAGTCTGTTATGCAATTTTATGCAGTAACGCATACGACTCGATTATTCTGTCGGCAGAGCTGTAGGGACCTAGATGCTCTTTATAAATGTCGCAGACTCTATCGCACAAAAAGTCTGTCGTCTGCGCAGCCCCTTAATGTCGTAAAAATGACTAAGGGGCAGCGCAGACAACAGGCTATCCGTGACGCACTTTTTTGTCAATTATATGCAGTAACGCACACGACACGACGCGCAAAAATCTGTCGCGGATATTTCACAGAATCAACGCACACGACGCACATCTTCTATTATTCTGTCGGCAGACCTAGACGCTCTTTTTAAATGTCTCAGACGCAGACTCTATCGCACAAAAAGTGTGCCGTCTGCGCTGCCTCTAACAATTATTTAGGTTTGTATTACCTGAATTTTGAGCTGACTCGTCCGGACCGAGACGGAGAATAGGTTTCCCACCGTCGTTCCAACCTGAATAAATAAATATCAAATAATATCACATAGGTACATTGCTCCGATCACAAAGTAAGTAGCCTAAGCATTTGTGATATGGGTTTAATAACAACGAACGTGCCACAAATATACCTACCTCTATATTTACTTTAATACACATATAAACAAAACACCCAAACACGGAACAAACACACATGTTCATCACAAAAAATTTTGTCCTGCAAGGGGATCGCACCCACGACCCTTGGTTCAGAAGGCAGGGGTCACTGGGATTAAGTAAGCCATCGGGCAAGTCATAGTTAGGTATGTAGGTATAGTTTACTTACTAGATCTAAAACTGGGTTGTTCGTTGATACATAGAACTCCCTGCAAATAAAATTAAATTGGTATGTAAGTAAAAAAAGTTTCACAGGGCATAGCTTCTCGCTCCGGCCTGTGGTATTTAGCTACACCTTCAATCGTGATGGTTATACAGCCTTGTCCGTTATTCAGCAAGATAAACCTCTTATTTTTTTATGCGAAAGGCGACAGACTAGCAAGTGTGATACCTGATGGTAAGCAGTCGACTCGACAGCACCCATAGACACCCACAACTCTAATAGAGTTTAGGGTCGCTGCCGGCCTTTTAAATATGAATATCTACGACTTTGCCTCTCTCTTCAGAATAGCACACTTCCTCTACCTGAAGGTTGTCTGGAAGAGATCGCTTACTAGCGATAAGACCGCCTAAATTGTGTAACTAGTTGTCCGTAATACCTTGTCTATAAATGTTTCTATTTTGTGCAATAAAGAATAGCTATCTATCTCGTTTCTTGAAGGTTCCCAAGTTGTAGCTGTTCTGAAAGACTGTCGCAGGAAGTTGGTTCCACAAAACCAATGGGGATGTTTCTAGGGTCAAAATAATTAGTTAGATTATATTTAGTCCGTATATTAGATTATAAAAATATAATATTAGACACGTATTTTCCTTTTTTCATTTAAATACCATACAGAGGTGCCTGACGTCTACAACTCTTCTGTTAACAAATGGAAATCAGCTTTGTATAGAATCGTTTAATGTTAACAAATTAGAATGCATTGTATTTATTTGTATATATATTTTTGTTTTCATATGTATATATATTTTTTATTTTTTGTTTAGTTCATTACCAGATGTTTTTGCCTTCCATGCTGTGTACACATCTTTGTGGAAGTGCAGCTTAACTGTAACCCTTCATTTACACTTATTAAGCATTATCATGTATTGTTGTACTCTGTTTTGTGTACCAATAAATAAATAAATAAACAAATAAACAAAAAATAACAAAGATACAAGGCATCAAAATTTAGGAGTGGGGGACTTTGACGTTACTTAGTGGCGAAAAAACTCCCACTCTGTGATGTCACGCGTAATTTTAACGGGCTGCTATATCTTAGTCATTTTTGGTCTAATTTACAAATGAAAAAATACGTGTCTTTTATTTTTAAAAAATCTAAAAGACGGACTAATTACATTTTTTACGGAAACAGGCCTATTATAATACTTACATGAAAGAACAAAAAAATCACCAAAACCATCGTGCAGGCAATATAGTTTCACTTCACATCCGATTGACAATGCGTGCTCATCTAGGTATCACTAATCGATTGTGCATAATCAATTTAATCGTCAGATTAACTCGGTGGATCGAATTGGGATAATTATTTGTTACTAGCAGCTGTGCTCGCGACTTCGTCCGCGTGGAATAGTTATTTTTTTTCCCCGTTTTTTTTTTACATTTTCCATTATTTCTTCGCTCTTAATAGTTGCAGCGTGATGCTATATAAGCCTAAAGCCTTCCTCGATAAATGGTCTATTCAACACAAAAAGAATTTTTCAATTCGGACCAGTAGTTCCTGAGATTAGCGCGTTCAAACAAACAAACTCTTCAGCTTTATAATATTAGTTAAGATGAAGTGATTTGTGGAGAGGAAATGTATATTATTACTGGCTCGGTGGCTCAGTTGGTAGTGACCCTTGCCTTCTGAACCAGGGGACCTGGGTTCGATTCCCGGGACTAACATTCGTATGATGAACACTTGTGTTTGTTCCGTGTCTGGGTGTTTATATTTGTATTTGAGTAATTATTAGTATAAGTTCTGATACCCATAACACAAGTGCGTAAGTGCAAAGTAAGTATACTTTGGGGTTGGAGCAATGTTTGTGATCATCATCATCAGCCTATTGCAGTCCACTGCTGGACATAGGCCTCTCCAGGTGTTCGCCACTTTGGGATTAGAGCAATGTATGTGATGTTGTCTGATATTTACTTAGGGCAAACATCTGGAGGATATACCCATAATCGCCACGCTGGGCAGGCGGGTTGGCGATCGCAGGGCGTAGCTCCTCGCTCCGGCTTGCTCGACTAAGAAACGAGGCTCTGGCAACCGACTGGTAGCGGTATAACCCTCACAATGGAAGGCGTAGCTAAATACCTTACACCATAGGTACGTATGTGGTTAGAAATTATATTTTTTGTTATAAATTTTCCAGAAACGCTTAGAATTGGATCACCATCTTATTCCGTGGGGAATGTAGAAGAGAATTAAAGGAATATCAAGAAACGGCCAGCAGCGTTTACCTGGATACAAATAAAACCTACTACGTTCCCAGACTGATGATATGATGAATTTATTAGATTTCTTAGGGTACCTATAGGTACTCGTAAATTTGGGACCTCGTCCCTGAGAAAAAACAACTTTCTAAAAACAATATTGTCTTTTATTTATCTTCAACAAAGTACAAACTTAAACTCTAGAATCAGCGAGTAATAATTACATAAAACAATATCAAAATAATACGCATTTTAGAAATAAATAATATAACATAGGTACAATGTCAAATTATTGTATTTTTTTCTCAACTATTGTAGTACTAGCTGTGCCCGCGGCTTCGCCCGCGTTCATGTAGTGGCCTATGTTACTCTCCATCCCTTCAACTATCTCCACTTAAAAAATCACGTCATTTCGTCGCTCCGTTTTGCCGTGAAAGAAAGACAAACATACAGACAGACACACTTTCCCATTTATAATACTAGTATGGATAATTATTAACAAGCTGTAGCAACTCATATACGAACCCTACACACTTTACCCCAGCAACGACACGCAAGACGGTATTAATTCCAGTATACATTCATAGATGGCGCTGTGACGTAATATATTGTTCGCGGTTTATCTGGCGGTAACATCACGACGGACCAGTTCTTCACCCGGCTGCCCCCTCCGTACTCAACTCAACCCCCCTACAAGGCTTATATTTTTGACAATTAGAAAAAAAATCGGAGCGACCATCATCTTTTCACCATCCTTGCCTGCCCTAACAAACGAGGCTCTAGTAACCGACAGGTGACGGTATAACCATCACGATTGAAGGCGTAGCTAAATACTACAGGCCGATGACGGGCAGTAGCATCACCGGAACGAGAAGCTACGCCCAGCGATCGCCGACCCGCCTGCCTAGCATAGCGATTATAGGGTATATCCTCTAGATATTTGCCCTAAGTGGCGAACAACTGAAGAGGCCTATGTCCAGCAGTGGACCGCGATAAACTGATGATGATGATATACATTTATTGTCATAAGACCGAATGTTTCTTTAAAATCCTAATCTATTGTTATAACCCTATAGAACACCGCAGCCAAATGACCTCCGGGTCGTGTTTCTGCCGGTGAGTAGGGTCTCCGGAACTCGTGTTGGTTTAGGGTATGGCGGTGGCAACTGACAGGTTACTGACCAGTTACTTGCCCGCTGTTACAGCGACTTGGGCTTCTCTTTCGCTTTCGATCAGGCGTAGGGAAGCCATTATGTCGAGCTACTATAATAAAAAAGAAACTTGCGTCTGTAAATCTTGGTCTTACAAGGTTATATCAGTTCATTTACTAGTATAAAGTCTATCCATGGTATTCCGGGGTCACGGTGAGCGAGACCCGGGTGCGACCCCGGACAACATCTACCCGTAGACTGCCGCTACTCTTCTCCAATAACATATATATATCTGCAGCGCTATGCACCGGGGAGCCGTTTATACTGGTCACTATGTCGCCTGGCTGGAGACCTCCGCTGGAAAAGATAAATTAATATCAGACAACATCACATAAGGGATGTAAGGGAGTGACCTATCACCTTTTCGGTCCAAGCCATCCTCACCTGCCCGTGGTGCATCCTGCCGAACAACAAACGAGGCTCTGGCAAACCGACTGGTGGCGGTAAAACCATCACGATAGAAGGCGTAGCTAAATACCACAGGCCGATGACGGGCAGCAGCGTCACCGGAGCAAGAAGCTACGCCCTGCGATCGCCAACCCGCCTGCCCAGCGTGGCGATTATGGGTATATTCTCCAGATGTTTGCTCAAAGTGGCGAACAACTGGAAAGGCCTATGTCCAACAGTGGACTGCAATAGGCTGATGATGATGATGAACATCACATACATGTCTGCTCAAAGTGGCGAACAACTGGAGAGGCCTATATTCAGCAATGGATAAAAGAATTATACCTAGAAGGTATATTTATGGCCTCTGACTTCGCGCGGACGATCTGAAGGTTACGGATTCGATTCCCGGTCGAGTCAAATTCGGGAATTAACTCTTTTTTTATTGTTTCAGGTCTGGGTGATCTGGTTGTCAACTGATACTCATAGTACAGATCAGATCAGGTGGTGAGTCAATTTTGGCTTATTTATTTATTTTATACAGTTACTGATCCGTTGTCGCAGCCTCTCTTTCGCATGAAACCATAAATACAATATTCACACCAACACAGAAAAAAACACAAATATTTGTCCCGGACGGGGATCGAACCCACGACTCTTGGATCAGAATGCAGGATGATCAAAATGACAATAAGATGTAGGTAGGTATTCCATTTTAACCGACTTCAGAAAAATTTGGAGGTTCTTAATTCGGCAATTTTTTGTTGTTGTGTATGTAACTATATATTTTATTTTTGTTTTTGTCAAAAATGTTGTTTTGTCGACATAAAAGGCTATTTCATGGAAAAGCTGAATGGGAAGAATATACCTAAGTACTTACTTGTAGGCAGGCGAACCAATGATTACTTTCCAAACGAGAATTCCATGTTCTATATCGGAAGGCATCTGAAATATTACAGACATTTATGAATAAAAAGTGGTTAAAAGTGCAAATTCTGCTAAGTGGGATGTAAGGGAGCGGCCTATCATCATTTCGCTCCAAGCCAACCTCACCTGCCCGTGATGCAACCTGCGGAATAACTAACGAGACGCTGGCAACCGACTGGTGGCGGTATAACCATCACACTTGAAGGCGTAGCTAAATACGACGGATGACGGGCAGCAGCGTCACCGGAGCGAAAAGCTACGCCCTGCGATCGCCAACCCGCCTGCCCAGCGTGGCGATTATGGGCATATCCTCCAGATGTTTGCCCTAAGTAATAAAAAAGCTAGAGAGGGCTGTGTCCAGCAGTGGACTGCAATAGGCTGATGATTTTTTTTTATAGTGGCTCGACATAATGGCTTCCCTACGCCTGATGAAAAAAGAAAGAGAAACCCCAATCACTGTGACAACGGGCAAGTAACTGGTCAGTTACCTGTCAGTTGCCAAGAGCTCCGGAAACCCTACTCACCGGCAGAAACACGACCCGGAGGTCATTTGGCTGCGGTATTCTATAGGGTGAAGGTCCATCCCCGGACGGGCAGCTCAATTCGAGCGAAGATTCGCTATGCCCTACCTCTCTTAATAAGAGTGAAGATAATATGCATCGTCATACACTCAAGAACTGTCTGTCTGTATACTCACTTCTGGGTTCCTCATCCTCAGCTCCATCAGTATGTTGGGCGTCAGAGACAGCATCGTGATGCCGAGGTAGCGCCGGGACACCTGAGGCGATTTCGTTTTCCCTGGAACATAGAACATCCTATTATAAACTAGCTGTGCCAGTGGAAAACTTCGTCGAGTCTTCACATCGTCGATCCCACAGTGCCTAAAGACGAAAGTCTTCGATCAGTGCGTCCAGCAGTGACTGCTATGATTTTTTTTTTTTTTTTATAGTGGCTCGACATGATGGCTTCCCTACACCTGATGGAAAGCGAAAGAGAAGCCCAAGTCGCTGTGACAACGGGCAAGTAACTGGTCAGTTACCTGTCAGTTGCCACCGCCATGCCGGCCCAACCCTAACCCCCCACGAGCTCCGGAAACCCTACTCACCGGCAGAAACACGACCCAGAGGTCATTTGACTGCGGTATTCTATAGGGTGGAGGTCCTTCCCTGGACGGGCGGCTCAATTCGAGCGAAGATTCGCTATGCCCTACCTCTCTTATCCCGTATGATGATGTAAAAAAAGATCCCACTCACTCTTAGCCAGGAACTCCTTGACGTAGTCTATGGGTATGGCGAAGGAGATGCCGGAGGTGACCTTCATGCTGTTGATGCCGATGGCCTCCCCGTCCAGGTTGACGAGCGGCCCGCCGCTGTTGCCGAACGTGATCGGCGCGTCTGTCTGTATGTACACCATGTCTTTGCCTGAAAAAATATAATAAAAAAAATATCAAAAACTCTATTGACGTAATTGGCTTTCCGGGCCATGTCTTTGCTTGAAGGAATGTGATGAAAAGTTCAAAAGCCTCTTAGCTTCTAACGCCGTGGCTTGCTACGCGGGCCTATTCGGGACGAGTCACTCTTAATAAAAAAAATATTTTAAGGGTCAAGTTTGGACCAGTTATTGTCAATCAGTCTGGTCCAATTGAACTGAATAGACAAAAAATCTTCTATACTTATAATAAATCTGTAGAGAAGTCAATTCTGTACATGAAATATATTTTCAAAATAACTATCAGGGGGGTGATTAGTGATCGATATTGATGCCAAAAATGTAATCAGTAAAATTCTTTGTCTGTATGTTCGTTATAGAAAAAAAAACTACTGGACGGACTTTGACGAAACTCAGTAGGTGATAATGTAAATAAGTATATAAAGTAAATAAATAAGTTTTTTTTTTTTTTTTTGATTTCTCTCTGCAACTTGGCAATCTGTTTACAACAATAAGCCATGTGGCGGGCCGGACACAAAGCGTCCATCAGTGTTTTCTATTGAGCCAGGGGGTCCCCCCGCGAGCAGATGAATCTCTCCAAGAGACTCGGGACATCACTTCTTTTCAGCCTTTGGTGTCTAACACTGCCGTCCCCACCAAGCTCCACGGCCAGCTCATTTTTGTGAGACTTTAGTCTGCTTTGATACTTCTTGCTGTATTCGACTATCTCTTGTCGTACTGTATTAATTCTTATGTCCTGGTATATATACCTGTTCGCAATGTATTGTGGTATGTTTAGTATCGCTCTCAAAGTCTTTGTCTGGAATCTCTCCAGGATGTCGATGTTACTGTTGCTGGCTGTGCCCCACAGCTGTATGCCATACGTCCATATCGGCTTCAAGATAGCTTTGTAAACTGTAAGCTTGCTATTTGCGCTCAGCTGTGAGTGTCCCCCAAAAAGCCAGTGCATGTTTCGCAGTTTAGTGTCCAGCTGCTTTCTTTTTGTCCAAATGTGCTTTTGCCAGGTGAGTCTTCTGTCCAGGTGCATGCCGAGGTACTTGGCGCTCTGCTCTTGTGGTATCTTCTCGTTGTTTAACGTAACTGGTGGGCAGGTATCTTTCTTCAGTGTAAATGTCACGTGGACAGACTTAGACTGGTTCGCCTTTATTCTCCACTCCCTGAGCCAATTCTCCAACTCATGAAGATGTGCTTGCAGCAACCGTGATGCCACTTCAGGGTTGCGGTGTGTGGACAATAGAGCTGTATCATCCGCATATCTTGCCACCTTTGTTTCATTCGTTGTGGGCAGGTCAGATGTGAAGATTGTGTATAGAGTTGGCCCAAGTATGCTGCCCTGCGGTACACCTGATTGTATCTCTACGAGTTCCGAGATTTCTTCTCCGGATCTCACCTCGAAACAGCGGTTAGTCAGGTAAGATTTTAGCATGAGGAAAAAGGAATGGGGCAATAGCCTCTTGATTTTGCACAATAGACCCTCATGCCATACCCTATCAAACGCCTGACTGATGTCCAAGAAGACCGCCGAGCAAAACTCCCCCTCTTCCAGGGACCTGCCTATAACGTCCACGATTCTATGCAATAAATAAGTAAGATTATTTAAGTAAGTTGATCAGTACCTTCAGTAAAAGCTTCAGCTGAGTTTGGGTCGACAAACTAGTTATGTCTAGGCTATACCAGTTAATCGTATACATAATTAAGAATAAGTTTAGCCTAGGCCATACTTGTTTGTCCTGAAATCATTTATAGTATAAATAGGGATGTATATACATGCATAGGTAGGTACCTCTCAAGCCAAGCTCCTCACTGGCCCTTTGCGTGGAGCTTACAACGCCGGCTGTCACAGTATTACTCAGCGCAAGAGGACTACCCATTGCTACAACCTGCAAATAAATATTAATTAATCCATATTCTGTTGTTTCAACTCTGCCACAGATCTATAATATAGGTGTCGCAGTCATCTGGTTGAATCTCCTATTCAATTGAATCGCTAGCTCGTTCATTGAATGACGACATTCAATTGAATGACTAGACCGAACGTTGACTAAACACGCGTCACTTAACGTCCAACTAGGTAGCGGATTGAATGAAACATAGCCCTTTGAAAAAAGCGGACGTAAAAGCAGTCAGGCGATTGTAATTTAGTTCATTCTTTTCCCACGCGGCGTTAGTAGTCACCAAAACAAATCAAATGGCATCAAACATGATCAAAAAGATGAACAGTGTCGATATTTCATTGGGCAAACTTCTAGAGGCTTTACCCATAAACGCCACTTGGAGCAAGCAGTTGACCATGGGAGGGTATCTGCCCTCCCCGGACCAGGAGTGCCAGCCGCTTGTCATCTGCGGCTGGCCAGGGCATGCAGGGATGAGGCCGTATGCTTCGGCGTTACCCGTGTCCCTGCAACTTGCTGCAGGTAGTAGCTTTTCGCTCCAGCGATGCTGCTGCCCATCATCAGCCTGTAGTATTTAGCGACACCTTCAGTCGTGATGGTTATACCGCAACCAGTTGGTTGGCAAGCTGGCTGGCTTGGAGTGAAAAATGACATGTTGCTAATGTATGGACATAGAAATTAACTATAAATGGAAAACGTGTCTCCTTATTGAGACCTTAAAGCCAAAATTTATTTATTTAATTACAGAATACAGTACAAACCCACTCGCCGGGCTTTATGTCCGATGAGGAGCCGAGCTTCATCGTCGGAAGACCCTTCACTGGAATACGCAGCGTTGCCAGATCGGACTTCATGTCTACATCTTCTACGAAGCCTGTGTGAGTTGAACCATCCTGAAAATACATTTATTTGCATAAACTTTCGAACAGTGGAATATTAAACACTACTTGCTTCGCTTTGGTGATTTAAAAATACATATTGAAAACATCTAAAATTATCACTGTTTCTCTAATAATTACATATCATACATGTTTCATTATCATCAACATCAGCCCACATCAGTCCACTGCTGGACATAGGCCTCTCATAATGCTCGCCACTTTGACTGTCATGCATGTATGATCCTCTTAATCTATAAAAAAATCTATTAATCGATAAAAACTGCACCAAAATCCATTGCATAGTTTCAAAGATCTCAGCATACATAGGGCAGACACACGAAAGTGACTTTCTTTTATACCATTTTAGTGATAGAGATGAAACAACATACAGTAGAATCCGAATTCTACTGTATGTTGTTAATACTGATATAAGATATTACTGGGTTACACTACAGCATAAATGTACGAAATTTGTTGAACTATGATTGTTATAAGTACGCAATATAGTCAAAATTGATCGTCAAACCGCTATAACACCGCCAGGCCCAACTCTTTAGTACTGTAACCATGGTGCAATAACATGATGCAATTCAAACAAATTACAACCATAAATCTACTCACCATAAGTCTCACGCTCACTACAGCATTAGGTTTATTCACCACGACGTGAGCGTTTGTCAGTATCAAGCCATCTTCCTTCACTATGAACCCAGAACCATTGGACAGAGTGATAGGTTGACCACTAAACAGGTCCATTCTCCGCCCATCTTTTATCTCGATATACACCACAGACGGTGCAGACACAGCCACCACATCAGCTATAAAGTTATACTTCTCTCTTCTACCCTTTAAATCGTTCTCAATACGGGTCGCGGCAAATATTTTCTCTTTCAAACTAACATAACCTATAACACCAGCTACCGCTGCTATAACACTCACATAACTGCTCCTACCATATTTGTTGCTATTTTTACTATCATAACTAGGTATTACGCGACTTAAACATCTGTAATTATTATTAAATTGCGGCTTTAAATTGCAATAAATACGAGAAAACCTCCGTGTTATTGACATTGTAATCTATTATGAAATTGATTGTCAAACTGACGTTTGTAAAGTTTTTTTTTAGTGAGGCAGACGAATAACGGTTAAATAACGAGTATAACGACGTTACTTCGATACAGATTATATTAAATTTGTGGTTCGTTCATTCATTCCGCGCCTTTCACTTCAACATTATAAATGCAAACGAGTATAATCACTTATCTTTGTGCATGCCTTCACCCAGACTTCGCATACCTAGGTAGAATAAAAAAAATCGTTTGTAATGCTATTGAACCCAGTTTTCATCTTTAGCGACTCAATACTTTCTTTAAAAAATAAACACAACGTGACGCAGACAGCCAGAAAAAATACATTCATAGGCGATTTCTGCACTCATCTTATTAAATGTTTCTCAATCCGCTCAATTCTCGTCAATTGTTGTTAGTTACTTTTAATAAAATAAAACTAAAAGGTAGATACTACAACAACTTTTTATTTTAAAGAAACAACAATATTCATACAAATATTCGATTTTTATAGGAATATATTCTTGGTTTACATACATGTAAGTTACCTATATTTACAGAATAATAAAATATTAACATAGACATTTATTTAGACAAAGTTTCCAAAACTTGATCATTTATTATAACTAGGGTTGCCATCCGTCCGTGCGAATTAATTAAATATAAGTTTCATAAACATAAATAAAGCCTGGTGACATTTTTGAATAGGTATGTCTTTAACATTTTTCTGTATGAACATGTCTTGTTTGTATTTGCTATGTATAAATGTAATTATTTACAAAAAAAAAAGTTTTTAAGTATGTTGGCTAGTACCCATAGTACAAGCTTCGGCTTAGGGACTAGATGGCGATGTGTGGCCCAGCGTGGCATTTCTTGTGTAATTTATTTATTACATTAATAAGCTTAATGTTCAGGTATTATGCGTCTGTATCCATGAATTTATTGATAACAATTACCTTCTACTTACAAATACGTTTTAAAAACTATATGTATACAATTTAAAGTCTAATATAAGTGTATTAACAAATACAGGAACTATTCTATATATTATGTACAAAAGATACTTATATATATTCTTATTATACATGTCACCGGAAAATAGCAAGAATCGTAAGTTGATCACTTTCCTAGGTAGTTGATTAACTTTCGGAATATAACAAACGGTAGTTGAAATGTATTATTTTACGCAATGGATTTCAGTTAGTTGATCAATTTACGGTAGCCTAACAGTCATTTAATAATTTACGATTTTGACACAAGTAAAATCGTCCTCAATTGGGCCAATCGTTGCTCAATGTACTATTTAACGGTGCATTATTACCCGTAACTTAATACACTGTTCCCTGATTGGTTGCCGGGATAACGCCACCTGAGCCATTGAACCAATCAACGTTCACCTCACCTTCGTCGGATGATTTTACGGCAAGACCCCGTAAAATGATCAATTTACTAAAATACATACGTTTAAATAATACATTTCAACTGCCGTTTATTATTTTCCGGAAGTTAATCAACTACCTAGGAAATTGATCAACTTACGATTCTTGCTATTTTCCGGTGACATACATACGGAATTCAACTACGGTAGGTACGGAATTCGAACTATAGCAGAACGTACATACCCTCTACCAACATCAAATTTTAACAAATTATTTGTCAAATTTGTCAGATGAAAGATTAATGAATTTTCTTTGATCGTCAAAATAATTAAGCCAATCTTTATCTTTGCTTCTTTTTATTTTTTTATAGTAGCTCGACACAATGGCTTCTCTACGCCATCTGTGTCTACGCCTGATGGAAAGCGAAAGAGTAGTCCTTTCAACTCCTAGGCTTCGGTATTCCGAGGACATAATTTCAAACCGCATGGTCAATACGTGGCAAACAAACAGCTTCGCCACGAGTTAGGCACGCAAAATAAATTAAATACATATGTAGGGTATTAAGGCAAAACAAAATTCTAATTACAATGACTTTGACGTTTCTTTTTTTTTTTTTTTTTCTTTCTGTTGCTCTAACTGTCAGCGATATATTTATTATACAGCCTATTAGTTATTTATCTACTTATTCTATCATTTGCGTATGTATGTTTATTTATCCATTTATCCATCTTTAATGTACATATATATTTCTTACATATTTATTTACATTTTTATTCTGTCACTGCAAACAGGTTCCACCAGAATACCAGCGTCGTTGTGGTGTCCTTGACGCCATAACGGCATAAGCTGAGGATGGAACCTGATTGGCTACACACTTTCGTTCTTTTTCTGTACTTTTTATGTTCTCTGCTCATATGTTATTGTGTATTTATATCATGTATTACTTGTGTCTTGTGTTGCCAATAAAACATTTTTCTTTCTTTCTTTCTTTCTTTAAAGAGAAGCTCAAGTCGCTGTGACAACGGGCAAGTAACTGATCAGTTACCTGTCAGCTGTCACCGCCATGCCGGCCCAACCCTAACCCCACACGAGCTCCGGAAACCCTACTCACCGGCAGAAACATGACCCGTAGGTCATTTCCCTGCGGTATTCTATAGGTTGGGCTATTAATCACATTTTCTGACCAACAATACAATCTATAGTATTTCTTTGATACCATAGTATTGCTCGGTACTGAACTATCTATAGGTACTAATGATATGAAGTCTCATAAGCAATTGTACAATTATTCATAGATCAGAGAATCTTTCTTATTTGGCACCATACATCAGATCTCGAATGATCCATAATCTCAATAGCACGCAGACTAGAATCTATCAGATTTATAGATTGTCTTCACCTACTTAATAAAATAGGTATAATTATTAACTTTAATTTTAAGCTAGAATATTTATTAGCCAGCTTTTTACACAATTTTTTTTCAAGGCTTTTCACAAATGCGTTCGGAATAATCCTTCAGAATTGTTCATTGAAGTTTGACTTTAGTTTGATTTTGACTAATGTCATTCATTCAAATTTGACATTTCGTTTTTTTTATAGTAGCTCGACAGTGGCTTCCCTACGTCTAAAGGAAAGCGAAAGAGAAGCCCAAGTCGTTGTGACAACGTTCAAGTAACTGGTCAGTTACCTGTCAGTTGCCACCGCCATGCTGGACCGACCCTTACCCCTCCGGAAACCCCTACTCACCGGAAGAAACACGACCCGGAGGTCATTTGGCTGAGGTAATCCATAGGGTAGTACAATTAATGTCAAATTTTAATGCGTCTAGTACAATTAATGTCAAATTTTAATGGCGTTCATTCAAAGTTCCCGAATATGAACGGCATTGTGAATAGCCTCAATGGATTGAGATTTCGAAACTTTGAATTTCTTTAAAGACACTAGTTTTCGGGAATGTTAGTGAATGCTTCAGATAACTTTACATGAAATATGTAATAAAAATAATTAATGAATTTGCTTTACAACGAAAATAATTGTAACATACCTATCTTGCGAGGTAGTTTTGCTTTATTATTACGAAGCGAATATCCGGAAGTAGATTACAAATGCGATGATACTCTTTCCGATAGCTGTTAAGAACAAGAATTTTTTTATAATAATTTATGTAGGAATTTAAAAGAATTAAGGCCAATTTGAACCTTACCCAAGCGTTAGTATGCCAAAGCTTTTATAAACACATTTTTAGTCTTACTTAAAATTCCCTCTATCCCCGTTATGCTTCCCATTTGACCTGTTTCAATGCACAATAATTATTCGAATATCACGGTGAGAGCCTTCCGCTCCCCCAACAGTCCGGTGATGATGACAAGGCCGGCCTGGCCATCATCGTAGTCATTTAGAAAAAAAAGGGTTTTTTCGTTCAAGACATTCGCGCCCATTGTACGCTGTGATGCCCAAAGAAAATCAAGTTTCTAACTCTTTCTTGGTTATCTTAACTTACTCCTAAACCCCACACCTGCTACTAGCAACCGCCGTCCCCATTAGCAATACCAACTCCGTTTACCTTTCCGTAATTCCCACTATCCCCGTTACACTTCCCGTTTGCCCCGTTACTGTGTTCGATTGCCCCGTTCCCGTGTTTGATTGCCCCGTTCCCGTTGCTTGTGTGGAAGTCGGGGATGTATGTATAGAAGACGGTGCAGAAAGCAGAGTCGTCTCGTGGTAGTTCGTAGTTGACATGTTTGGCCGCAAGCCAAACGGCTCCCATAGCGCTGGACACCTTTAAGCGTACTAGCTCTAGTTCTGTGGTGATCTGGAAAGAGAACAAGTTAGTTTAACATAGTTTTATGTGTGTTTGTTTAAATTAGTATTTAGCTTAAAGTATTTAAATATGTACCTATATTTGCATACCAATAGTAATTGGTAAATGTGTGTTCCGATATGTGTACGTAAATTAAGACTATTTGTACCACATTTAGCAAATAAATGATTCTTGATAAATTAATCACACTTTCTTAATTGGATCACGAAGCCTATTCTGACCGGCTCATTTGGTAGTGACCTCTGACTTCTGAGCCAAGGGTCGTGGGTAATTCCCGCACAGTACAAACATTTTTGTTCATGAACATGTCTGTTTGTATTGGTTTGGGTCTTTAATATCTATTTACAAAAAAAAGCATATAAGTATCCATAGTACAAATACAAGCTTCGGCTTAGTTTGAGGCTAGATAGCGATCTGTGGCCCGGCATGGCATGTCTTGGGTTATTTATTTACTCTCCGTTTTTTTTAGCATTTAGTAAACGTTAAGTATAAATTTTACGACATTGAACCCTAGACATTCCACCCTGGTGGGTATTTATATTACACACAGCGCCATCTAGTCCCAAACTAAGCCGAAGCTTGTACTATGGGTAGACAACTGATATACTTTCTTGGATACTTTTCCTTGTTTTTGTTTATTGTTGCAAGAGTTATCTCGCAGAAGGCAATAGAAGAGCCAGAACGGGAGAACCACCCTTCATCATCATCCTTTCGCAGTAGGTACATATCTACTGCCTTTGCAATTCATCGTCACAGGGGGTGCGGCGGTAGTTTAATCGCCAAATATCTCGTGACGGGGTCCAGCAGGAGGTCTAAGCGGGGCCACCTCCATCTGCTTGCACGGATCTTCGTCGCCCATCATACGATGGGAGTTGGCTGACGCTCCACCGCTTCCCCAAGGGGGGAGGGGGTCTGTGAGGCCCACGGGGTCATCCATATATTACGTCAACGAGTGGGGGAGTCCATGAAGTGTGACATACAGGGAAGAAAGGAGGCCCACAAAAGGAACCAGCTGTGACAAGAAGGGGGGACGAATCAAAAACTCATGAAATTTATTTGACGCCATTTGTGGATGGCCCCTAAGGCCGCGCTAGAGACGTAAATGGTCGTTCTTAGAACGCAGCATCCCAAGACATCGTCCTAGTGGCGCTTGACGGAGGACCAAGTTTCTATGGAGTATTCTTGACATGTTACTTACTAGAGCTGATGAATTTTGAGCCGATGAATTATGAATTTTGAGAGACCTTACTCACTGCTGTGAGAGCAGTTTGCCTTTGTGGGCTTGGCCAGCTTTGCTAGTCTTACTGGGTTTGTCACTTACTCTGCTAGAGCCGAGCTGCCTCAGCAAGCCGGGCTGCAGCAGTGGCCAGCTGTGCCACAGCGAGCCCACGCACACGACGCGCAGCCGCTGGGCGGTACAACGCCGAGCCAACGCCGCTGCGTGAGCCGCTAAGGACGCGCCCGCTTCGGCGAACAGGTGTTGAGAGAGCAGGTCGCCCTTGTTGGCTAGCTTTGCTAGTTTTATTGTTACACCTGGAATGTAACATTTTGAAAGGTTTATAGTAAGATATGTAAGGGAGCCTATCACCTTTTCGCTCCAAGCCAACCTCACCTGCCCGTGGTGCATCCTGCCGAACAAACGAGACCCTGGCAGCCGACTGGTGGCGGTATAACCGTCATAATTGAACGTTGCTAAATACCACAGACCGATGACAGGGCAGCAGCGTCACCGGAGCGAGAAGCTACACCCTGCGATCGCCAATCTGCCAGCCCAGCGTGGCGATTATTGGACCCTCCAGAGGTTTGCCCTAATTGACGAGCAAATGCCCTTCCAGCTCATGTGTTTTCCTTCCTCTTCCGAACCTGGGTTCTTTAGGCGGGGCGTGAAACGGCATCTCAGTGGGCCTTCAGGGCAAGGCGCAAGGGCGACAGGCACGGTGGGTTGCCCTAATTTGCCTGTCGACCTAACATTTGGACCTCAGGGCCGCTCATTACCATCAGGTGGAGTAAAGTCATCCTGAACGTTGTACTTATAAAAAAAGCTGGAGAGGCCCATGTCCAGCAGTGGACTGCAATAGGCTGATGATGATTAAAATCGAAACTTACTTGCAAACTGAGGCTTATCGAAGTGTTTGTAAGCGTGCGGCAGAAGGTCGGCTCTGGTGTCCGCCCCGAAGTGTTCCCTGATGGTCTCCCAAACGTTGTGTATGGGATGAGGGGACGGCTTCAGCCCGTCCATATCGTCGAAGACTGTCTTGACAGCGCGATGCGCTATCCAATAGGCTGTGGATAAATATCACACAACATAACATACATTGTATCCCAAAGTGGCCGGCGCACTTGTGTTGTGGGTCAGAACAACGAAGGTATCACAAAATATACTTAAATACAAACACCCAGAGACGGAACAAACACAAATGTTCATCACAAGAATGTTGGTCTCGGGTGGGAATTGAACCCCTTGGTTTAGGAAACAGGGGTAGCTTTCTTAGCCAAGCCAACCTCACCTGCCCGTGGTGCATCCTGCCGAATAACAAACGAGGCGCTCGCAACCGACTGGTGACGATATAGCCATCAGATTTGCAGGCGTAGCTAAATATCACAGACCGATGACGGGCAGAATCGTCACCGACGCGAGAAGGTACGCCCATAGCATACTTGTACTATACGGGAATCGAACCCGCTCACTATCACTGTCCAAGGCAGCATACTACTGAAACAAACTGCTCATCAAAAGTTTGATAGCTTATGACATGACGTCATTCAAGAATATTTTTCCTTGTTATGTGTATAAACATTTTGCAATGAGTCGTGCTGTGGTTTCCCGTTGAAAAGAAGTTCAATATATACGTACCACTGCCTTCATCACCAAGAAGGAAGCCCCACCCCCCACAGCCGTATTGTTCCCCATCCGGAGTCCTCAATAAAGCATTAGATCCTGTACCTGTAAAAAAAATAATGTTGCCATTATAATACCCCATATGGCTAGTGATAATACCTGAGACAGGAATATCTATCAATAAAGAAAAAATATTGGGGTTTAAAATTTTTATTTTATTGGTAAGTATTTTGGTTTTGGTAAGTATTCATTTTTTTTTCATTATTCTAATAATAACATTAATTTTAGAATACATTGTTGGTTAAGTCGCATTATCCCCAGTAATGAAGATTGCGGGAAGTTTTTTCCCACTATCCCCGTTAGCAAGATTATAAAATTTTCATTAATTTGTGATGAATAAATAATAGAATTTATTTAGATATTCTTTATTAAAGACTACCGTTGACTTAACATAAGTAGAATAGACGTTGCTTTACATTTATTGTCTTATCACTATAAGAAATCACTTCGAGACATCCTTCAAGTAGAAGAACTGTAATGTTCTGAAGACAGACTGTTTCAATAAATAAATCATTACTATATTTTAGTCCTGTTTTCCGTTTTAATGACATCTTGCATATTCACAAGATGTCATTAACAATACACTCTAACGGCCGTATTCACAAACGTTACTATGCGTCGCGCGAACGCACAGGAACCCAAAAACCTATAGGATTTCGGGCACTGTGCGTCCGCCTGTCGCATAGTAACGTTTGTGAATACGGCCGTAAGATAACACAAATCAACAGGCAGAAACATTTTGTATCCTTGTATTTGCCTTGTAAATACGAACGGAAAGTTGCATTCGCTTTTTATCAGCAAATGTAAATAGAACATTGACTTTTAATATAATATCACGTGCCGATATACGAATACACTTCACACTTTCAAATTGTTATACGATAAGTATCCACATTAAAATTCTAATATCAACTTTATATAATACCTGATAAGGTTCATTTCAATTCGCCTGCAAATTGATGTAAGTCTCTTTTCACGTATGATGACATATTGTATTGTTCAACGGAAATCATTGTATTGTAAATATTGAAGTACCGATATGAATGTTTGTTTACAGATGTGTTATTAACTTCTGCTTGTAGATTTTAGTGTTGTATAGGTCTTTTGGGTATGTGAATAAATAAATATCAGACAACATCACATACATTGCTCCGATCCCAAAGTAAGTAGCTTAAGCACTTTGTTATGAGTAACAGAACAACGAAAAATACTTAATATAAACACCCAGACACGGGACAAACACAAATGCTCATCGCACGAATGTTTAGTGTGTCCACGTAATAATGATAAGTCATGTCTATCATAATATCGGAATTTCTGCCACAGTTGCCAATTTCCTAGACCAAGCAGGAGATTTAAAGTGCATAAACACACACAGGGATGTAAGGAAACGACTTATCATCTTTTCGCTACCGCTAACGCCAAGCCACCCTCACCTACCAGTGGTGCATCCTGCTGAATCACAAACGAGGCGCTGGCAACCTACTGGTGGCGGTATAACCATCACGATTGAAGGCGTAGCTAAATACCACAGACCGATGACGGGCAGCAGCGTCACAGGAGCGAGAGTATCGTAAATCCTCATGCCTAGCGTGGCGACTATGGGTCATCATCATCATCATCAGCCTATTGCAGTCCACTGCTGGACATAGGCCTCTCCAGTTGTTCGCCACTTAGGGCAAACATCTGGAGGATATACCCATAATCCCCACGCTGGGCAGGCGGGTTGGCGATCGCAGGGCGTAGCTTCTCGCTCCGGTGACGCTGCTGCCCGTCAATCGGTCTGTGGTATTTACTATTTAGCTACGCCTTCAACTGTGATGGTTATACCGCCACCAGTCGGTTGCCAGCGCCTCGTTTGTTATTCGGTAGGATGCACCACGTGCAGGTGAGGTTGGCTTGGAGCGAAAAGATGATGGGTCGCTCCCTTACATCCCATGGGTAAAGCCTCCAGATTTTTGTCCAAAGTAGCGGACTACTGGAGAGGCCTAGCAGCTGTCTCAAATATATCCGAGAGTATTTTATAATGTTCTCAGACTAAGTGACAAATATCTAATTGCCAGTCGTACCAGGATCAATCAACCCGCAGACGAGTTATCAGACGCGTTAAGTAGGCCAAGATTGTGAAATTGGGACGCTTACCCTCGGCCGAGATAACCTCTCAACTTGGCATTGCTCGACACAAACTTGTTGTTGATTACAGCCATAATATTATTATCTACATTGATTTATAAGCTTTATTGTAATGGTTCTGGATTCTCGATCGATGATGGTGCATCCTGATGAATAACAAACGAGGCGCCGGCAACGGCGGCAACCAACTGGTGGCGGTATAACTGTCACCGGAAAATAGCAAGAATCGTAAGTTGATCAATTTCCTAGGCAGTTGATTAACTTCCGGAAAATAATAAACGGCAGTTGAAATGTATTATTTAACGTATGTATTTTAGTAAATTGATCATTTTACGGGGTCTTGCCGTAAAATGATCAATTTACTAAAATACAGGTGACGAAGGTGAGGTGAACGTTGATTGGTTCAATGGCTCACGTGGAGTTATCCCGGCAACCAATCAGGGAACAGTGTATTAATTTACGGGTAATAGTGCACCGTTAAATAGTACATTGAGCTATGATTGGCCCATTTGAGGATGATTTTACTTGTGTCAAAATCGTAAATTATTAAATGACTGTCAGGCTACCGTAAATTGATCAACTAACTGAAATACATTGCGTTAAATAATACATTTCAACTACCGTTTGTTATATTCCGAAAGTTAATCAACTACCTAGGAAATTGATCAACTTACGATTCTTGCTATTTTCCGGTGACATAACCATCACAATTGACGGCGTAGCTAAATACAACAACGCCAGTCAATATTTGTCAATAAACCGTTGATTACAGTCAATTGATCTTATGATATCACAACTATTCTATTCATCGAACTTATGTAAGCATTGAACTGTATGTTAACATTGATTTGAATTCGTGTCAGGGTCAAATTTGGCTTCCGGCGTTGACAAGCGTACGAGGCAGTTCTTGATGAATATTAGTTTATTAAATCAGTATTTTTTGATGTCCGCGTTTTAATTTATAAGGACTTTTAGTATTTATGTTTTGTAGAACTGCGACATAATTATGAGTAATACTTATATCTCCTAAGAAGTCCTAAGATGCCCTTTTAGTATCAGTTCAATTGCTTGTTTTCTGTATGTAATAAAAAGCCTGAGGACGCTACGATTGCCGAAAAGAGTTCTAAACTCTGCATGTATAATACCCCACATGTAGAGTTTAGAACTCTTTTAGGTACACCAAAGATATCCACTCCAGCGGCGTTTGTTCTCAAACGTTCACAAAGATCTCCCGGAAATGCAATTCATTCAAATTTGACATAAATCTAGTATGTATAATGAATGTCAAATTTGAATGACGTTCAAAGTTTTCGAATTTAACGAACCATCGAGCTAGTCAACATTAATTAAATTCGCAATATCAGTTACTGGTACGTTATAGTTAGTCTCAATACTGACTAGCAATCTGATAATATCTGTAACTCCAAGCGACTTTAGACCTTACTCACCAGCAATAAGCACCATTCCACCATCAGGAGCGCCGGTAAACAGCGACCCAGCAGTGTCGGACGCTACGTAGATTGCGCTCGCGCACGCTGGGTCCTTCTCTCTCACTCTGGCAGCTAGTTCTGCGTTACTGCTCTCCTGCTCGCACCCGGATAACGTCAGGCCCTGGGGAAGGTGGCGATATTGGTATAATAAATAAAAATAACCGTTCTGTAGTGGGTATCATGCAAGGTTGGTGTCAGGGATGTAAGGGAGCAGCCTATCACCTTTTCGCTCCAAGCCATCCTCACCTGCCCGTGGTGCATCCTGCCGAATAACGAACGAGGCTCTGGCAAACCGACTGGTGGCGATAAAACCATCACGATAGAAGGCGTAGCTAAATACCACAGGCCGATGACGGGCAGCAACGTCACCGGAACAAGAAGCTACGCCCTGCGATCGCCGACCCGCCTGCCCAGCGTGGCGATTATGGGTATATCCTCCAGAAGTTTGCCCTAGGTGGCGAACAACTGGAGAGGCCTATGTCCAGCAGTGGACTGCAATAGGCTGCTGATGATGATGAGGATGAATTAGTGCATCGTAGATTGATCACACTATGACGGCATGCATAAGTGCCGTATCACGCTCCGTGTAAAAACATAATAGGGGTATAGAATTATGACTTTGAGAAAAGGATGGTCAGCTCTTACCGTTTTTGCTTGGCTTGGCGGTGTCACTTCCGTGAACTCACCTAAATTGATACGATTGTTAAACTCAACAGTGCAAATAAATTAACCTTCAATAATTTTTCTGCCAGATACTAACTGGTCCAATAGAAACTAATTAAAGCCAAGATGATTTGTCATCGCGCGAATTATTTATGAGATACAATCATTGTGCAACTTGACTGATTTAAATGATTTACCAGACATTACTAAGAAATGGTTAGTATTTAATTTTTATTACTGAGGTATTTATTTCATAAATTTTTCTAGGATTTTGCTTTCTGCTCTAAGACAATTTTTTTATAGTGGCAAAGCAAATGCTTCACCTCATCATCATAATCTGAGTTTCTTTACCGCACCACGCGTAACCGACTGAAATTCCATCCTCATCATCTCGATGGTTAGCGATCCTCCACTGTACGCTTTATGAGGAACTTCTTGCCTCGCGCATAGGTTTTGTGGAACCAATTCTGCGACAGTTTTTCCGAACAGCTACGACTTTGGAGCCTTCAAGAAACGAGCGTACTCCTAAGGCCGACAACGACCCCAGAACTCGGTTTGAGTTGCGGTTGGGTGTCCATGGTCGGTGTCGACTGCTTACCACCAGGCATCACACTTGCTCCTCTGCCGCCTCTTGCATAATTTTTTTTTATCTAAAACTAAGGGTCGTTCCACATTTATCGCCGGTCAAAAAAGCCTTTATGTCTATGATATAAGGGTGTTACTAATGGCATTCGTATCGGCTCGGCTCGGACGACGCGTCGCACGGCGAAACGCATGTAAGTAAACGTAGAATGGTGTTACGCACACTGCTTAAGCCGATTCCGCGTCGATAAATGTGGGGAGACCCTAATACGGACGGAATATAAAAAAATCCTTACCAAACTATCCAAAGGTTTATCCTTCGGGATCCCAGCGTTGAGTTTAGCTGTGTGCAGCATTGCCAGGATCCTGTCGGCACACGCCTCGATCCCCAGTGTCCAGTGGTTGGTTCCCGGCCCGCTGGCTGTGCCCAGAACTTTGCCGGTTCCATCGCAGATAATCAGGTTTGAGTGTGTCGCTCCCCTGAAAACAAGAATAAAGTACTTTATAGAAGTTTTGTTTACTATATTGGGCACATTTTTAAGAAGGGCATAGCGAATCTTCGTTCAAATCGAGCCGCCCGTCCGAGGAAGGACGCCACCCTATAGAATACCGCAGCCTCCGGGTCGTGTTTCTGTCCCGCAACAAACTCAACAGTTAGCCATTTTTAAAATATATAATACATAAAAATCATTTTAATAAGCATCTATATTTATGTGGGGGCACATGCCTTATTTGCGAACATAATATAGATACCCCTTGAGACTATTTTGTTTGTAAATGAACGCAAATACTCGTAAAAGACGTACTTCATAGTAATACCTACTTTAAAAGCGTCATAATAATCAATTGTTCTAGTATACAGGATAACTTATGTATAGGATAAGTTAATACATATATACTTCGTACGTCGCAAAATGCATGTAACAATGAAAAAACATTGTTATTGCTATCATAACACGATGGAAATTAATCTCCTATCTTTATTGCATTGCAATAAAAATTACTATCATACTACGTTTATCTAATCATAGCCAATATTAGGAGAATGTTTTGAAAAGGGGGCTATCATTTTCTCGCGAAAGATAAGCTGTGCCAAATTTGTTATGAAAACTAATCAGTAGACCTTTTAGTCATATTATGTGTTATTGTTTTTTCGTTTTGAGGAGCTCGGTGGCGCCGCGGTCTTGTACGCTTAACAATGATCGCAACGTTGTGCAACCATTGGCGCGGTCAATCCGATGATGGGTAACCAAAATTTGACACCGATTTCCTCCGTGCTTCGGAAGGCACGTTAAGCTGTTGGTCCCGGGTGCTATCTTTTACAACTCAGATATCAGTCGTCACATCATATCAGAGATGGTGATAATTCCTAACTGGGAATAGGTATAGCTTACCCTAAGTGTTGCGGAGGTCTGATGGCAGTCGCTGTGTAAAAAGCTTAGCCCTCGCCAAATCTCTCAGTTTGGGAAGCCGACCCTAAGACAATCGGGAAAAAGGCTAGGATGATGATGATGTGTTATTGTTTTTTCGGGCCTATAGATCACCATTATTATAATTATTTAATTGGGAATAGGCACGGCGAATAGGCACCGTTATATGGTACAAGTCCTACGACGCGCACAGCGCGTTTCGCCTCTACCTTCATAGTGTGAACGGCTAAACTATGGAGCTCTTTGCCGGGCTTCTTGTTCCCCGAATAATAATGTTCCGAGAGAGAGAGAGACATTTGTTTTCATTTTAACATAAACAAAACACCCCGACAAGGAAACAAATGACATTAAATATACTTTTTTCTTCAAGTAATTAACAATTAGATACGAGTAGCTAATCTTTCTCAAACATACGTAACAGCTTATCGTTACACAAATAGACAATCAATAGATAGATCATGAACTTGGCATTGTGTTTTCTTTAGCGTTAACAGATAAATAACGTAGTACTATGTTTGTTCACCTTGTTTGAACGGAAAATTGGTTAAAGTCCACATTATTATATCTATTGAATTAATTAAATTATTTAATTTCTAACTTCTATTGTCTTGTGTAGGTAATGGTCGACCACATATACATGTAAAAACATATTATGCAAGGTATATTCTCAGTATGGTTTCCGAATTTAGCATAGAACCACCTCATCTGATTCCGTGGATATCGTAGATAGATATTGACTGAGGGAATCGGGAAACGGCCAGCAGTGTTTACCTGGGTACAAATAAAACTTACTGCGGTCACTAAGAAAGGAAGCGACCTATCCTCTTTTCCCTCCAAGCCATCCTCACCTGCACGTGGTGCATCCTGCTGAATAACGAACGAGGCTCTGGCAACCAACTGGTGGCGGTATAACCACACAATTAAAGGCGCAACTACTACAGGCCGATGACTGGCAGCAGCGTCACCGGAGCGGGGAGCCACGCCCTGCGATCGCCAACCCGCCTGCCCAACGTGGCAATTATGGTGTTTGCCCAAAGTGGCGAACAACTGGAGAGGCCTATGTCCAGCAGTGGACTGCAATAGGCTGATGGTTATGATGACAGAGCCGACCTTTCAGGCCACCTGCGACCGCTTATATACGGATTAGTCAAAATGTTACAGTAGCTCGTATGTTTTTTCCTTCCTCTTACAGTCCTGGGTTCTTTAGGCGGGGCGTGAAACGGCATCTCAGTGGGCCTTCAGGGCGAGAGACGCAATAGGTTTGTTCTATCATGCCTGTCGACCTAACTTTAGGACCTCACGACCGCTTACCATCAGGTGGAGTGAGGCCATACTGAAAGCTCTTCATCTACACTAATATTATAAAGAGGAAAGATTTGTACCTATTTTTGTATGTTTGTAATGAATAGGCTCAAAAAGTACTGGGCCGATTTAAAAAATTCTTTGAAAAAAATAGGGATCCTTGGTAAAATTTGAACAATGTAACCGAAGGTGTAGAACTATAAGAAAGGTAGGGCATAGCGAATCTTCGCTCGAATTGAGCTGCCCGTCCGGGGAAGGACCTCCACCCTATAAAATACCGCAGCCAAATGACCTTCGGGCCGTGTTTCTGCTGGTGAGTAGGGTGTCCGGAGCTCGTGGGGGGTTAAGGTTGGGCCGGCATGGCAGTGGCAACTGACAGGTAACTGACCAGTTACTTGCCAGTTGTCACAGCGACTTGGGCCTCTCTTTCGCTTTCCATAGTAGGTAAGCTTTTATGTCGAGCCACTATAAAAAAAAATGAGTCTCCTGCTGCTGAGGCTGCTAGTATTTTAAACATAGTCAAAGTGTAAAGTAACAGTAACGCGTAGACAATAAGTGCATGGTCCTTGAGTACACGCCCAAGTAGGTCGATAAACCTCCACTTTGATACCGATAGAGGTTATTTCCCGCTCACCCGCATTCCGATAGGGAGATAATATTCCGGTAGATTTCCAATCGATTGACAACATTAAAGAGTTTTATAGTATGTAGACGATTGGTGGATAATATGGTACGATTAAATTCAGAATTGGTTTAACTAACTATACCTACGGATAGAACAACACTAGTGGGGGGTTAGGGTTGGGCCGGCCATGGCGGTGACAACTGACAGGCTGACCAGTTACTTGCCAGTTGTCACAGCCACTTGGGCTTCTCTTTCGCTTTCCATCAGGCGTAGGGAAGCCATTATGTCGAGCTCCTATAAATAAAACAACAACAGAAGTTCAATACGGTCTTTTAGAGGTAGGGCACGAATTTTCGGTATTAGTAGACCTACACGTAATAATTGATAATAATTAATATAATTGTAATATCAATGATTGCTAGGTTTCAATAAATAACCCATAAGCGTTTGTTCATAACTGCACTTATGCGTAACATTTCTCACACACACACACACAAACACATTATGCAACGAAAAGCCTAGCTGTACTGGTCTATTTGCACAACTGGGTATTAGAAACTAAGTAGGTAGGTATTATAGCTTGAAGTAAGTATATGATCAACCTATTACAGAGTGTTGCGATAGTTATATAGATATTCTTTATTGCACAAAATCGGGGGGGCACGAAAGTGCCCCCGCCAAGTCGAGCGCGAAGCACAACCATCCTTTACTGGCACCATAGGCTATTATGGCTAAAAAGTGTAATTAGTCCGTCTTTTAGCTTATTCAAAAATAAAAGACACGTATTTTTCCTTTTTTCATTCAAATAAACAATAGCAAAGATACAAGGCATCAAAAGTTAGGAGTATTTTTAAATTAGACTAAAAATTACAAAGTTATAGCCCGTTGAAATTACGCGTGACGTAACTCGGTGAGGCATCTTTACGGGAGCGAGTAACGTCAAAGACTCCCACTCCTAACTTTTGATCCCTTGTATCTTTGCTATTGTTTATTTGAATAAAAAAAGGAGAAATACGTGTCTTTTATTTTTGAATAAGCTAAAAGACGGACTAATTACAATTTTTAGCCATAATAGCCTACTGGAGATGCCTATGTGTATTGGTATGACCGAAAGTATTCACATAATTTACACAATCGTGTTATGAATACTTAAATTACTCTGTGGAGGGAGTGTACAATCATACAAAGAGGAATAACCTTTTGTACATTCTAAAAAGTGTTATCTGCTAGACGTCATGAATACAGTAAGGAAACTTATCGCAAAGCCTTTGCAATTATTCTCGAAGATTTTACATGAAGATTTTAGATAAATCATCACTATGACAATCTTTTACCTGGTGTACCTGGCACCTACAAGTCATCTGTCCAGTAACCTGCCACTCCATACCGCCTATTCGTTATTGCTAAAACACAGTTTACCTTCCCAGTTGCGTAGTAAAAGAACGTACATGACAAAACAAACGTACACATAACTCAGAAATACATTCACCAATGGACACACACCATCGTTCAATAATAGACCTTGCTCAAACGTCATAAGAACTGAAATGCATTCGCTACGGTTACAGCCAAGTTATGTCAACAGCGTCCGAATGCATTTTATTAGTCGATCATCGAACAAAAGTGAACTTAAAAGCCAAGGTTGACCGCAAATGAATAGTTGGAATTCCTCATAATAAAACGTTTGTATTCCGAACTTCTGTAGCGGTTGTAATAGGGTTTATTTTCGATTGGTAACTATTTCGTCGGCGTGTCAGCCCCGCCAACCATTTAGCGGGCTCTGATTGGTCGACTTTCGTGTTTATTGCCACAATTATCAACTGGATCTTGTTTAATGCCAAAACAATTGCTTATTTAAGCGAATGGTCAATGCAAAAGCGATGTATAAGAACTATGTTTGGCCTGAAAACAACGGATAGCTGTAAACCTTATTTTGGAAAATACAAAATTCTGACACTTCCGTCTTTGTATATTTTGGAAATGGCATTGTTCGTGAAAGCAAATCCGTCATTGTTCCTGCGTTTGGAAGATGTTGTTAGTCGGAACCGACGTGACAGCACCAGACTACGAATGGTCCCCTCGAAGACAGCTCTCATGAGCAAAAGTATATTGTGCATGGCACCAAGAATTTTCAATAAACTCCCTGTGACCCTTAAACAATTAGAATTTAATGAATTTAAATTAAAAGTAAAAGCTCTATTAATCGACAGATGCTATTACAACGTGACGGACTTTCTTAACGATAAATGGTGGTTTATCCACTACTGACGCAGGAGTAGAGCAAGGCAAATCCACTACTGACGCAGGAGTAGAGCTCATCAAACACGTTTTTGATGCTTGGGAAAAAAAGCAAGATGCCATAGGAGTTTTTTGCGACTTGTCGAAGGCGTTTGATTGTGTTGATCACCAAACACTGCTGGTGAAGTTACGGCACTATGGTGTTGCAGATAAATCGCTTTGTCTACTACAGTCATATTTAAGTGACAGAATTCAAAAAGTTAATATCAATGGCACAGATTCTTCTGGTGCCCCTTTGTTGATGGGTGTGCCCCAAGGCTCAATATTGGGACCGCTGCTTTTTCTCATCTATATAAACGATCTTCCGCACTTTACAAATAATATATGTGAGACAGTATTGTTTGCAGACGATACTTCCCTCATTTTTAAGGTAAATAGAAAGAAAACCAACTTTGATGATGTAAATTGTGCTCTCGCTAAAATAGTACACTGGTTTACAAACAATAACCTGCTGCTTAATGCCAGGAAAACCAAGTGTGTTAAATTTACAATGCCAAATGTCAAACAGGTTAACACTAATATTATCATGAACAATGAAGTTATTGAATTAATTAACTCTACAGTATTTCTTGGCATCAATGTAGACACGAAGTTGCAATGGGGTCCTCATATTGCTGTCCTGGCTGGAAGGCTTAGTTCAGCTGCATATGCGGTAAGGAAAATCCGGTTTTTGACTGACGTTGAAACGGCAAGGGTTGTTTATTTCAGTTATTTCCATAGCATTATGTCATACGGTATTCTATTATGGGGGTCAGCTGCTGACATACAAACAATCTTTGTACTGCAGAAGCGGGCCATCCGCGCTATATATGGTTTAAAGACACGCGAATCACTTAGAGAACGTTTTAAAGAAATTAACATAATGACGGTAGCATCACAGTATATCTTTGACTGTCTTGTTTATGTACGTAAAAATTTAAGTCAATTTAATAAAAATTCAGATAATCATAATTTAAACACTAGAAATAAGCACAAGCTTGCCGTTCCACGTCTGAGGCTGAGTAGGGTGAGTGGGTCGTTTGTAGGATTGGGTATCAAAATGTTCAACAGGTTACCGGAACATATTGTTGAACTGCCCATTCATAAATTCAAATCATACATGAAGTCCTTACTTATAAAAGGGGGCTATTATAGAGTAGAAGATTTCCTCAACGACGACATCTCCTGGACTGCTGCTTCATAGTAAACTTTGCATTGTATAGACTCAACTTTTATTTTGTATTGTTTAACTTTAAAATATTTAAAAATGTTGTAATACCAAAACATGTAACAATTGGCGATTTAAAAAGAGTAACTACCGAGTTTCTTGCCGTTTCTTCTCGGTAGAAATCTACTTTCCGAACACGGCGGTAGCTTCTTTTAAATTGCTTTTATTCACATTCTTACATTACTTTTTATATTTTTACTGTATTTTTACTTGACGATTCATAAGTGCTTATTTTAAGTCTATGTGAATAAAGGTATTTTGATTTGATTTGATTTGATATGAAGAAGGTTTGCAGTTAAGAGATAAGAACTTCAGTACAATGTAAGACGATGCGATTAGTTTTTTATAAGTCAATTAGAAGTGGTTACGTGAAGTAGCACGTATTGTCAATGATATGACCAACTGAAGCTTGCAAATCTGGTGAGCTGTGCTGTGTCAATAAAGGTTCTCTGTCATATCACTGCATTTCGATTTAAATCCGGCAGAGAAACGCCGAGCATTTCCAAAAAGACACCTTTACAAGAAGTTTGGGTAGCTGTTCGCCCTAAATGGCGAACAACTGGAGAGGCCTATGTCCAGCAGTGGACTGCAATAGGCTGATGATGATGATGACTTATACGTGTTAGTAGGTAGGTAGGTACCTACGTAGGTACGTGTATAATAAATTTTACTTTTTTTGGTTAAGTTAAGGAACTTAGCTTCATACACTTCCGAGTGTCTTCATTAGATTTAGGCAACTATCTATTTTTTATGAAATAGGGGGCAGACAAGCAAACGGCTCACCTGAGATGGTAAGTGATAACCGCCCCTCATGTACCTAGGTAGGTACATTTGCAACATCAGGGGTTACAACTGCGCTGCCGGCTTTTAAGAAAGAGCTAAGTTCTTTTTCTTCAAGATTTGAGGGTCGTAGGTATCGGTCCGGAAATACCGCTGGCGCAAAGCATTCCATAAGGGGCTGCGCAGACGACAGACTTTTTGTGCGATAGATTCTGCGTCTGAGACATTTAAAAAGAGCATCTAGGCACAGATTAATAAATAGTTACTTAGGTCCCTACAGGTCTGCCAACAGAATGATCGAAGATGTGCGTTGAGTCTGTGAAATATCCGCGACAGATTTTAGCGCGTCGTGTGCGTTACTGCTTAAAATTGCATCATAGACTAAAAAGTGCGTCACGGGCAGAAAACTGCGACAGAAGCTCTCGGTTGTGGACTGCCAAGTAACAAGATCACCATCCTTACAGATAGTCGTCAGGTTGGTAGGTACTAATAGACTAGTCTTGGTAACTATATGTAGATGCATACAATACCTATATCTAGAACATTCATGACTACCTACAAATAGGTACCTATACAAACTTGAAGGATGGACAAATATTTTCAAATAATTCGGTCAGAGTGTAGGGCTCTAAATGATATTGTTAACCCTCTTATGCTGGCTGTACCCGAAATAGGTATCATTCATTCATGAATGATTGATGAATGATTCATGATGAAATAGGTATATTCACATTAAAAAATACCTACCTACCTAGGCACCTACCTACACCTTACGAGTTTTAATTTCTACACAAAAAGCTTTCTTAAGCTAAACTGCATCGAAACAAAACGCCTAAAGGTTTTTTAAATACCAATGCAGTTTGGACAGGTTTTACATTAGGTAGGTAGGTAGGTATAATACATTTTAATAAAAAGCAATTAATTAACATAAACATTGGAAAACAAATTGTACACACGACATTGACATTTAAAACGAACGAAGTCTTTACTCATTGCAAATATCACGGTAGACATAGGTAGATTAAAATATTTGCGTACAATAAATTAACCAAAAAATCGTTTCATACAATACAAATTTACATAGGTAGGTAGGTATTTAAGTTATCTTGTGAGAAACGAAAACAATAGTTATTACACAATTAAATAGAAGCACTGAAGCCTTATTAAACTACAATTGGATAATAAATTCTTTAATTAGCGGCATTGTACTTACGAAATGCCTAGGAATGTTTTCAAGGCAGTCTTACCACTTTCAAATATTGTATTGTACGAAAATACTTTATGCACGATGCGTTTATGAATTATTACATACCCTTCTACACCTCCGAAGTACTTGGTAGCGTCCATGATAACAATTTTCACAAAGTGGGCGTGTGTGATAACTTTCAACTGTTTGTTGATAATAAAATGTTCCGGTATTGATTAGATTAATGAGAAACAACCTCTCCAGGTAAACGCGACGAGAAAACTGATTAGAATGAATGGTTTGTTGTTGACGTACGCTGTGGAATGAGTGAGTGAACGATTGGGTTTGCGTAGTGCGGCGTGTGGCGGGCGGACATTGTTGACATCTTGATCACGACTCGTTATAATAACGACTGCGTTTCGTTTTTGTGTGCTTTTAACATAACAGACATTGAATTTTTTAACCGATTCGACTGATTTTTTTTGTTGTAGGTATGTATGCTACCACTTTCTTCCGATTTGAAAAGTATTCCTTTGTTTGAAAGTACTTGGTCCCATTTTGTCAATATTTATTGAGGTATGTTTTTAATTTTTGTTAAAAAATGCTGTTATCAATTTGGCTTTCTTGTAGTAATTTATATACCGGAATTCTGTATTTGGGACTGTTTATTAAAGACGGGAAGGAAAAGGGAAGTATAGAATTGGGTTTAATAATGCGCTAGTCTGTTAAAATACGAAAAGGTCCGAATAAAATTACAAAATATGTAACATCTCGTATATTTATACATAATAATATTTATATCGTTCACACATAAACATACAACACCCGACTAATGAATATTATTAAACATCGAATACACAATCGAATAAGTTTGAGGAACGTCGAGATCTTTATCATTTATTTTGACTAATTTTAAGGGTACCCGTTTATATCGATCTCGGGCTGATGACTAGATCGTGAATTAGTATTTTATTTACTATTAATTTCTTATCATACAAACTTAGTTACAAAAAAAAAACATTCTTAATAGAACTACGAACGCACAAATTGTAAAAATAAGTCAAACGATAAAATAAATTATTTTTACGATAAATAAAATTGTTTTGACAGGTACATTCAAAGACAATGCAAATTTTATCACAAAAAACCGAGTGCAATTTCTTGATGAAGAAGGTGTTATAGGTGTAAGTTAATTAAAACATTTGTACTATCGTCAGTCATCAACCCAATTAAGAATAATATGATTAGATAAAATACCAGTTTACAAATACTTACATAAAAAGAGGCACTGTCAACCACCTTTCATTCCTCTTCTATTTTTTGTACACAAAAACACATTGCATAAAATTATAAAATATCTTATAGGCCACATAAATTCCGACACAATTTTAGTTAATCTGAATAAATTTAACAAATTTAAATGAAAAGCAAGGTTTGACTGATGAAATACATCACCCAAACATGACTTTAGATCTAATGAGATCTAATCTGGCTTTTTTGTCAGTCAGTTGCAGTCATTATTGTAATTACCGGCTTGCAGATGTCAAATAAAAATAAAGAAGCTAGTGCTTGTAACTAAAAAATAATCGTATAATTGTTATTGTGAATACACTGCGTTCTTGCGTACATATCATAAGAATGTTCTTACATCAATCAACTTTACGCCTTACAGGAGTTCTGACACTGGACAGAGTTTGAGGAGTATTCTAGTATCACACGTTATAGATTTTGTATAGTCAGGTGTGATGAGTAGGTAAGGATAGTTTCGAGGAAATATTATGTAGGTCACCGAGTGGTGTAGCTGGGTTATTGAAAGCTGAACTACCGATAGCTTTTTTATCAATCTTCGTCTGGGCAAGCCAAGCTTAGCACAACAACGTAGTTTTTTTACCTGTAAAGTCAACGACAACATGTTCCATTTTATAATGTTTGAGTTGCAAAAGTTTCTTATTTTTTATTTGTATAAAAATGACTTAGATAATAACACTAACATTTCATTTTTTCCAGTTCTAAATATAAATAAAATCTCGTCATTAGTTATAATTCTAATATTCTTTTTTATATTAAAGCCCAAAAACAATTTTTTAATAATAATATCAGAAAAATTATTCTCAATGTAGAAAAACATTATTGGGCTTCTTAATTTTTTTCACATAATATCTACAATTTAGGCGGTTTTTATTACGGAGATTTTTCTACAAAGTTTATTTCTGACAACTATCTTTGTAGTGAAATAAGCTATCGGAAATTTCATCTTCATCCCAGCTATCCTACTAGCTCTAAGTATTAATCAAAGCTATAATATTAGGAAGGGCAAGAAGTTAACGTCATAGATTTTATAGCCTTATAAGGCATCTAGCTTACCTACACATAAATGTAAATATATAGGACTTAGGATACTAACAATCAATGAATTTTATTCACCAAGAAAAGGGTAAAGCCGAAAAGGTTTTGAATTAAGTACTACCTACATTTGGAATTCGCGGTTTCGGCTATAAATTCGAAGAGATTTGAGCCTTCTGTTATTTACAAATTCCAAAACATACATTGTGGGTATACTAACAAATCGTTTTATAGTTCCTCCTTAATTTTAACAACATTTAGCTATCTAATGTACAATTTAAGTAGGTACATAATTTGATTTTTGACAGTCTTTTCAATAAATAATTCACTTTATAATTTTACGTACACTAAAAGTCTCGTAGATTTTATACGGTTAGCTGAATTGTCATAATATTAAGTACTATTCTACTCTATTTGTTACAATGGAAGCTATACAGTTAATTCATTGACATATTTCGAGTATTCATCAAATAAAAGTTCAATGAACTTGTGTGTTGATGTGACTTTACACAAAATATATCAATAAATGTTATTTATTTGTTATTGGTGTTTTAGTCAAGTATACTTTATTACAATAATTGTTACATTTTAGGTTGTTAACATACATTAAACGTGTACTTTTCATATTATTGCTTATCAAATGTATTTTAAGTTCTCCTTTATAAAATCGTACATTTTAACGTTGAACTATTTATAATAATTACTTAATAGGATAGTTTTAAAACTAAATGAAAAAAAAACAGGACTCCAAGTTTATTTCACATTTTTTCTAAATAATAACGTTTTAACGAGACACTTAAACATAATTTACAAACATCACTTGTTGACTAAAACGTTATACGTTATTATTATGCTGTTATTTCTATAACGTTATCACTCGTTGTCACAACGTCCGTTATAACCGTTCGCTAGAAGCGAAAACTGTTCGCTAGACACATGCGACGGTTGATTGGAACTGTGGATTTTGCCGTCGCATGGTTAGACGTCACCTGAAAAAAAAAGAGAAGTTATACTCGTAAACTTAAGTAGGATAATGGTAGCGTGATTAGAGTCCTTACACAAAAAAATAGGATAATAGTATTTAGAATCGCAGTCCTCTGCTGGACATAGGCCTCTCCAGTTGTTCGTCACTTAGGACAAACATCTGGAGGATATACCCATAATCGTCACGCTGGGCAGGCGGGTTGGCGATCGCAGGACGTAGCTTCTCGCTCCGGTGACGATGCTGTCCGCCATCGTGTCAATGGTATTTAGCTACGCCTTCAATTGTGATGGTTATACCGCCACCAGTCGGTTGCCAGCGCATCGTTTGTTATTCGACAGGATGCACCACGGGCAGGTGAGGTTGGCTTGTAGCGAAACGATGATAGGCCGCTCCTTTACATCCCATTAGGCCGCTAGTACACAACCCTAAAACTGTCGTCAGCAAGGTGACTGACCTCTCACTAGCGCGGGTGGTATGCGAGTGCGTCGGCTCAAGGCGAGTGCGTCGGCTTGGCCGGTCAGCATCATCTTGTATGCGTGTGACCATCATCAGGAGGTGACTGACCTCTCACTAGCGCTCGTGGTGTGGGAGTGCGTCGGCTCAAGGCGAGTGCATCGGCTGGGTCAGTCAGCATCATCCCGTATGCTTGTGCCTATCATGAGGAGGTGACTGACCTCTCACTAGCGCTCGTGGTGAGCGAGTGCGTCGGCTCAAGGCGAGTGCATCGGCTGGGTCAGTCAGCATCATCTGGTACGTCTGTGCCCATCATAAGGAGGTGACTGACCTCTCACTAGCGCTGGTGGTATGCGTGTGCGTCGGCTCAAGGCGAGTGCGTCGGCTTGGTCAGTCTGCATCATCCCGTATGCTTGTGCCTATCATGAGGAGGTGACTGACCTCTCACTAGCGCTCGTGGTGTGGGAGTGCGTCGGCTCAAGACGAGTGCGTCGGCTTGGTCAGTCAGCATCATCCCGTATGCTTGTGCCCATCATCAGGAGGTGACTGACCTCTCACTAGCGCTGGTGGTACGCGTGTGCGTCGGCTCAAGGTGAGTGCGTCGGCTTGGCCAGTCAGCATCATCCTGTATGCTTATAAGCATCATCAGGAGGTGACTGACCTTTCACTGGCGGTGGTGGTATGTGAGTGCTGCTCGTGGTCGTCCAAGGAGTGCGAGTGCGTCGGCTTGGCCGCCCTCCGGGAGCCGTCCCCGTCGCTCTCCCGGCGCGTCCCACCGCTGCCGCAGAAGCATTTGCAGATAATGCGCTTGAACGCGAATCTGGAAGGAGAAAGTGGTTTTTATTAGGAAATGGCTGGCATTTGAAGATTACTTTTTTCTTTGAATAAGTAAATGGGTGCCAACTCGCCTGTTGTTAAATAAGCGACATTACTACGATGGAGCGCGCTCACATTTGAACAACTGACCTGAACTCCTAAAATATTTAAAAGTTATTCAAGTAGTCCCGTCCCCCCCCCCCCCCCCGTATAAGATCTTCAATTCTCACATTTATCCAGTTGATGCCAGTGGCAAGTTATCTCTCGTAATAGTCATAGCCCAGAGGATTAGCAGGCTGAAGTGGCAGTGGGCAGGAAACTCGGTAAGAACAAAGAACTAACAGGTGGCTGTTGTGGACGAAAAGTTCTGGACAGGAGATCTGTCGACAAGAAATCCGGCGTGGGACGCCCTCCATGGGAAGGATGCCAGCAGCTTGCAAAAGTAGTTTGCTGAGTTATAACTCCAAGCTTTTAGACCAGCCCTACCGTCAATGACCAAGTCGTTTTCAATAATACTGACCTGAAGTCCTTCGAGAAGAGTGCATAAATGAGCGGGTTGATGGCGGAGTTGCAGTAGCCGAGCCAGAACAGCACGGAGAAGACTATGGGCGTGACGCACTCGCCGCAGAAGGCGCGCACCACGTACACGCTGAAGAACGGTAGCCAGCAGAACACGAACCCCCCCACGATGATGCCGAGGGTCTTGGCTGCTTTCGTCTCCATTCTGAACCGCTTCACCTTTGGGAGAGGAACATTGTGTTATATCAAGCAGTACGTTTTCTGGTGTTTTTTTTGGACTTAGAATAGGAATGACTAAGAGAATATCAGGAAACGGGCAGCAGCATAAACGGGCAACAATTAAAACCTACTGCCACCTACCCACCTGTGTCAAGCGGTATGACATGTGGTATTTAGCAACGCCTTCAATCGTGATTGTTATAACGCCAGTATAATCAGTCGATTGCTACAGGCCTTCGCACTGACATTTTAGTGGGATCCCATAGAATAGATAAAACATCATGCCTACTGATGATCTATCATCTTTTGATAGGTTCTAAGGGAACCAAAAAGACCAGATATCCATCTTAGATTCTAATGGTGTATCTCACTAGCATTGTTAAACTCACCTGCGCCTTAATATTCCTCTTCCCCATCCTCCTGGTAGTCCTCGGCTTATCATCATACTCATCATACAACGGCCCCGGGGTTAAGTGATGGGGGGGAGGTCTGACCCTCAGCCTACTCTCCGTGAGTTCCCTCCCGTCTCTCTCGTAGTGGACAGCGTAAAGGCTAGGGCTTGGAGATCGGCTGGGCGATCTGCTGTTCTCCAGCGCTGGGCAGATCTGTTCTGATGATGGGTAGGACACGGAGATCTTCACTTTCTCGTGGGCCCGTCTGGCGCTGGAGTGTCTGAAAGTAGATGGGGAAGTTTGTTAAATGAGGGCTCAGAAAGTATACATTCCATATGTAAATGCTACTATATCTATCAAGTTATTATAATACCTTGCTTAGGAATGTCTTGACTCATATACCAGGGTCGGGATACCCACTGGGAATCGACGCTACCCCTCCTCAGCTCAGTACTTAGCGCTGCGCCGCTTGAAAACGACGTCACTGACCACGTGTATCCGAAAAAACGTGTCGTCGTCTTCCTTGGGGTCGTTGATCGGAGCGCATGGCCCCTCCAAAGCCCTCACCACAACCCAAAAAGCCCTTTTAGTCGCCTTTTACGGCAGGCAGAGATACCTGGGCAGTATTCTACGCCCCATTCCGCAGGGCAGAAGCACTTGCAACCACTAGACTAGACCAACTCAACAACAACAAACAACAGACTTTGGTACTCATTGTTTTGTTGTTTGGTACTTGTTGAAGCACCTACTAATGTAAAAGGTGAATAACTTATTAGTGCAATTAAGTGCGTGCTCTCATCAATCAAATCACTTAATTATGTTTGCTGCGGACATTTTACACGACATGATATACGAGTGGTTCGTCCTGTCTGTCTAAGGGGCGTACTGCACCGATCAATCAATTTGTGCTTCGGACTAGAACGGTTAATTAACGACACATTATACAGTTATCGAAGTGTTGAAAACTGTTATTAACATTAAATGCTATTAATTCATCATCAGCCTATTGCAGTCCACTGCTGGTCATAAGTTGTCAAACATCTGGAGGCTTTACCAATAATCGTCACGCTGGGCCGGGGGGTTGGCAATCGCAGCGCGTCACTCCTCGCTCCGGTGACGCTGTTGTCCGTCATTGTAATTAGCTACGCCTTCAATCATGATGGTTATGCTCCCTTCAGTCAGTTGCCAAAGCCTCGTTTGTTATTCCGCAGGATGCGCCACGGGCAGGTGAGGATATTATTATTATACCTACAGGTAAAGGAAAAAGTGCCTAAATTATGTACAAGTTGTCTAGAATCCATAGTGCAAGCTTCGGCTTAGTTTGGGACTAGATGGCGCTGTGTGGCCCATTTATACTCGATTGAGTTGCGGGTGTCCATGGGCGGCATCGACTGCTTACCATCAGGCGTCACACCTGCCACGTCTTGCATAAAAAAAAATTATCTACCTTCTCAGTCTCTCCGGAGACGCGCTCAGTGAGGTGCTGGTGGAATGGTTGGAGGCAGTAGACAGAGGAGACCCGTGGGGCCGGTTGGACCCTCTCCCTCTGTGGATGCGAAGCGTCAGCCGGTTGTCATCGAAGCGGTTGCCCATGCCTTTACCTGAAACCATATTCAAGAGGAGTGTGAGAATCAGTGAGTCAGCTCGCAGGTCCAGCGGCATGGCGGGTTAGTGGTCACCGGAGCGACAAACGTCCTGCGATCGCCAACCCGCCTGCCCAGCGCGGCGATTATGGTTAAACCCTCCAGATGCTTGACCAAGGTACGAACACCTGGAGAGGCCTATATCCAGCAGTGATCATGAGTCTGAACTGAATTCTCTGCAGAAAACATCTCATTGAACAAGTAATTGTAGTGATGATCATCATCAGAATATCTGCAAATCTGGAGCCTGCAAATCTGGATCTGGGCCCCCTATCTCCCACCCGCCTTAGTCACCACTCTTGGTCAGCGGTTTAGAAGCCGCAGTAGATCTCATTGTTACCCAGGTAAACTTTGCTCTCCTCTCTTCGTACTCCATTAGTAGTTTTCTACGACACCCACGGGATGGAATGAGATGGTCCTATTCTAAATCCGGAATCCACATGGGCACGGATAGAGTAGTCCTGAAGCCGTGGTTGATCGCCTACGTAGTCCTGACAGCTAGATCTGGACTCGTCTCTTTCAATGACGACACCACACCACGATATATTAACTCACGTTTTCAAAACAGGCAATTCCATGTTGAACAAAAGAATGTCATCACCTTTAGTAGTCCTGAAGCCCTGGTTGATCGCCTTCGTGGTCCTGACAGCTCGTCTCTCTCAATAACGACATCTAATCACGATATGTTAACTGCCGTTGTCATAACAGGCAATTCCATGATGTTACAATGACTGTATTCTCACCTTTAGTAGTCCTGAAGCCCTGGTTGATCGCTTTCGTGGTCCTGACAGCGGCCTTGTATATCCGCCAGTAGAAGAACAGCATCACGAACATGGGGATGTAGAAGGAGCCGAGCGCGGAGTAGACCACGTAGCCGGCGTCGTTGGTCAGCTCGCAGGTCCACGGGCATGGAGGGTTTGGAGGAGACCACTCTGCTTTGTCTACGTCGTCGGACTGTGCAGGAAGATTGGGTTAATGGGATTTCAAGTGAAGTAATGCAAATGATGGGATGTAAAGCGACCTATCATCTTTTCGCTCCAAGCTTACTTCACCTGCCCGTGCCAACTGACTGGTGGCGGTATAATCATCACGATAGAAGGCGTAGCTAAATACCACAGGCCGATGACGGGCAGCAGCGTCACCGGAGCAAGAAGCTACGCCATGCGATCGCTGCCTAGCGTGGCAGTTATGGGTATATCCTCCGGAAGTTTGCCCTAGATGGCGAAAAACTGGAGAGGCTTATGTCCAGTAGTGAACTGCAATAGGCTGATGATGATAAATATCGTACAACATCCCAAAAGCCAGGGACGGGTCGTCAATTTGTGGGGCCCCGGGCTGAAACGACTAAGGAGTCTCCCCTCTCTCCCTCTCTCTCTCACTCCCCCTTTTTAGTGCGAAGTCGGTTAATTCTCGTCAAAATGTGGACACTGTTAGTGTGATTTGTGATGGTGGTTGGAGAAACAAAAATGTGCGGGTAGAAAAATATTCTGCCGCGCAGACGGAGTAACATCGCTGCACCAGTACTTCCCGTGACCACGGTCGTTGTAACACGGCCGAAACGTCGGGTTTTTAAAAAAGGTATGCGCGTTAAATCCCGCTAGTTATATATTATTAGACTAAGGAGTCTACCTAAGTACTCAACTAAAATAGACGTACCAAAAAACTGTTTCTAACTTGCATAATATTTAAATAGGTACGCAAGTATAAGTTGTACAAAAGCGGCATCTGGGGGCCCCTTCCTTGTAACCCTGGGCCGCAAACCAAAAAGCCCCTAAGGGCTTCTAACTAAGTAGATCCACCAATAACAAAAGCCAAAGTAAGTACTTTGAGCAGTTGCGTTTTGGTAACAGAACAACGAAAGTATCACATATACATACATTGTTTATTCCCACAAGATACATCCCAAACCTTCTTATCACCTGACAATCAGATTGCGCAGTTCTAAATGATATATTTCTATGACTGTCTACCTGTTGAAAAGTTGACCTACTGGTTGAGCTAATTTGTACTGTGTAATGATACTATAGGGGTACATGAATGAAACCACCGTATGTATTTGATCTAAGGCTATATTTAACAAAAACAAAACTGTTCACCTTACTAATCGGTAAACCACTATGATACCGCGATCTAACTCGGAACAACGCCATCTATTTTGCACTCACGGAACTAATCGCGATTTCACTAAGCTTAAGTTAAATCGACAATACCAGTTGATGGCGCGATGTAACAGGGCACAGCGCCATCTGTTATTATTTTTAGGAAATAATTAACGTAAACACTACCAGTTGCCATCGTTACCCAAAATCAAAATTATCAATCCTTACCTTGTCTTTCCACCCAACCAGCGGCGGGAAGCATATCACAAACGAGAGCACCCACAGCCCAGCTATGAGCGCCTTGGCTCGCCTCCGGCTCATGATGCTGGGGTAGCTGACCGGCCTCGTGACCGCCACGTAGCGGTCCAGCGAGATGGCGCACAGGTTCAGGATGGAAGCTGTGCACATCCACACGTCTACCGCCAGCCATACTGAGCACCACACGTCTCCGAAGATCCATATCTGGAATGGAGTATGGGAGAACATTAGTCATAGTCATGACACACACCATACACAGTCTTCACCACACTTACTACACAACATACATACACTCCATAAGACCCCATAACTCTAGTATACTATTAAAATTTTATTTTTATAATTATGTTAATTACCAATTTATTTATTTTCTCGAATGCTGAATGATATTAAGTAACAATTCCTTTGTTGTATTAATCTAAGACATTAACAACGAAATGTTCTGTACAAAGCTCTATTTCCCTTAACTGCGGGAGCCCTGGTGACCTGTTATACAGGTTTATCTAATACCTACTTCAGGCACCAGTCTCTTACGATGACAGGGGTCTGAGTTTGGTTCTCTAAGGTTAGAACACAGATATCTCCAATAGATACCGCACTTAAGATATCGCGCGAGAGGTAATACATCAATGCAATGCAGGCGCGAAATACGCATGCGCTTAAAGTGCGTCAGTACCACGGTCAGTACTGACCAGAAGTCAGACCCGTGTGTATCGGAGACACTTTTAATAGTTTGTAGAACATAAACGTATGAATCTTAGTATTGAACTCCTTGGCGCCGGAGCTCAAGTTACGATGGAAAATATTTGACAGATGTTAGCTCGCGTTGATGTCTTTTTTCATGATCCCTTTCTTTCATTACCAATTTCACTATTTTTATCCCTTTCTAGCATAGACACGTTTGACAATAGTGTTACAATGTATTACTTTCAAGTATATCGATAATGCAAGATGAGAAAAATTTTAGTGTTTCTACTTTAGATTTCCAAAGTGTCCTGAGAGAACATTAAAATGGACAAATGCCGCACCCTGCTGTTAGAGACATTTACATAGGATAGTTTTCAATGTATGAAGGATAGAAGACGAGTAAATGAAAACTGCTGTGATTACTTCACCTAACCATATTTATAACTATACTCATTTGAATATACTTATAATGTCAAAACGGCAGTTGAAATGTATTATTTAACGTATGTATTTTAGTAAATTGATCATTTTACGGGATCTTGCCGTAAAATCATCCGACGAAGGTGAGGTGAACGTTGATTGGTTCAATGGCTCACGTGGCGTTATCCCGGCAACCAATCAGGGAACAGTGTATTAAGTTACGGGTAATAGTGCACCGTTAAATAGTACATTGAGCAACGATTGGCCCATTTGAGGACGATTTTACTTGTGTCAAAATCGTAAATTATTAAATGACTGTCAGGCTACCGTAAGTTGATTAACTAACTGAAATCCATTGCGTTAAATAATACATTTCCACTACCGTTTGTTATATTCCGAAAGATAATCAACTACCTAGGAAATTGATCAACTTACGATTCTTGCTATTTTCCGGTGACATATATAAACATATATTTATATAATACATACATAGATAAATATCCAGTATTGCACAAAATACTGAAAAGGTGATACAGACATAATCTAGTCTAATATACCTGATTGGTAATTTTTCGATAAAATTATCGACATTGCACAATACAAATGTACATCACTTGAGAAATGAGTTACGTCCCCCGCACACCCTTCCATACCACCTGAAATTGACTCGCGAAACTCAAAGCAAAATGCCGAACATGCGGTATCTATTGGGGGTAATCTGTGGGTTAGAACTAGTTAGTCTTAAGACGCCTTTATATTGTGAGAGAAAATAAATGATTTTTTTTATTATTATTATAGTATCAAGGTTACCTTCAGCTATGTAGAGGGATGTAAAGGAGCCGCCTATCATATTTTCGCTAAAAACCAACCACACCTACCCGTGGTGCATCGTACCTACCGAACAAAAACGAGGCGCGGTCAACCGACTGGTGGCGGTATAACCATCACAATTGAAGGCGTAGCTAAGTACCACACCGATGACGGGCAGCGGCGTCACCGGAGCGAGGAGCGTCACCTGCGATTGTCAACCGGCCTGCCCAGCGTGGAGGTTATGGATGTAACCTCCAGATGTTTGCCCTAAGTGGTGAACAACTGGAGAGGCGTATGTCCAGCGGCCCATCGCGGCTGGGCAGGCGGATTGGCAATCGCAGCGCTTATCACTCCGATGACGTTGCTGCCCGTCATCGGTCTTGGTATTGAGCTCCGCCTTGAACTGTGATGGTTTTTTAAATTTTTTTTTTAAATATCAGACAACATCCCATACATTGCTCCGATCCCAAAGTAAGTAGCTTAAGCACTTATGTTATGGGTATCAGAACAACGACGGTACCACAAATACATACTTAAATACAAATATAAACACCCAGACACGGAACAAACACAAGTGTTCATCACACGAATGTTTGTCCCGGGTGGGAATCGAACCCACAACCCTTGGCTCAGAAGGCAGGGGTCACTACCAATTGAGCCACCGAGCCAGTCATATATGGTTATACCGCCACCAGTCGGTTGCCAGCGCCTCGTTTGGTCTTTGGCACGATGCACGGGCAGGCCAGGTTGGTTTGGAGCAAAAAGGTGATAGGTCGCTATATGTAGATGTCTGACAAATTAAGTCAACATTTTCGGCTCCGTTAAGCGCTAGTGTGATTTACAAACTAATTTTAATTGGCGCGGCGTAAATTCGCATTAGAGCGTTCGTTCAGACGATAACTCCAGATTTATAGGAGCAATTACGATGCGCTGATAACAGCCATTATTGTAGGGCTGAGTCAAAGTCAACTAACGAAATAATCATTACCTATTGGATACATAGATTAAGATACCCTTATCATCATCATCAGCCTATTGCAGTCAACTGCTGGACGTAGGCCTCTCCAGTTGTTCGCCACCTAGGGCAAACTTCTGGAGGATATACCTATAATCGCCACGCTGGGCAGGCGGGTTGGCGAGCGCAGGGCGTAGCATCTTGCTCCGGTGACGCTGCTGCCCGTCATCGGCCTTTGGTATTTAGCTACGCCTTCTATTGTGATGGTTTTAGGAGCAGAGCATTGATGGGAAGTGTTGGGAAAATTTTATCTCAATGAATGTTTGATTGAGCATCACGCAAAAACTACTGCATGGAATTGAATGCGGTTTAGCATATTGCTAGAGGTCTAACTAAAAATTTAGGCACCGTTTTATGGAAGTCCGTTATTTTTGAAACCGGAGCCGGCACAGCTATAGTTCATTCGCGTTAAGAAAATAGTGACTGACAGGTCACTGACGGGCCACTAGCCAATTAAAACGCTAGAAATTAAATTTCTCTATTTATTTATTTCTCTAAGTCACTATTTTCTTAACCTTCCTATACTCGCGCGTTGGTCTGTGAGACCGACGAAACACATTTTCGTAATTATTTTTATGTAGATAAATCCTAAGAAGTTGAGTTCCTTGCTAGCTGCCGGATTTGTGGCTAGCTTCGTTTTAGTGCACGCCGCGCATTCGGGCGAAACACACGTGTTGTAGCACTCATCACCAATCGGTCCACGAGACCGACGCGAGTATAGGTGTAACTTTTTGTGTAAGTATTAATATAATTTATTTCGTGCATTTGTATATTTTTTACGGACTTTGATTACTTTATAAAGTATATATAGCAAAATATATGTATGTATGTTGCTCTATATTATATATTGACCAATTTTATTATTATTTTTTAGGTTTTAATTCATATTAAAATGGTTGATGGTCAAATCAGATTGTTGCTGGAAGAATTAGGTTCTAGCTCAAGCTATGAAGACGAAAATGACAGTGAGGTGGAAGATAACGTGGAGGTACAAGAAGAGACATACGATACCGAGCAAGACGATGACAATGACGAGATATCTGAGGAAAATATAGTGAAACGATCCCATGATTATTACTTAGGAAAAGACGTCCCACGTGGGACAAATAGATGGCCAATGGTAATATTTTACAGCTTAATTAATGTAGCGGGTATAAATACATTTATAATATATCTGCAGAATAACCCTAACAAGAAAATTAGCCCTCGGGTCTTCCTTGAAGCCTTCGATACGATCTGATCAATCCGCAACTTAGACGACGGGCTCTCATTTCATAATTGCCGAGAAGTATAAGACTCAGGCTCACCGAAATATTCAAATTAGATGCACCCGAGTCTGCAGCAACATCTAATAATAATAAAGTAGGTCGTTGTGGATACTGCTCTTCAAAAAAAACCGCAAGCCACGTTACAACTGTGCCACCTGCAAAAAATACTTTTGTTTGGAGCATGCTGTAACCGTATACCCTGATTGCTATGGCGAGGCTCACAACTAAGTCAAACATATATAAATATGTTCATTGATATGTTTGTTGTTATAAATAAGAAGTTTAATTTGTTTTTAAAAAGAAGTTCAGATTTTATTTAATTTTTTTTAGTACTTAAGAAAATAATCTCAAATTTTAAGACGGATTTGTGGTAAACTATAAGTCGGTAAAATAATTAATAAAATAACTTTTAGTTATAATGTTTTGTTTCATTAGATCCTAAACTTTAAAATAATAGTAACAGTTTATGTGTTTCTTGTTAAAAAATATATGTTTGTACCCCACAAACTATCGGTCTGTGACACCGTGCGCGAGTATAGGTGTTACAAAAATTGGCGCGAGTATAGGAAGGTTAACGCGAATGAACTATAGTACCTAAATAAATTACTTTTTTCCTTACCATTCTAGACACCCCTACCGTTGGCATTTAATCCGACCTTAACGCAAATAGATCGACTTTAACACACAAAATTCGCCCCCAACAGATCAATGACGGTAGAAAACTTCAAACCAATAGATTTATCAACGCGATTCGCTATTTGTCACGTTAGGACCCAACCCTGCGTTTAACCGATGTGCGTAATGCGATCTGCACTAATGGGGGAGCAACATACCCCTTACCATTTGTTAACGATGTAAGGGAGCGACCTATCACCGTTTCGCTCTATGCCATCCTCACCTGCCCATGGTGCATCCTGCCGAACAAAGGAGGCTCTGGCAAACGGACTGGTGGCGGTAAAACCATCACGATAGAAGGCGTAGTAGCTAAATACCACAGGCCGATGACGGGCAGCAGCGTCACCAGAGCAAGAAGCTACGCCCTGCGATCGCCAACCCGCCTGCCCAGCGTGGCGATTATGGCTATATCCTCCAGAGGTTTGCCCTAGGTGGCGAACAAATGGATGTGCAGCAGTGGACTGCAATAGGCTGATGATGATGATTTGTTAACGTCTGATGAAAATGGGGTAAGTTTCTTTTTTTTTATAAGGAGAGCGCTCAGGATTACCTCACTCCACCTGAATGGTAAGCGGTCCAATTGTTAGGTCGACAGGCTTAGTAGAAGAAACCCACTGCGTCTGTCGCCCTCACCCTGAAGGCCCATTAAGATACCGTTTCACGCCCCTAAATAACCTAGGATAGCGATCGCAGGCGTAGCTTCTCGCTCCAGTGACGCTGCTGCCCATCATCGGTCTGTGGTATTTAGCTACGCCGTCAATTGTGATGGTTATACCGCCACCAGTCGTTTGCCAGCGCCTCGTTTGTTATTCGGCAAGATGCACCACGGGCAAGTGAGGTTGGCTTGGAGCGCAATAATGATAGGCCGCCCCCTTACCTACATCCCAAATCAAACTGGTCGTCAAACTTCAAAGAACAAGCAAACATAAGTGTGGGTAGGTAACAAGTTAATGGGTACCGCTAGGCCCCAACTAGTCTGATGTTAAGCGATATTGAAGCCTAGGATGAAACGCGCTTACCCAACAAAAACCGATTCACTCTCGCCTTAAAAATCTGAAGATTATCCTTTTTTTTTATGCAAGAGGCAGCAGACGAGCAAATGTGATGCCTGATGGTAAGCAGTCGACACCGCCCATGGATACCCGCAACTCAAATCGAGTTCTAGGGTCGCTGCCGGCCTTTTAAATAGGAGTACGCTCGTTTCTTGAAGGCTCCCATGTCGTAGCTGTTCGGAAATACTGATGCAGAGAGTTGGTTCCACAAAACCGATGCGCGAGGCAAGAAGTTCCTCATAAAGCGTACAGTCGAGGATCGCCAACCATCGAGATGATGAGGATGAAATTGCAATCGGTTACGCGTCCTACGGGGAACACGGACTACGGTAAAGAGTTCCACAGTTAAGCCAATATCTTTTAAGTCAGACGAGGTGTTAAACCTTGACAGGCTCGGTGGCTCATTTGGTACTTTTGGTAGTGACCTCTGCCCTCTGAGCCAAGGGTCGTGGGTTCGATTCCCGCACAGTACAAACATTTGTGTTTATGAACATGTCTGTTTGTATTGGTCTGGGTGTTTTCTATGTATAATATGTATTTATTTACAAAAAAAATGTATCTAAGTAAGTTTATCAGTTGTCTAGTACCCATAGTACAAGCTTCGGCTTAGTTTGGGGCTAGGTGGCGCTGTGTGGCCCAGCGTGGCATGTCTTGGGTTATCTATCTATTTTTTTTACAGTTAACTGCAGAAACTTAAACCGTGACCCTGGTAGGGGTGAATCACACCGACAGATGCTGTGCAGATTAAATTTAATTAAGTTTAATTAATATTGCTACACGCCGTAGTCTTGATCAGAGGGCGTGGCGAGCGTTCGCGAATCGGTTGGTATTCTGTTGACTATCGTTTCTAGATTTGGGTCATGCAAACGGTGATGTAAGGGAGCGACGTATCACCTTTTTGCTCCAAGCCATCCTCACCTGCCCGTGGTGCATCCTCCTGAATAACAAACGAGGCTCTGGCAATCGACTGGTGGCGGTATAACCATCACGATTGAAGGCGCTGCTAAATACTACAGGCCGATGACGGGCAGCAGCGTCACCGGAGCGAGAAGCTACGCCCTGCGATCGCCAACCCGCCTGCCCAGCGTGGCGATTATGGGTATATCCTCCAGTATTTTTCCCTAGGTGGTGAACAACTGGAGAGGCCTATGTCCAGCAGTGGACTGCAATAGGCTGATGATGATGATGATGATGAAACGTTCCCTGCTAGACGCCTCCTCCAATGACAATTGTAATTTGATAATCCCCCAAAGGGATGTAAGGGAGCGACCTATTATTCTTTCCAAGCCACCCTCACCTGTCCGTGGTGCATCCTCCTGAAGAACAAACGAGGCTCTGGCAATCGACTGGTGGCGGTAAAACCATCACAATAGAAAACGTGGCTAAATACCACAGGCCGATGACGGGCTGTAGCGTCACCGGAACAAGAAGCTACGCGCTGCGATTGCAATCCACGGCTGGACATAGGCCTCTCCAGTTGTTCGCCACTTAGGGCAAACATCTGGAGGATACCCATAATCTCTAAATACTGTCCGTCTTACCACAAAAAAAGTTAAACATCTGTTAAGCATGCCTTTCGCGTGCGAAAAGATGTTTAACTTTTTTGTGGTAAGACGGTAAATGTTTTATCTATACCTAACCTATAGTACTATTAAGGCTGCTTGTGAAATAGAATAAGTTCATTCATGTAATGTTTTTGGTGGAAATACATTTTTATTATTATTATATTCAGAGAAGAAGGGCATGTCGCGGTTGTAACAATTGGTAAAGTCCTTCCCTAATATCTTGTCTACAAAATATTACCCGGCAGTGTCAATAAGACACATTCAGCAGTTGCCAACTCCGGTGAGGCGGCCCCCGGGCCCAATTAGCGGCGCTCGCCCAAACAAGCCTAACAATACCCGCTGTTTGTCCCCGCTTGTCCCCGCTGGAGCAGTGGGGACAAATGGGGAAAAGCGGTTAGAGGCTTTAAATATTCGAAATTGTCCCATATAATAAAGTCGCTTTTGTCTGCCAGATCCTATGTATGCTTAGATCTTAAAGCTGCGCAACGGGTTTTGATGCGATGTATTAAATAAATGGTTGTTCAAATGGTGATTAGAGGTGATTAGGGGATGTAAGGGAGCGGCCTATATCTTTTTGCTTCAAGCCAACCTCACCTACCCGTGGTGTTTGTCAAATGTTTGCCCAAAGTGGCCAACAACTGGAGAGGCCTATGTCCAGCAGTGGACTGCAATAGGCCGAAGATGATGATGATATAGGTTAGTAGAAAAACACTGATAAATTAAGAGGTCTCTAATGTGTTTTTTTCAAATATTCGAAGCGAGGGCTGATCCCTAGTTACATAATAACCTTTAAAAAACAGTGGGTCGTTTATTAATAAAAACATGCCCAGGACTTTTTAAGGGCCTGTCGTTAACAAACCCATCTTGTACGGGGATGACCTTTAAAAATACACGGTTTAGGTACCCTTTCACCAAAAGCCTCCCTTGCAGGGTTGTAAACAAACGTCCACAATTCTCATAACTACTTTACAGAGGACTAGTTATGTGACCCTGCTTTGGGCGGGAATTTAATTTGCCAGGGCATTTCGTTAGTCGTATCGCAAATGAAAATACGCGCGTTAATCTGACGCGCGTCACCACGCACCGATTACTCACGTTAGATCGCGATCGCGTTACCTGTATGTGAGTATCACGCACGTTATAATTATGTGCTAGTATTAGTTCCTATACGTTATATCGATGTAAGGGAGCGACCTATCACCTTTCCGCTCCAAGCCATCCTCACCTGCCCGTGGTGCATCCTGCCGAACAACAAACGAGGCTCTGGCAAACCGACTGGTGGCGGTATAACCATGAAGATAGAAGGCGTAGCTAAATATCACAGACCGATGACGGGCAGCAGCGTCACCGGAGCAAGAAGCTACGCTCTGCGATCGCCAACCCGTCTGCCCAGCGTGGCGATTATGGGTATATCCTCCAGATGTTTGCCTTAACTGGCAAACAACTGGAGAGGCCTGTGTCCAGCAGTGGACTGCAATAGGCTGATGATGATGATGATGATGATGAGTAGACCACCTTCATCACTGCACACAGTTTTACTGTGTCAACAATCAGAATCGAATTAGGCGCAATCCCGAACCAATATGGGCCGCGACACGCGCTACTCGCCCAAACCGTCATTTGTTGCACGCAACAGCCGACAACACGGAAGCACGCCACTACCGATGGCGCTATTTATAGTTAAGTCGTTCACCGATGGCGTAGGAAAGAGCTGGTGGTTCAACAAATCCTTTTTTTTTTAAGAGGGGAATGCATTAGGCACCTTCATGTCGTCTCCGGGGGGAGGCGGCATGCTGTGTGGGACTCACACCTCCCAAAAGGGAGGGTATACCCACTAAACCCCCCTGCGTCGCCAGTGGGCAGCAAGTTGCAGGGACACGGGTAGCGCCGAAGCATACGGCCACATCCCTGCCTGCCCTGGCCAGCCGCAGATGATAAGCGGCCGGCACTCCTGGTCCGGGGAGGGCAAATACCTCTGGTTCAACAAATCCTGCTACGACCTTTGTAACTGCTACTTATCATCAGCCCACATCAGTCCACTGCTGGACATAGGCCTCTCCCAAGGTTCCCCACTGTTTTTTTTTCATACCATCTCGACATAATGGCTTCCCTACGCCTGATGGAAAGCGGAAGAGAAGCGCAAGTCGCTGTGACAACTGGCTAGTAACTGGTCAGGTACCTGTCAGTTGCCACTACCGTGCTGGCCCAACACTAACCCTCACGAGCTCCGGAAACCCTACTCACCGGCAGAAACACGACCCGGAGGTCATTTAGCTGCGGTATTCTATAGGGTGAAGGTCCTTCCCCGGACGGGCAGCTCAATTCTAGCGAAGATTCGCCATGCCCTACCTCTCTCACTGTGAGATCAATCCAACTGGCCCTGAGGGCGTCCTACACTACGTTTGCCTAGACGCGGTTTCCACTCCAGAACTCGCTTACCCCCAACGGTTATCGGTTCTGCGGCTGGTCAACCAATTGAGCCAGTCAGTTTGGTGTAGACAACAATGGACACTCACTTTACTGTCCAAAAATATGACGTGCATCTTCGTATCCCTACAGCTGAAACAAAACTGCATTTCCCAATGTGCCGGCCGTGACCTCAGCGGTAATTCGTCGCTAAATGTCAGCGCGTGGGCGACACAGCGGCCGGGTCGGACGCGGGCTCGGCTGGCTAAAGGCTATTTTAAAAGTGAATACCGGCAAATTTTATCGTAAGCGGGTTGCGGCTGACAACTCGACTGATTAAGTGACGTTGAAGTCTGCGATCGCTCGGAAAGTAAGTTGTTCAATCTCGCCTTGGGACACGGAAAAATGGGTTATTTTTAAGCACAGCAGAAGTGGCATCGCCTGAATAAGTGTCGTTGAAGTCTGCGATCGCTCGGAAAGAAGTCGTTCAATCTCGCCTTGGGAACACGAAAAAAGAGGTATTCGTAAGAAGTGGCTTCTCTTACGCCTACTGGGAAAGCCAAAATCACTTTATTCTCAGCCTAAGTGGCTGTGGCAATGGACGAGTTACTATATCAATTAAGCTGTTCAAAATGCCTATTAGCTCGGATTTGGGAAACTTTGGATGAAGCATTTTGAAATTCGAAATGGGTTTGTGCTTGACTGCGATTCGCCGGATGGTAAGCAAAAAACCGCCATCACCTAGCAAAAACCGGTTCACTGTAGCCCTAACATCGGAAGATTACCTATATCTCTCGGGCAACAAGGAGACCGGCAAAGAGTTCCATAGCTTAGCCGTTCCCATCACTAGAGTTGAAACAAAACTGCATTTCCCAATGTGCCGGCCGTGACCCCGGCGGTATTCGTCGCTTAAATGTCAGCGCGTAGGCGACACAGCGGCCGGGTCGGACGCGGCTCGGGCTGGCTTAAAGGCTATTTTTAAAAGTGAATACCGGCAAATTTAATCGTAAGCGGGTTTGCGGCTGACAACTCGACTGATTTAAGTGATGTTGAAGTCTGCGATGGGGCAAGCTCGCTCGGTAAGAATGTAGTTTAACATCGCCTTGAAAAGCCTTTTCGTTAGTGACTTTTCTTCGTCTAATGAAAAACAAAGAGTCAAGAAGATGACTGTAGGAATTTATTTATAGAAGCAACTGCGTGCAGTTAATGAGACAGCACTAAAAATTAAGGCGTTGCGGCAACGAACAGTAACCAATTCAATATTTTACATTCATTTGTGATTTGTATAGTTAAACCGTCACCGCATGGATAAGGGATGTAAGGGAGCGATCTAACATCTTTTCGCTTTCAAGCCACCCTCACCTGCCCGTGGTGCATCCTGCTGAACAACGAACGCTCTGGCAACTAGCTGGGTGGCGGTATAAACCATCACAATTGACGTCCGTAACTAAATACCACAGGCCGATGACGGGCATGCAGCGTCACCGTAGCGAGAAGCTACACCTGCGATCGCCAACCCGCCTGCCCAACGTGGCGATTATGGGTATATCCTCCAGATGTTGGCCCTAGGTGGCGAACAACTCGAGAGGCCTGTGTCCCAGCAGTGGACTGCAATAGGCTGATGATGATGATGATGAAGTGAACGATTGGGCAATCTGCCTATGTCCTCTGTGGACTGTGAAAGTTGGATGATGATGACCTAATTGTTGGCGCTTATGATGTGTTTTGCGAAATAACACCTTAATTACAAAAGTCAGAAGGAAAACAAAACATTGGGCATACTAATAATAGTCGTTAGAAGCTCTCTACTACGAGTTTCGAATTACCGGAAACAATTTTCACTTCACCTTTCGCACCAAAATGAAAGTGTGCTCCACAGGCGCACCAGACGCACACGCGCCCCGGCACAAACTCGAATCGGCATGGCCGGCTATATTCCGATGCAAATCGTGTAAACGAAAAACATTCAATTTTCATTCGGCGGATGGGAACGTGCACTATTAGAGTAGTTTTAGAATGTCCGTAGACAAATGGAATCGTTTTTTCATGTGAAATGATTAGATAGTAAATGTGCCAGCGGCATCACACGCGTGGATATCGGGTTTCAAAAATAACGGACTTCCATAAAATGGTGCCTAAATTTAATTTAGTCTTCTAGCAATTTATTGGTGAAAATCAACCAACCTACCTGCCCGTGGTGCATCCTGCCGAATAACAAACGAGGCGCTGGCAACGGCCATGGTGGCGGTATAACCAATCACAATTAAAGGCGTAGGTAGCTAAATACCACAGGGCCGATGACGGGCAGCAGCGTCACCGGAGCGGGAAGCTACGCCCTACGATCGCCAACCCGCGCAGAGCGTGGCGATTTATGGGTATATTCTCCAGGTTGTTATTCCCCTAAGTGGCGAATGGCCTCTCCTGCCTATGTCAGCAGCGACTATAAGATATTTGGTTATACATCGATAGTAACCTTCAGGATCTCGGTCAAAGTAATTTTACGGGTGTTCGATTGGTGTTTGCTTGTCATGCTACTGAAGCTAAAATTTCTAGAACTCCCTCAGTCATCTCCTAAGACACCCACTGGAACATTTCCATCATCCCACGGACAAAACCAGCACGGATTTTGCTCACTTATGGTATCCGAATCAAACCGACACAATTTTCATTCCTACCAACGTTCACCAACAAGGAAATCCCCTTTTAATATTTTGATACACTTACCGAAAGCCAAAGACCATTCCCGACCTGAATCCCATAGTAATATAACATATATTATCCTTTTTAAAACTCCACGCGGCAAGACAAAGGCCGGCCCAGATACAGCCATTTCGTTTTCCCACTTTTAATAGTGATACCGTTTCAGTGCTAAGCGGTTTGTGCGAAAATAGACCTTGTGGTGAAGACTTAAGTTCTATATAACAACATGGTAGGCGTGAGCGTGCTAGGGAATGCGATCTTTTTTGGTTTTATTTACAGGCGTGTTCTTGTTAAAATATCTAGGCTTCACTGAGTTTGGTGGTAAGCGAGCTTTTATTTCTATGACTAACATATCATTGGTAGAACTAAATTCTTTGTTGTGAGGTTATTACTTTTTTGACCAACTGGTCGGTTAAGGCGGATTTATATTTGTCTAATGTGTTGTGACGTGACGCGTCAGAATTCCTGAATCCAGGGCTATCTATATTTATAATAAATCTGTAGAGAGGTCAATTCTGTACATGAAATATACTTTCAAAATAACTATCAGGGAGTGATTAGTGATCGATACTGATGCCGAAAATGCAATTAGTAAAATTTTTATCTGTCTGTATGTTCGATAGAGAAAAAAAAACTACTGAACAGATTTTAACGAAAACGTTATTGATTGGTACGATTATTCTTCATACTACTGGGCAGGTTATAGTATACTTTTCATCATGCTAAAATCAATAGGAGCAGAGCAGTGACGGGAAATGTTGGGAAAACGATACAAATTTTTATCTGCATGTTTAATCGCGCATCACGCGAAAACTAGATACTTCATGGAATTAAATGCGGTTTTCACCAATGTATTGCTAGAGGTCTAACTTAAAATTTAGTTACCATTTTATGGAAGTCCGCTATTTTTGAAACCCGATATGCACGCGTGCGACGCCGCCAGGCTAGTATTTGAATAATTTCTTGACAGAAAAACTTAATACTTTTATAAGTGGCCGAAATTCGGTCAGGAGTAAATTATTTTTGTTGCTGTTGCCAGTTGACGTAAAAATAGATACTACTGGCATCCCTAAAACTTCACCAGACCAAATCCACATTTGCTACGTCAATATAAGGGTTGAAATTTGCACGATCGTCTCACGCCCAACTTTGCATTCCAATTTGAATTTGAAACTTATTACTTTAAAGTTAAATTTACAATGGCAAGTTTTGAAATTGTGTCTCAGTCATGTAGCCGATGCAGTATTGTGTGGACTCTACAGAGTGGTGATAAGGTTTCTTTTTGTATGGTTTGGTTCTGTATTAACCCGCTAGATTCTGCGGCACAGCGGTATATAATTACACAAAATGTTTCCTTATAATATGCAATGGGGCTTCATTCGCCAAGAAGCTAGATCAGAGGTTCCCAAACCCTTTTGTTCCATAAAACGCACCTGTGACTGTGACTCCCTTGGTGTTGCGGTGTCTATGGGCTGAAGTGATCATTGTAGGCTCGCTTTTTAAGGTCCCTAAGTCGTATCCATTTGTCAGAGGTGCGTCAACGACTAGTCTCTACGCGTGTGGCGCTGTGCTTCTTGAAATATTATCTGCCTAACTACATTGTTATGCGGAATCAAGTCAATATTTTACTTCTTCACTAAGTAAGTAAATAAACCAAACAAATTTTGATGCGTTTTTACGATTACCCTTACGATTGTTGACCCCAATTTATTGCAAGAGATGCAAGGGTGCGACCCATATTTTTTTAGTAGCTGCGACTGTGGCGCGGCCTCTCAAACAATGTCGCATATGATCACCTGTCCATTGTGCCCCACCACCTGCACTTTGGAGGATCTCTACCAAGCGACTGACAGCGGTGTTTCAGTGGCTAAGTTCTGGTCGGGATCTGTGTGATTTAAATTTATAAGGGATTATCATTGACCCGAAAAGAAGAAGACAATTTTTTAGCTTCAAGCCACCCTCACCTGCCCGTCGTGCATCCTGCCGAATAACAAACGAGGCTTTGGTAACCGACTATTGGCGGTGTAACAATCACGATTGAAGGCGTAGCTGAACACCAAAGACCGATGACGAGCAGCAGCGTCACCGGAACGAGAAGCTACCTCCTGTGACCGCCAACCCGCCTGTACAGCGTGGCGGTTATGGGTAAAGCCTCCAGATACTTACCCAAAGTGGCGAACAAATGGAGAGGCCTATGTCCAGCAGTGAACTGCGAAAAGTTGATGATGATGATGATTTTTTATTATACCCAACGTAGACCCCCGTCAAATGGACCCTGGGGGTCAATCTAGAAAACTTTGGGGACCACTGAGCTAGATGTTCGGTTATTTAATTTGATATCTTTATTAAGGCTACACCGGTGTCTGTTTATTTATACTGAGCTCGGTGATACAAAATTAACTTGGGAGAATTTAATTGAGAATGCTGTTGTTTTGATACCGTTTGTTATGTGGACCGAGTAACGTTATTAAAGTGAATTTTGCACGTTATTCAATTTATTTATTAAGACCCCGTTATTAGGGGGTTAGAATTTAAATAGGGATTTTCAATTTCATTCTTGGGTAATTTTAATTTGGGTAGAAAGAAAAGAAAACCAGTTTAGTTGGCGCAAAGCAAACACATTACATGGAATTGGCATTAGAATATCTGTCGAGTCAAGCAATCTGAGGGCACGGCAGTGCTCCCGCCAAGTCGAGCAAAAGGTTTTTTTGACAAATATTGTTTTTATAGGATTTTGTTTAATAATGCAAATAAGTTAGACATTGTTAAAAAATAAGTTATAACTCTCGGGAAACAATGAGCCCGGCAAAGATTGAGTTTTCACGTTTCGGGTGCGTATACCATAAGTGTTGGGTGAGAGAAGCCCAGGATCGATCAAAGTGGCGAACATTGGGTAAGTCCTTATTGGGTAAGTACCTATGTCCAGCAGTGGACTGATAACAGCTGATGATATATATAGATTTATTGCACCAAAATGAAACATGTACAGGAAAGAGGTTTATACCGATTTATAGTAGTACAATGTAGGCGGTCTTATCGCCGAAAGCGATCTCTTCCAGACAACCTTCAGGTAGAGGATATATGCTGAAGAGAGGGGTAAAGTAGTGCAGAACTGATTACAATTAAGATGATGATGGAGATGATGATGATAAGACTATATGATTTTTTTTAATTCACAGTCCCATGGTCCCTTCAACACCTCGCTGAGCCACTTAAAAACGAAAGGATATAAAGGACCCTATCACACTGACCTCGAAGACCTCCCTAGTGGCGGAGAAGGGCAGCACGGCGACCCCTACCAGCAGGTCTGCCACAGCCAGCGACACGATGAAGAGGTTCGTGACACTGCGCAGCTTTGAGGAGCAGAGCACCGCCGCTATCACCAGGCAGTTCCCTGGGGAGAGATAAGGGTAACGTTACGATACATAGAAGAGAGGTAGGGCATAGCGAATCTTTAATCGAATTGAGCCGCCCGTCCGAGGAAGGACCTCCACCCTATATAGAATACCGCAGCCAAACTGACCTTCGAGTCGTGTTTTTGCCGGTGAGTAGGGTTTCTGGAGATTGTGTTGGCATGGTTTACGGCCGTATGCTTCGGCGTTACCCGTGTCCCTGCAACTTGCTGCCCACTGGCGACACAGGGTTTAAATGGGCAGGCATGGTGGTAACAACAGACAGGTCACTGACCAGTTACTTGCCCGTTGTCACAGCGATTTGGGCTTCTCTTTCGCTTTCCATCAGGCGTAGGGAAGCCACTATGTCAATTTTTTAAATTCAGTTCAGTAGACCCCGAGATTACCCCCTACAATTTAATAAATATACAAACACACAAACTTTAGATCTTTATTATATCGGATGAAAACTGTAACTCTTGAAAACCGACACAACCTTTCGTGTCACAGCTCAAATCTACATACAATCGCCGCTTGCATGGTGGTAAGTGTCCGCGAGACCCATTTAGAACCAACTTACGATTCGAGCAACAAACTTAATGAAATGGAAATTTCATTTCACGGAACGAGCCAAGGCTGTGTGAAAAATAACTGTGTTTTATTATAAACCGGTCAAGCGAAAGTTAGTTTAGTACAATGAGTGTTCTTTATGTTTCGTTTGTAAGAGCCGTGGTAGCCTAGTGGTAAGATCGTCGCTTCACACACGTGAGGTCGTCAGTTCGAATCCGCGTGGGGCACGCACCTCTGAATTTGCAAAAATCTATGTGCGGCTTAGCGGTTAAGGAAAACATCGTGTGCAGGTTGCACATCCAGTTTAATTCTGAATGTGTAACCATGATCCAAATTTGTCTGGTTCCCCTTTCTGAGGGTTACGAAGGTCAGATGGCAGTCACTTCAATGTAATAACCAGACTCGCTAAATCTAGGATCATGGTCAAAGCGGACCCTGGGCCTAGAGGCACAAACCGGGACAATGCTAAGAGGATGATGATGATGATGTTCTTTATGTTTTTTTTATATCGCTGAGGTGGCAAACAAGCCTACGTCCCGCCTGATGTACTTAGACCTGTTGTCACAGCCTATGGACGCTTGCAACACCAGGGGTATCACAGGCGCGATGTCGACCTTACAAACCTCTTCACCCTTAAAAACAGGAGGAGGTCTTCAATTCGACTGAATTTTGAAGGACCCCATACTGTAGTCTCGAGGGAGAGCCTCAATGGGGAGCTCTAAGCTTTGTGTTTTTTTTATGCAAGAGATGGTAAGCAGTCGATGGACACTTACAAACTCAAATTGAGTTTTGGGGTCGCCGCCGGCCTTTTAAATATGAATACGCTCGTTTCTTATGGAAACTATGGAATATAAGTGATTGCATATTGTAGCGAAGTGGAGGTTGTTGTAGCAATGTGAAGATAGGTGTCGCTACATGTCGCTACACTGTCATCAGTCGGTTATCCGAGCCTCGTTTGTTATTCGGCAGAATGCACCACGGGCAGGTACAGCCTTACATCATCCCCTATTCCCTAATACTTTATCATAAATGTACATTACGATTCCGGATTTGAAGACCATAGTTCATATTCGGTAAGATGGATACTGACCCCTAAAACCGCGAAAGGAAATGGCCACCGGGGCGGCGACGAAAACCGATTGCATTATAAATTTACAGGCATCGCGAATACTAATTCGTTTATTATTTCAATGAAGAAATGGAAAATGGCGGCGTCTTTGCTAGCACGTGGCGATTTTTTTAATATCCAATGGCCAAGTACTATGATATTATAGAGCACAAGTGAGCACAAAACAGGGTTGCCATATTATTTTTGCCAAGTCGGAATTATGAATCTTTCTTAGTGTAAAATGTTATTGTCTTTCGAAAACGGGACTTAGTAAGCAAACGCTTTATAAAACCCAAGACATACTACTCTGAGCCACACAGCGCCATCTAGCCCCCAAACTAAGCTGAAGCTTGTACTATGAGTAAGTACTAGACAACTGATAAACTTTTTCTTTGTATATAAATACAGACTATTATTATACGTGATTTTAGGGCGTCCTATCACCTTTTCACTCCAAGCCAACCGCACCTGCCCGTGGTGCATCCTGCCGAACGACAAACGAGGCACTGGCCGACTAGTGGCGGTATAACCATCACAATTGAAGGCGCAGCTAAATACCACAGACCGATGACGGGTAGCAGCGTCACCGGAGCGAGAAGCTACGCCCTGCGATCGCCAACCCCCCTGCCCAGTTCGTGGCGATTGTGGGTATATCATCATTCTGTGGTACCTATTTAGTTACGCCTTCAGTTGTGATAGTTATACCGCCATCAGTCGGTCACCAGCGCCTCGTTTGTTATTCGACAGGATGCACCTTGGTGCATCCTGTCGAATAACTCGAATAACACGGTGCCCTTGGGCAGGCGTGGTTGGCTTAGAGCGAAAAGATGATAAGCCGCTCCCTTACATCCCAAAGTACAGCCAGTGTAAGCAACCCTTAGTATTCCATTTAGGGGCGTAACAGCGATAAATAAAAAATACAAACACCGTTCACACTTACGCTGAACAACAGCGCTGAACAGCTTAAAGGGAAGCGGTGGTCCCATTTTTTTGGCAGTAAAAAGTAATAGTCCATTCGCTTAGTCTGAAATGTGCGTACGCTAGAAGAGATTCCATATTGGAGCGATATAGCCTACGCTTGATGGTAATCGAAAATGCGTATAGCGATGTAAAGCTGAATTCATGCCACGCTGGGCCACACAGCGCCATCTAGCCCCAAACTAAGCCGAAGCTTGTACTATGGGTACTAGACCACTGATAAACTTAGATACTTCTTTATGTAAATAAATACATATTATACATAGAAAACACCCAGACCAATACAAACAGACATTTCATTCTAACATAAATGTTTGTACTGAAATTGAACCCACGACTCGATTCAGAAGGTTTTTCGCAAGGGGTAACGTTAAAGACTCCCACTCCTAAATTTTGATGCCTTGATTTTTTTTATATTCTAAAATACGGACTAAATATAATGTAAGTATTTTACCCTCGAAATAACCCTATTAGCAACACCTGAAATCGTGATGGTTATATCGCCACCAATCGGTTGCTATAGCTTCGTTTATTATTCGGCAAGATGCAAAATTAAGGCCCCCAGCATGATTGCCAGTATGCTGGAAGGGAGTTCCATACCCTTTTTTTTTTAGAGGGGAATGCATTAGGCACCTTCATGCCGTCTCCGGGGGGAGGCGGCATGGTCTGTGGGACTCACACCTCCCAAAAAGGGAGGGCATACCAACTAAACCCCCCTGTGTCGCCAGTGGGCAGCAAGTTGCAGGGACACGGGTAGCGCCGAAGCATACGGCCACATCCCTGCCTGCCCTGGCCAGCCGCAGATAAGCGGCCGGCACTTCTGGTCCGGGGAGGGCAAATACCCCTTGGGAGTTCCATACCCTGCCTCAGCAGATGAATAATTTAAAATTAATTGATTCCAATATTTATTTGACTTAAATTTATTAGAAGTTAGAATAAGAGCCATCACTCAACCAGTAAATAGTCTTTCAAAAGATTAACGATCCCGAATTTATCTTTTATTGTTCTTAGATGGCGACTGTGCTTAGCGTCTGCGACCTCCAAACTTGGCCGGCGCTGCGATTAATAAGAAAATCTTGGTAACGTCTAGCTGGGCTTTTAAATAAATGCATTGTAATATAAACTGTCAAAGGCTATTGAAATTACTTGGTAAGTTGCGAGAAAGTGAGGTGAGGTCACCTACCCAAAGATTGTCTGCAAGATTGCACATGCGATTCATCATCATCATCAGCCTATCGCAGTCCACTGCTGGACATAGGCCTCTCCAGTTGTTCGCCACTCAGAGCCAACATCTGAAGGATATACCCATAATCGCCACGCTGGGCAGGCGGGTTGGCGATCGCAGCGCGTAGCTTCTCGCTTCAGTGACGCTACTGCCCGTCATCGGCCTGTGGTATTTAGCTACCTTTTTCAATTGTGATGGTTATACCGCCACCAATCGGCAGCCAGCGCCTTGTTTATTGTTCGGCAGGATGCACCACGGGCAGATGAGGTTGGCTTGGAGCGAAAAGATGATAGGCCGCTCCCTAACATCCTATGAAATATAATTTGAACTTATTTTAAGGTATAGAACTCGGAACCTCTGGAAACCACGCCTCAGACGAGAACAGGTCATCATTATTATCCTGGAGATGTTTACCGGATCCGGAAGCAACAGAGGTTACAATAGAGCCTAAGCCTCTAATGTAAGAGCTAAATTCATCGCACCAATATTTTTTATAGCATAGTGAAATGTTTCTCGCCCCCGCTCTGGTTTCAATAAACAATGATTTACGAACGAACTAGATTTCGTTGTTTCCTCGGCGCCGTAAACAACAGTCGTTGCTGTCAACTTGAAGGCCAATTTGTGAACGTTTACGTGACTGAACGGTGCTAAATGTATTGGTTCGGGTCTGGGTGTTTTGAGACCTTTTTTTCTAGACAGGAATGTGTTAGACAACATTAGGTTGTCTCTGAAGAACATCAGCATGTGTGCGACTCACACCTCCGAGGATGGAAGGGTATACCTTGTATCACCGATGGGATGTAAGGGACCGATGGGACCGATGGGATGTAAGGGAGCGGCCTATCATCTTTTCGCTCCAGCCAACCTCACCTGCCCGTGGTGCATCCTGCCGAATAACAAACGAGGCGCGGGCAACAGACTGGTGGCGGTATAACCATCACAACTGAAGGCGTAGCTAAATACCACAGACGGATGACGGGCAGCAGCGTCACCGGAGCGAGAAGCTACGCCCTGCGATCACCAACCCGCCTACCCAGCGTGGCGACTATGGGTATACCCTCCAGATGTTTGCCCTGAGTGGCGGAGCAGCTGGAGAGGCCTGTGTCCAGCAGTGGATCGCAATAATAGGCTGATGATGATGACCTTGTATCACCAAGGGTAGTAACTGGGTAGCGTAGGAGCATAATATGTCAGAGTCTTTACTTGACGTGGCCAGACCCAGATGGGGTGTTTTAAGAACATCTGCTACTAAGTTTTAACCGACTTCGAAAAAGAGGAGGTTCTCATTTCGACTGAATATTCTTTTTTTGTATGTTTCTTGTTTGTCTAACTCCCCCACTCAGCGGCAGAGGCGAAGCTTAAGAGAGGTAGGGCATAGCGAATCTTCGCTCGAATTGAGTCGCCCGTCCGGAGAAGGACCTCCACCCTATAGAATACCGCAGTCAAATGACCTCTGGGTCGTGTTTCTGCCGGTGAGTAGGGTTTCCGGAGCTAATGGGGGGTTAGGGTTGGGCCGGCATGGCGGTGGCAACTGACAAGTAACTGATCAGTTACTTGCCCGTTGTCACAGCGACTTGGGCTTCTCTTTCGCTTTCCCTCAGGCGTAGAGAAGCCATTATGTCGAGCCATTATAAAAAAAAGAAAGACGACCCGAAGGTCATTTAACTGCTAATAGGGTGGAGGTCTTTCCCCGAACGGGAGGCTCAATTAGACCAAAGATTCGCTATGCTCTACCTTGTCTCTCGCTCTTTTAAATGTCCCTATATACATTTGTACCACTTTAAGTCTACCTCGACCTCAATACACGCCCCAGCCATTGACCCATCGAAGCTTCATACTCTAATCAGCGGCTCGAGTGCCGTATGATGTGCCACACTCGTATGTAAATAGCCAGAGCAGATGTAATCTGCTAATGGATTCGCGATTGGGCACACGGTCCGCTATTATGTGGGAATTTGTTATACAACTATGCGGTTGGTGCATGTAACTGATATAAATTAGTGAGTCGAACTGGACTGCCATGGAGTTACTAGCTGAAACTTTTTGTTTCACCCATTTTAGACCACTGATTGTCATTAGCTTTACGTCAACTGCTGGATATAGGCTTAAGCCAATGACGAGGGATGTAAGGGAGCGGCCTATGATCTTTTCGCTTCAAGCCAACCTCACCTGCCCGTGGTGCATCCTGTCGAAAAACAAACGAGGCGCTGGCGACCGACTGGTGGCGGTACAATCATAACAATCGAAGGCGTAGCTAAATAACACAGGCCGATGACGGGCAGCAGCCTCACTGGAGCTAAAAGCTACGCCCTGGGATCGCCGACCCGCCTGACCAGTGTGGCGATTATGGGTATATCCTCCAGATGTTGGCCCTTGGGCGAACAACTGGAGAGGCCTATGTCCAGCAGATCACTGCAGACAGCTAGACACAAGCCAGTTGTTCGCCATTTTGGGCCAACACCCGAAGGCTTTACCCATAATCGCCAAGTTGGACAGGCGAGTTGGCGATATCAGAGTGTTGCTGCTTGCTCCGGTCACACTGCTGCCCGTCATCGGTCTGTGGCATTTAGCTACGCCTTCAATCGAGACGGATACCGCCACCAGTAGGTTGCCAGAGCCTAACTTGTTATTCGACTGGACGGACAGATAAGGGTGGCTTAGGGCATCCTGTTACCAAGGTCAGCGCAGGACGAAATCAAGGCTTTTTTATAGTAGCTCGACATAATGGCTTCCCTACGCCTGATGGAAAGCCAAAGAGAAGCCCAAGTTGCTGTGACAACTGGCAAGTAGCTGGTTAGTTACCTGTCAGTTGCCACTGCAATGCCGGCCCAACCCTTACCCCCCACGAGCTCCGGAGACCCACTCACCAGCAGAAACACGACCCGGAGGTCATTCGGTATTCTATAGGGTGGAGGTCCTTCCCCGGACGGGCAGCTCAATATGAGCGAAGATTCGCTATGCCCTACCTCTCTTTATTGAGTCAGTTAAGTTTACTAAAAGTCCCGTTACTGAGACAAGAAACATCCCGAGACCCAAACCCTATATCTCACTAATTAATTAATGTAAATTCCATTACGTTATTGAATTGTTTCTCTTTACTAATCCCGAACATAATTTCAATTACACAAGCGTATTCGGGCTAATCAGAGCGATGGGTCTCAAAGCCACGGGTTGTCATTGGTTAGCCGAGGATCCACTAATTGACAAAGTGTTTGGGGTCTGACAACGATATGTGAGATGTATCAGTGAATAGTTCTGTTAGTAACATTAGGATTCATTTACACTTTCGATCTGATTTCGATCTGTTTTGACCTGAACGTTTCTTGTTGAGTTAAGAGTTTGGATTATTAGGTACTTAAATATAAAATGGGGATTTAAGGGAGCGGCCTATCATCTTCTCGCTCCAAGTCAACCTCACCTGCTCGTGGTGTATCCGGCCGAATAACAAACGAGGCGCTGACAACCGAATGGTGGCGGTATAACAATATCATAACAATTGTAGGCGTAGCTAAATACGACAGACCGATGATGGGCATCAGCGTCACCGGAGCGAGAAGCTACGCCCTGCGATCGCCAACTCGCCTGCCCAGCGTCGTGATTATGGGTATAATATTATACCATACTAGCTGTGCTCGCGACTTCGTCCGCGTGGAATAGTTATTTTTTCCCCGCTCTTTTTACATTTTCCATTACTTCTTCGCTCCTAATAGTTGCAGCGTGATGTTATATAGCCTAAAGCCTTCAGTGTTAGCCTTAAGTGGCGAACAACTGGAGAGGCCGTTGTCCAGCAGTGAACTGCAATAGGCTGATGATGATGATGAAAATAAAAAATAAATCATCATTATCAGCCTTTATCAGTTCACGGCTGGACATAGGCCTCTCCCAATGTTCAGCACTTTGATCGATCCTTAGCATCTCGCATCCAGCTTGCCAGCCGTTCTCCGCGAATCGTCACTCCACCTGGCCTGAGAGCGTCCTACACTACGTTGCCGAGACGCGGTCTCCACTCCAGAACTCGTTTACACCAGGCTGAGTGACGCAATTGAGTCCCGTTAATTGACTTTAAATATAGAAAAAAAAACGAAAAGACTGTGATCAATATTTGCATGCGGCGGCAAAAATAACGGCACAATACAAGCTATTCAAAGGCATTCGGTCGGGCTTCATACAAACGGAGCTTACTTGCAGTTGTGTGGTTGAAGTATCGATAATTTTTTTATCGATGTCAATCACACAGTCATCATGATTATCTTCAGTTAATGTTTCAACATCATAAATGTTGCCATACCCTGACAGGCAACTGTATTAGTTAGTAAGTATAATTTGTTTGTAAACTATCTATGAACATGTTGCAACAAATATATTCTATTCAGCCTAAACTTTTTTTAGGACACTATCTATTTGGTCATGGAATGTCCTTCTAGGTGAAGACCTTCCAACAGACAAGGGGAAGCTCTTCCAACAGGTCCTTTCACGCTGTTGCTATATTTTCTTAGTTAACCGTTGAGCTCTCGAATATCACTACCCTTGGCCTTTAACACTCTCCGCTGTTAAATCAACTCCCTAGTCTCGTTTGATATCCAGCCAGTGTTGCCTTTTGACTTTCGTCGCATGTGGTTGTGAATGGTTAATCTACTTTCATCCATCCTCTTTACATGACCAAACCTTTCTCAATCCTAATATTAATCCATTTTCTTGAAATATTGACAAAAAATTATTGAAATATCGATTAATAATTTTCTCGAAATGTCGATATAATAATAATCGATTGTCGGCACAACACTCGCAGGAGTCGCAGGGCTGCGACGCGGACTTATTTACGGCAGGACTTTATTGGTTTCTGGTTATTTATTTACTTTTTTGTATTGATAGTGGAGTGACGCAGTAGAGACAGAATTTTTAGTGTTTCCTTATTGTTTTTCCCATGTCGGGGTCTTGAAACTTTTTTGTGACATTTTTTCATATTTATGGTACTTTTGTTGTTCTGATGCATATAACACAAGTGAGTGTGTATGAGTGATGTTGTCTAATATTATTATTATGTAGTCTACTTTTGGATTTTACGGGAAGGTGTTTTTTGGCAAATATCTAGAGACTTTACCCACAATCCACACGCCGGGAAGGCGGGTTGGGTATCGGTGACGCTGCTGCCCGTTGTCGGCATGTGGTATTCAGCTACGCCTTTAACTGTAATGGTTATACCGCCAGTCGGTTGCCAGAGCTTCGTTTGTTATTCGGTACGATGCACCACGGGCAGGTGAGGGTGGCTTGGAGTGAAAAGATGATAGCTCTGTTACACATCCATATTAGTGTCTAGGGTTCAAATTTCCAATCCAATAAGCCACTACCGAACTACTTATTATAATAACGATAATAGAGCCATAATTGTACCCTGTCAAAATGACAAATCACATAAAATCCAGTCGGACCCACGGGACCCACGTCGGGTTTCGTAAAAGTTACACACAGTGGGAATGAAGATTTATTTTAGTACGAAAGAAAGTTTGATACAGAGCGAGATACTCTTATGATTTACGCGAACCAGTCGATAGATATTTGGAAATATGGAGTGTGTTTCGAAGTTAGTAATGCGTGAAATGTACTTACATGATAAATGGCCTTTAAATGTTTATAACTAAAGTAATATCGAGTAAGAGCTTCAGCAGTTATTAATATGTAGTAAGCAGGTACTGCTAGCGAACAATTAGGTGAACAATAATCGACCACTACTCAAAAGTCGCTGCAATATCGTTGACAGCTGACATTTGACATTACGGTGACATTGACAGATACATCTAGTTCCCGCCAATTATTACTTTGACGTGATTGTAAGAGAGCAGTCTATCATTCCCGTCATATACCTCACCTGCCCGTTGTGCATTCTGCCGGCAATAACAAACCAGGCACTGGCAACCGACTGGTGGCGGTATAATACAATTGAAGACATAGCTATATAGGTACCACAGAACGATGACGATGGCAATCGCACACCCGCCTGCCCAGCATGGCGATTATGGGTTTAAGAGAGGTAGGGCATAGCGAATCTTCGCTCGAATTAAGCCGCCCGTCCGGGGAAGGACCTCCACCCTATAGAATACCGCAGCAAAATGACCTCTAAGTCGTGTTTCTGCCGGTGAGTAGGGTTTCCGGAGCTCATGGGGGGGTTAGGGTTGGTCCGGCATGGGTTGGGGGTTAGGGTGGCAACTGACAGGTAACTGACCAGTTCCTTGCCAGTTGTCACAGCGGCTTGGGCTTCTCTTTTGCTTTCCATCATGCGCAGGGAAGCCATTATGTCGAACCACTATAAAAAAAAATCCTCAAGATGTTCGCCCTAAGCGGCGAACAACTGGAGGCCTATGTCCAGCAGTGGACTGTAATTATTCTGAAGATGATGATGAATTGATAAATGTACTAAACCTTATCTACTTACATTGTACGTTAAAAAAAGCTTATAAAAACTGTTTTTCATTTGTCCCAGTCAGCGAAGTCTATAGTATTTCATTTTTACGAACCCAGGACCGCTATGGGAACAAAAACAATGAATTCCCGATGTCCGAAGTGCTTCAAGAATTGGACAAAGAGCTATATTTCCATTTTTTCCCTCTATTATTAGACTTGGCCCTCCTAGATGGAAATCCTTTATTTCCTTTACAATAATACTCGTAGTGACCTGAGTTTTACCATAAACCAGTGTTTCTCAAGTTTTTCTTTCTGAGATTGGATATCAAAGTATACATAGTTTAGTTTGTACAGGAGACTTTGTAGTGTTTAAGAGAGGTAGGGCATAGCGAATCTTCGCTCGAATTGAGCCGCTCGTCCGGGGAAGGACCTCCACCCTATAGAATACCGCAGCCAAATGACCTCCGCGTCGCGATTGGTTTGGTTACTCTTTTACTCTTCGTTTATCACTTAGCGACTGGAAGCCACCATACTGTGCCACAAAACAAAAATCTCAAACAAAACATTTCACCAACCACTCCAAACCTGAATTGCCTACTTTTATTCGCAAACAATACCCAATCCGGGCCACAGTTTGAGCACCACTGGCCGAACAATAAAAGCAACAGAACATCCCAATAAAAGCCAGCTGCAGATAAAATCCCGCTCGCCTCTCCAGACTTTACGCTGGGAATAAAACACGTAGTTCGTAGCACGTGCTACGTCGTAGACACAGTGTAGCAGGGAACGGTATACCTACATCTAGTAGCAATGTCCTAAAATAAGGAACATGTATTAAATATATATTCGAGTATTAACGAATTTATCATCAAAAAAACAAAATATTATGATCATTGAAAACAAAACCAAAATTAACTGAAAAATAGATGAGATAGAGTAGTTTATAGGGATGTAAGGGAGCGGCCTATAATTTTTTCCCTGCAAGCCAACCTCACCTGCCCGTGGTGCATACAAACGAGGCGCTGGCAACCGACTGGTGGCGTTATCACAATTGAAGGCGTAGCTAAGCATCGCAGACCGATGACGGACAGCGTCACCGAAGCGTAGCGGGAATGACGCCCTGCGATCGCCAACCCACCTGCCCAGCGTGGCGATTATGGGTATATCCTCCACATGTTTTCCCTAAGTGGACGATAAAAGTATTCAATAAATCCAAAAATCTCTATATTGTCACTTTAAAAATAATGACAATAGATCACTACTAAGAGGCCGACCACAATAGCGCTTTGAATCTTCACACTAGCGGTTTGAGTCTTCACACTAGCGCTTTTCTTCGCCAATCGACCGCATTAACGCAAAAAACACAAGAAAACCGCTAGTGTATCCAAGGTAAAAATGAGCTATAGGACCTTTGGAAATTATAGAATGTGTCTTTATGCATTTTTTTTATTAAAAAAATTAAACCGACTTCAAAAAAAACACAAACGACCAAAACTAAAAAGCGATAAATAACGTAAGTAATTCTATCCTTAATACATAATTATTTAAATATTACAATTATCACTTATTTTTGAAGTCGGTGCCAGCCTCTCGGTACCTAACGTAGACTGTTGTTGTATGACGCGCGCGGCCGGCAAATCCACACGACAATATACATTTATTTGTTTGGCTGGCACCGACTTCAAAAATAAGTGATAATTGTAATATTTAAATAATTATGTATTAAGGATAGAATTACTTACGTTATTTATCGCTTTTTAGTTTTGGTCGTTTGTGTTTTTTTTGAAGTCGGTTTAATTTTTTTTTTAAAAATAATTTTATTTCTCTTTTTTTAGTTGCGTTAATGTGCTGTGACCTTGAATAAAGGCTAATTAATGTCCTTAAGAGTTATACTAAGGAATAAAAAAATTTGCTTTAAGTCAAGTGAAGACTTTGCGATCTAGAATCAAGCATATCACTTACCAAATCACCTGCCCTATTAGCCCTGCATAAGTACATACTACTACCTAGTTTAATATCGACCAATGTCAGTACTGTCCCCTAACTCCTAACCGTTAAGGAGTTCTGTGGCTTCATCATCAGCACCAGATGTTGACGCCCGGAAGCATATACCGGAGTAAAATATGATTACGTAACAAAAACACCATATGGGCATACAATTTTCGGTTGTTGCCCTCAATTTCTCCAGGATCCCATCATCAGATCCTGACTTGGTGATAATGGGACCACCTCGGAAGTGTCCTCTGTCGAACTGTCGAAAAATTTTTGAAATCCATCCATAATTGACGGAAATATCGGTGAACATACATAAAAAAAAAAAAAAAAAAAATATTATACATACAGACGAATTGAGAACCTCCTCCTTTTTTCGAAGTCGGTTAAAAAGAAGCATTCAGGATTACCTCACTCCACCTGACAGAAAGCGGTGTTGAGGTCGAGAAGTTAGGTCGTTTCAAACGGAATTGAGATAATCTAAGATTCTATCATCGACCTAACAATGCTTATTATGTCTGCACTATAATAAATTTCATATGAAAAGGGCTATTCGGCGTTTAAAACTATAGTTCTACTATGTATTATTCTCTCTGTCGTTTCTTTTACTGTGTCGCTAAGGAGCGAAATGAGGGTAAAAATCAGTCTGGTCTAAGTAGGACTAGCGTCGTGAGGGGCCCGTGGGAATGTGAACATTTTATATGTAAAAATAAGAAGGAATAGGACCCGCTACTAATACACACGAGATTCTTTGTGACATAAAATCTACCAAATAATAAAATAATGCCCGTTTTCTGACATTCCCTTAGCCACACATGGAATAAGATGTGTAAACATGTCAATAAATATCTTAACTAATATTATAAAGCTGAAGAGTTTGTTTGTTTGAACGCGCTAATCTCAGGAACTACTGGTCCGAATTGAAAAATTCTTTTTGTGTTGAATAGAGCATTTATCGAGGAAGGCTATAGGCTATATAACATCTTGCTGCAACTATTAGGAGCGAAGAAATAATGAAAAATGTAAAAAAAAAACCGGGGGAAAAATAACTATTCCTCGTGGACGAAGTCGCGAGCACAGCTAGTAATGCATATTGGTTGCCGATCAAATTTTGGTCTAGGGTGATTTAATGGATGGGGTAAGCATGGTTAAACATTTCACCAGGTTGATCATTATTAGATAAATTCTATACCAATCGAAAGCATGAAGCTCATAGAATTCTTTTCCGGTCACAACTCTTGGACAGCCAGGTATAAACAGATACTTGCACCGGTCTGATTTATTCAATCAACCAATTAATCAACAGTCCTGGTCCTTCCATTGCTGAACGTTGGCCTCCTGTAATTCGCGCCACATTTCTCCATCCCATTCTTCCGTCATCCAGCAAAACATACCCTGGACCAAAATTTGATCGGCAACCCATATGCATATGTTTATTGACATTTACATATTATAAAATGAGTTTCATCCAATAAACGTCTCGGTGAAGGTCGTTGTATGGCGGGATCTTTGACCATTAGTCGTTGCCTGTCTTCTACGACACCCACGGGATGATATGCCAATTCTAAATCCAGAAACAAGACGGAAACACGGAAATACGTGTACGTAAAATAATTTTTCAATTCAATGTTTCTGTTTCTATACAATGCTGCACTCCAATATGGACTTTACCGTGTAGGCAATAAGACTTTTACGGTAATGCGGTTAATTCCAAGTTATTCCAAGTCTACTTAACAATATGTATGGGCGGAAGGTCTGTATTTATAAAAAAAATCTCCTCACCGCGAGTCAGACAATCAGACTGGTGTAAACAGTGTCGCCATCTGTTGGCGAGAAACGGAACTAAAAATAACAATAAGAAAATGACGTATACCTTCAAACAGTTTCTCTAACAGAACCCTGTTCGAAATAAGCCACAAAACGAACAGAGAATTCTTGTAGATGCACCTGTTTGTTTGTTTAGAGACTATAAATAAATAAGAGCGAAGCGTTCGAGCGATCAGATATACTGGAGTTTAATTAAAAGCAGCTTTAATTAGCGGTGGTTACTTTATCCAACGGTTGCAAATTTATCTGTCTGTTGCAAATGGCTAATTACGTTTGAGGTAATTGTATTCTTATCTGTGAGTATGGATGATGGCAATAAGTCAGTCCACTGCTGGACATAGACCTCTCCTAATATTCGCCGGGACGTAAGGGAGCGGCCTATCATCTTTTCGCTCCAAGCCAACCTCACCTGCCCGTGGTGCATCCTGCCGAATAACAAACGAGTCGCAGGCAACCGACTGGTGGCGGTATAACCATCACAATTGAAGGCGTAGCTAAATACTAAAGACCGGTGACGGGCAGCAGCGTCACCGGAGCAAGAAGCTACGTCCTGCGATCGCCAACCCGCCTGCCCAGCGTGGCGATTATGGGCATATCCTCCAGATGTTTGCTTTAAGTGGCGAACAACTGGAGAGGCCTATGTCCAGCAGTGGACTGTAAAAGGCTGATGATGATGATGAATATTCGCCACTTAGATCGTCCCTGAGCTTCTCGCATCCAGCACTTGCCAGCCGTCCTGCGCAAATCGTCACTCCACCTGGTCTGAGGTCCTACACAAGAAGATTATCATCATCATCCTATTGTTATGTAGTCCACTGCTGGACATATGCTTCTCCAGTTGTAGCAAACACAACTATATCGCATTAAAAACATATTGTGATATAGAAGAAAAGCTAACGAAAATCAAAGTGAAATACTTTAAGATCTATGAAAGTGTATTTTTATTTATAAGCTACTGAGATTAAAGTCTATTTTCAACGCCTTACAGCTACGAATACATCGTAGCACGTGCTACGGACGTGGCCCGTAGCGATTCGTAGCAGACACATGAATTACGACCTAAAGACGCGATAAATAACTTTTGGAGAATTTTCAAGTTAGTTCTACTACTTATGTAATAGCTTTTTATAGTTATTATAGTTACTACTGTACTACTGACACTGTACTAACAGTGTTCGTGTGGGTTCCAAAGATAGAAAAGGACCATCTCATCTCATACCATGGGTGTCATGCCCGTATAAAAAGTGATAAAGTCCTATTATTTATTTATTTATGTATTTATATTTATTTATACATATTTATATACTTTTATATATATATATATATTATTTGTATCAGTAGCACACTACCTTCTTACTGTTTCTGCTTAGCCCAATGGTTGACTGGTAGAGAATGCCTACGCGGCATTAAGTCCGCCTTTTGTACAAATTGTTATGTGCAATAAAGATTAAATAAATAAATAAAATAAAGCCAGGCTTAAATCACAATTAAATCATAATAATTTTGGCCACTTATTGCCACCTAGTCCAAAGCTGAAGCATGTACTATGGCTACTAGACAACTGTTAAACTTACTGACGATACCTTTTTTTTTTGCAAATAAATACATATTATACATAGTAAACACCTAGACCAATACAAACAGACATGTTCATTGTTCGTGAACACATATACTTGTAATGTGCGGGAATCGAACCCACGATCCCTGACACAGAAGGCAGAGGGCACTACCAAATGAACCATCGAGCCAGTCCGTTACTGGTCGTCAAATTAACTTAAAACGAATGTAGTTACAATAGGCCTGTTTCCGTAAAAAATGTAATTAGTCCGTCTTTTAGAATGTTCAAAAATAAAAGAGACGTATTTTTTTATTTGTAAATTAGACCAAAAATGACAAAGATATAGCCTGTTAAAATTACGCGTGACGTCACAGAGTGGGAGTTTTTACGCCACCAAGTAACGTCAAAGACCCCCACTCCTAAATTTTGAAGCCTTGTATCTTTGTGATTTTTTGTTTAAATAAAAAAAGGAAAAATACGTGTCTAATATATTTTTATAATCTAAAATACGGACTAAATATAATGTAATTATTTTGACCTTGGAAACATCCCCATTCTTATATATCCAACTATACAGATATTGAGTGTGTACGTACATTTCTAGTTAATCTTTAATTCCCACACGTCCACAAGGCAATAACAAGGTGTCTTCCGAACTGAGACGTCTCCCGACCCCGTGTCAATGTCTCCCGGTCCCGTGTTCAGAGTCCCAAGGTACCCAGAAAGCTCCGGAAACCCTACTCACCAGCAGAAACACGACCCAGAGGTCATTTGACTGCGGTATTCTATAGGGTGGAGGTCCTTCCCCGGACGGGCGGCTCAATTCGAGCGAAGATTCGCTATGCCCTACCTCTCTAAAAGGGGATCTTAGGGGATCTGGGATTTGATAGGAGTAAACAATAACTCAAGACATGCCGCACAGACCTATCACACGAGTACTAGATTATTGATATTACTTACTTTTTTTATAAATGAAGAATTATAGTAATACTAGCTTTTGCCCGCGGCTTCGCTCGCGTTAAATTCGGGGTGAATGCTCTATACAAACTTCCACCCCCATTTTGGGTAAGTGGGGGGCTAGAAAGGGGCAAAAAGTAGCCTATGTTACTCTCCATCCCTTCAACTATCTCCACTTAAAAAAACACGTCAATTTGTCGCTCCGTTTTGCCGTGAAAGAAAGACAAACATACACACAGACAGACACACTTTCCCATTTATAATATTAGTATGGATTTATTTAGATCTGAGATGAGACAAGTATTTACACTCTATGAAGCATCAAATACGTAGGTACGTTTAAAAATTATTGTACCGTCCGTACGTCGTATTCGGATTACCGAAGATTCTACGGTATCCGACAGACGATCGGATACTAACTAACTAGAGGGCATTATCTTCTAAAGTTACCTCCCGTCAATCATCCATAATTAATACTGGCTGGCAACAGTGTGTAATGCAATACCATGCATCATGTCTGCTACAAATCTGACGCTGTTACCATATCACGGCAGCGCTATAGATCATGGTTATTGGTTGAATAAATAAATAACCCAAGACATTGACGTGAGGAATTGACGTGATTTTTTAAGTGAAGATAGTTGAAGGGATGGAGAGTAACATAGGCTAGCATTAGAAACCCCCCACTTCTCTAAGAGGGGGGGGGGGGGGATGTGGTTGGAAGTTTGGATGGAGCATTCGAACTGCTGTTATAGCGGTAGAACCATCACAATTGAAGGCGTAGCTAAATACCACTGTGGAGACTGATGACGGGCAGCAGCATTACCGGAGCGAAGAGCTAGGCCCTGCGATCGCCAACCCGTTGCCCAGCGGGGGAATTTGGGTTTATCCCCCAGATGTTTGTCCTAAATGGCGAACAACTGGAGAGGTCTATGTCCATTAGTGGACCGCAATAGGATGATGATGATGATGATGACACACTCACCCGCTATCACCAGCACGTCGATGAGCGCGAGCACGGCGAGGCTGACGAGGCTGGCCGGCTCGTCCCACCGCACGTCGTCGAGCAGCGCCGCGCACGCGCTCTCGTTGAGCGAGCGCATATTACGCGCGCCGGCAGCGCTTGCGCCGCGCGGCGCATCGCCCGCGCTGACTTATGTTGCTAACACCATCTTGTGTGTTTTCTGTGGACAAAGGAATTTTATTGTTTTATTAAGTTCCTTTCGTTTTTTTTATAGTAGCTCGACATAAACGCTTCCCTACGCCTGATGGAAAGCGAAAGAGAAGCCCAAGTCGCTGTGACAACGGGCAAGTAACTGGTCAGTTACCTGTCAGTTGCCACCGCCATGCCGGCCCAACCCCAACCCCCTCACGAGCTCCGGAAACCCTACTCACCGACAGGAACATGACCCGGAGGTCATTTGGCGGTATTCTATAGGGTGGAGGTCCTTCCCCGGACGCGGGCAGCTCAATTCGAGCAAAGATTCGCTATGCCCTACCGCTCTTTCTTTCGTCTATTCTATGCTCGGAGTCTGCGGGATCGGATCCGAAATAAGGTGATTTGGCAGAGAACCAGATTCATCATCAGCCTATCATAGTCCGCTAAACATAGGCCTCTCCAGGTGTTCGCCACTTTAGGCAAACATCTGGAGGTTATACCCATGATCACCACGCTGGGCAGGCGGGTTGGCGATCGCAGGGCGTAGCTCCTCGCTCCGGTGACGCTGCTGCCCGTCATCGGCCTGTGGTATTTGCGCAAAACAAAGGATGACGTTTGAAAGGTTCTAACAAATAATCAGACGCCCCAAAGTCTGTTCTTTCCTTTTACAATTCTAGGCCTTTTAGGCGAGGCGTGAAGCGGCATCTCAGTGGATCTTCAGGGTGAAGGCGACAGACGAAGTAGGTTTTATGGATCGACTTAACTTTTGAACCTAACGACCGCTTATCATTAGGTGGAGTGAGGTAATTCTGTTAATTCTTCATTTTATAAAAAAAAAATGTCTCCAAGAACACGCATACCTACCCGAGACAATAGGGAATATGCATGACTTTTCTTATGGATTTATTGAGATCATTTATCTTCCAGATACATAAATATCGAAGAATTTTTAAAATACCTTTTCTATTAAGCGAGTTATAAAGCGTTAAAGTTATTTCTTAGACAGAGAGATCCGACGTGGCGGATGACGTCAAGTACCGTGCCCGCCATACAAACTCCATAGAAAAATCTGTTTGGCGTGACAGAGACGGATATAGTTACTTTCAACGACTGTATCTCGCCCAATTTTCAGCCAATTTTGATTTTGTTTAATCACTGTTTGTAATATATTTTTATCTTTTTTACGATAAATTAGTAAATACATGAAATTATTTTTCATGCATACCTATTCCCTATTTCCTAAATAAACCTACGGATCGTGCCATCGTTAGGTTTCTAGCCATTACTAACAAAATGTCTAGTCGAGCTAACATATAACATACGAGGATCATGTCCAACATTTACAACATTCTTGCCCTCAGCACTAACCCAGTGAGCTGCGAACGCGCCAGATATTATTGTGGTTCTGACAACAGTTGTCGGATGTATTCGCCTTTCCTTTTAAGCGGAATATTGCTGGCTTGCCCCGGATAGCCGCTTCGTCTGAACACTGGTTACGATGCAAAACTGCATTCCGTTATGAATTCGCAGCATCAATTTCGAGTTGAAAGGTTGTTTTAAATTTACGGAATTGATTTTGTAACAATATTACTTTTCATTATTACTTCGTTCTTTAACAATTTCAATTATCATGTATTTAATATTCGGCGCAATATGCTTTCTTCTTCCATTCATCCCTATCAGCAGACATGGACATGGTTCCGTTCACTCTTTTCTCAGCCATACCATCATTCATTCACTATTACCTATATTATTGTTTATCTTTAAAACTGCCCATGTCTCAATATACAGACATAGTCTAGCTTAAAAGGAAACTTAGGAAATTGTGGTCACTGCCTAATAATTTTTCTTCTTACGCGTATGTGCATTAAGTTATTTTTTTATTAATTGCGTATGTATGAAAAGCCCGGTGGCTCTGGTAGTGAGCCCTGCCTTCTGGACCGAGGGTCTTAGGATTGATCCCCACCCGGGAGATAAATTCGTTAGATCTTTGAGATCGGAGCAATGTATGTGATATTGTATGAGATTTCTCAGCCTTCGAATCGAATATATCTTCATTTTGTTTCTAGCATACATTAATTTTAGCATTGTAAGCGTGTGTATAGGTTATATTAATTGATAGAAAATATGAGAGGTACTTCCTAAAACACCAACAATGTATGAAATGTTAAGCTGAAATAATTGATTTATCCGAAGCGAAGCGAGGAGCGGGCTGCTAGTTATTATTATTTTAACAAGTGAAATAGATACGTGCGTGGAAGATTGGTGAAAATGCAAAGTGTATCAGCTTATAAGATCCTTCTTTTTAGGATCCCTTATTTTACCAGTCATAATAATTATTTATAAGTATATTTAAAAAAAGGGATGTAAGGGAGCGGTCTATCATCTTTTCGCTCCAAGCCAACCTCACCTGCCCGTGGTGCATCCTGCCGAATAACAAACGAGGCACTGGCAACCGACTGGTGGCGGTATAACCATCACAATTGAAGGCGTAGCTAAATACTAAAGACCGGTGACGGGCAGCAGCGTCACCGGAGCAAGAAGCTACGCCCTGCGATCGCCAACCCGCCTGCCCAGCGTGGCGATTATGGGTATATCCTCCAGATGTTTGCTCTAAGTGGCGAACAACTGGAGAGGCCTATGTCCAGCAGTGGACTGTAATAGGCTGATGATGATGATTTAAAAAAATAACCAATGTCGCAAGTGTCGACCTAGGTATTCTATCTATCCGAGTCACCACAGACAAATAATTAGTTCTCAACGCCAACGCCACGCCATTGCATACTCCACACAGTAAATATTTCAACAGCATTCCCTTTCAGCTTTTACAAACAAGTTTATATCAAGGAACTCTTCACAATTAGGTATTTCCATTAAGGCGAGTACAGAATGCTTCTTTGAAACCTTTGAGCAGCTTCATCTTTATCTCTAGATTTATAGAAATATCTAGTATTTACAACAAGGGATTTCTGGAAAACATATTTCGTTGCGAGCTGTGAAATAAAATGGGAATCTTATTTGAAGACCAAATATTACTTTGAATTATTATTGCTACTTTGAACTTAAGAAAGTAGGCTTTATTGAATTACTAGCGTACCGTTCTCGCTTTGCTTCGGTATATAAACATTCCTCCTTAATTCCTATATCTATTAAGAGAACCGCAATCCATTGCGTAGTTTTAAAGATCTATGCAATCATAGGGACGGACAGACACGTAAAGCGAATTTGTTTTATACCAAGTATGTAGTGACACAGTGGGAATCGAATACACGACTCTTGGTTGAGAAGGCAGGTGTCACTACCAATTGGGACACCGAGCCAGTTAAACTGTAAACATTACATGTATATTATCATCACGCTATCCAAGTCCATTGCTGGACATAGGCCTCTCCAGTTGTTCGCCACTTAGGGCAAACATCTGAAGGATATACCCATAATCGCCACGTTGGCAGGTGGGTTGGCAATCGCTGCATTCTCCAAAAAGATTGCCCAAGATCACAGGAGATCTTAAAGTGCATAAGTGCTCAGTAATTTCGGCCCGGTAACAATTTTGACCCCACCCGGGATTCGAAGCCGGGTCCTCTCTTAGTAGCATTTACGCCCAACATACGAAACAACTACTCGTATCAAACATGTTATGAGTTAATTCGAGGAAAGGCGAAGAAAATCCAAAGCGCTCATGCTAAGTTTAAGTAAACAGAAATGAACTTGATTAATTATTTCCTGTTGAATTCTTGACCTCAGTCGTCGTAAATGCTAGAATAACGAATGCAAAGGCTCAGGTTTGACGTCACCGCCGCAAATAGAACGCTATCGATTTTATTTCCACTTATTAACTTCCTCTTCCCATGGCTAAGATTCGAATGAAGATGACATTCGACAATCGACTCGATTCAAATATTGTAGAAAAATTGTTTAGAATTTGTAAATTCTTGGGAAGTAACGGAGCGACCATCTTTTCACTCCAAATCACCCTCACCTGCCCGTGCATCCTGCTGAATAACAGACAAAGCTCTGGCAATAGACTGGTGGCGGTATAACTGTCGCAGTCATTTGGTTGAATCTCCTATTCAATTGAATCGCTAGCGCGTTCATTGAATGACGACATTCATTCAACGAGATGACTGCGACATAACCATCACGATTTAAGGCTTAGTCGAATATCCGGCTGGAAGGACCAAAAATCTTTATCCAACACTATGAAAGAAGTTCACAAACCAGGCGAACTGAATAACCTCATTAATAAGTCTATCATCATCATCAGCCTATTGCAGTCCAATGCTGCCTCTTCAGTTGTTCGCCACTTAGGGCCAACATTTGGAGGATATACCCATAATCGCCACCCTGGGCAGGGGGGTTGGCGATCGCAGGGCGTAGCTTCTCGCTCCGGTGACGCTGCTGCCCGTCATCGGTCTGTGGTATTTAGCTACGTCTCAATTGTGATGGTTATACCGCCACCAGTCGGTTGCCAGCGCGTCGTTCGTTATTCGGCAGGATGCACCACGGGCAGGTGAGGTTGGCTTGGAGCGAAAAGATGATGGGTCGCTCCCTTACATCCCAGATTTTAATATTGTGTAATAATGGCGTTGATTTTATAAAGCTATTTAATTATTGGAAAGCAATAAAAAGTTTAATTCTATTGACGCCCGGTCCAATGGACAGGGCATAAAAGGGCTATTAGACCATTTACTAATCTAAAGGCTAGCCAATAAACGGCATATAAAAATAATTGAATGGACCATTATCGTTATTTGGTAAGCGCATGCCTTTATAATGCGGCAAATAAAAGGTTATATGCGATTGGACAATAACATGAAAATAATTCATGAAAACAATAGACTTAAGAGTAAGGGGTGTAAGGGAGCGGCCTATCATGATTTCGGTCCAAGCCAAACGGACCTGTCCGTGGTGCATCCTGCCGAATAACAAACGAGGCGCTGGCAACCAACTGGTGGCGGTATAACCATCACAATTGAAGGCGTATTTAAATACCACAGGCCGATGACGGGCAGCAGCGTCACCGGTGCAGCTTTTATTCTATTCACACGTTCATTATTTCTTTATATTGTTCTTGATGCTATTGTTTAGCTGTATTTTTTTAAAAACAAGTACTTAGTTACTAATAACCCACCAATCACGAATTCCCGTCACGCTCTCCACATGTGTTCCCGATCCCGCCGCTCCCGCGGGAGCCCATCAATCCGAGCAACAGGTGCGTCTGTTGTGCCCATACGTTATCGATGTGGCGTTGCACGGAGCACGGATGAGGGTATTTTTCAGTGTTATTGGATTTAAAAGATAGGTGGTTGCACTATGTACGGGAAATACGAGGACTTGATTGTACTTTTAAGGAAAGAAAGAAAGAGAAATGTTTATTAGGTACCACAAAAGACTTAATACTATTACAGCACGGTTAAATACAAAGGTGTACCTAAAAGGTCTCCGCTCAGCATATGTCGCTGCGCAGATAAGCGCTGCGACGCTGGTATTCTGCGGATACCTTTAACTTAGACTAAATTAGGTTGACTTGGATAAATACAATTATATAGGTGGATAGATAGGTTATACTATAGGTATTACAGTTTATACTATACATATTTAGATATAGGCTAGATTGAATAGCCTTTATCTAAGTAAGCATGCTCCATCCTAGACCACATCAGAACTTAACAACAGTTGTGATTTTGGTCAAGTGCTTTCTTAGAACTAAAGAAAAAAAAAATTACATTGTTTTTTTTTATAGTAGCTCGACATAATGGCTTCCCTACGCCTGATGGAGAGCGAGAGAGAAGCCCAAGTCGCTGTGACAACTGGCAAGTAACGGGTTAGTTACCTGTCAGTTGCCACTGCCATGCCGGCCCAACCCTAACCCCCCACGAGCTCCGGAGACCCTGCTCACCAGCAGAAACACGACCCGGAGGTCTTTTGGCTGTGGTATTCTATAAGGTGAAGGTCCTTCCCCGGACGGGCAGCTCAATACGAGCGAACATTCGCTATGCCCTACCTCTATACGTAGGTATAGTGTGATTTCTTACCAGAAGACCCTACCAACATTTTAGCTCGCCACGTCTTGGAAAGTCAAACCAAACTATACTTTATAACGAAGGAACAAACGTCGTAATTCCTTAAACTCCCCCTCAAAATGAGTTACGAGTACAAACAGACTCCTAGACAGTACCAGTATTACTGAGTATTCTGATGTCCTAGTTCCCGTTCAGACAACGTAATACTTCCAAAGCCCTAATAAAGGAACGGATGACCGAGGCTGTTACTTGTTATTGGTTCCCTTTCGGGAATATTAGGAAAGCCGGCGAAACGGCAGGGATAAAAGCAACGAATATTGGCGTAATATTATTGGGAGCAGTCGCAAGCGAACAAGTCAGAAATTGGCGAAAATTCGGTTCAGTTAAAATAAATATTAGCTTTGGAACGGGAGATAAGAACGCATTGAGGTGGGGGTGTATAGAAATAAATTATTGTATAGGTCACCTGTAAGCTTTAAACTGGTCGCTTGCTAAATAAGATAAGTTGTTATCTTAGGTATGTACTTCTTTTCCGAAATAAATAGAAATTATACATAGAAAACACCCAGACCAATACAAACAGACAAGTTTATGCACACAATTGTTTGTATAGATTGTCCAATCTTCTTCTATCTATGTATATCTATAATCTATCTTCTAAATCTACTTAAAATATGTAGAAAGGTCAATTCTGTACATGAAATATTTGTTTCAACATAACTATCAGGGGGTGATAAGTGATCGATACTGATGCCAAAAATCCAATCAGTATAATTTTTGTCTGTCTGTCTGTCTGTTCGTAATAGAAACAAAAACTACTGGACGGATTTTAACAAAACTCGGCACAATTATTCTTCGTACTCCTGGGCAGGTTATAGTATTCTTTTTACCACTCTACAATCAATAGGAGCAGAGCAGTGAAGGGAAGTGTTGAGAAAACGGGAGAAATTTTTATCTGTACGTACCTATATGTTTGAACGCGCCCCACCCAAAAACTACTGCATGAAATTGAATGCGGTTTTCACCAATGTATTGCTAGAGGTCTAACTTAAAATGTAGGTACAGATATCCACGCGTGGGACGCCGCCGGAATAGCTAGTTAACAATAAACGAGACATAATATTCGGCCATTACTTAAAATTAGAGCTAAATTTCACCATTATTATGAAGACTGATGTGCCTAAAGTCTATTAATATTCCTGGAATGGGAAGATTTTTAACGTCCCCAAGCCAGGATAAACATTTTGTGTCAAAATGATAGATGGCTTTTGGTAGGCGAGAATCTAATAGCTAATGCAAAATTAACTTTTACAAAAACCTCTAGATGTAAGTATGACAAGTTAAATTGATGTAATTTTCTGTGGGGTATGTAAGGGAGGGACCTATTATTTTTTCGTTTCAAGCCACCCTCAACTACCCGTTGTGCATCCTGCCGAATAACAAAAGAGACTCCGGCAACCGACTGGTGGCGGTATAACCAGGATTGAAGGCGTAGCTAAACGGGCAGCAGCGTTTTCAGTGCGAGAAGCTACGCCCTGCGATCGCCAAGCCGCCTGCTCAGGGTGGCGATAATGGGGGATATTGGGGGATATGTATTTATAGTAGGTATGTGTATTGTGATGTTACTTTAACGACTAGTCATGGCTTGTAGCGTAGTAGGCTATATTAGCATCGGCTTAAGACCAGCCTCAATATTCGCACACAAAGTTGAGTTGGTTCAATCATGAGTTTTGACGGGGCATCTCTGAAACTATGACGGCAGGTGCACGCAATTATAATAAAAGGGTAGCATTTTGTTTGGTATCAACAGGATTCATATACATCCGATATAAATTAGCAAACCGCTGCCAAATGACCTCCAGGTGTTTTTGCCGGAGAGTAGGGATTTCCGGAGCCATAGGGGGTTAAGGTTGGGGCCGGCATGGCGGAGGCCACGACAGGTAACTGACCAGTTACATGCCAGTTGTCACACGGGTTTGGGCTTCTCTCTTTTGCTTTCCATCAGGCGTAGGGAAGCCATACTGTCGAGCCACTGATAAAAAAAAAAGAGGATGAGGAGAGGTTCCTACTATAAGGAGGTATGTAGGTAACCTATAAGAGTCCCCCATTAAAAAAATAAAAAAAAGCCCAGATGTAACAAACACATAAATACCTTATCAAATCTTTGTAAACGTAAATTGGTTTCCGACAACACTATAAATTATTAATCTTTAGTTAGATTCGCTTCTTGGTTCGACAGGTCGCTCGAAGCTAGCGCACAAGTCACGTTTTGGCCAAATTGCGTTGTTATGCACCGGAATCGTTTTCGACGGCAAATCTGACATCTTCTATCGCTCTCCAGAATCTTATAAATTGAAATTTTCATCCGGTTCGGATTTAGAAAAGAAGTAAAAAATCAAACTAATAAATGATATTATTATTTATTTAATACGTATGTATGTACTTTGTTTTTTTAGCATTAGAAAGACAGTGTATTTTAATGTCTAAACAAACATAATCCGCCAGTTGTGCGCTTAACCCATAATGGGCAGGCGGGGATGGCGATCGCAGGGCGTAGCCGTCATTGGCCTTGGTATTGGCTACGCCCTTCCATAGTGCTGGATATACCGCCACCAGCGATGCCAGAGCCTCGTATGTCATTCAGCATTCTGCTGCACGGGTGGTGAGGATGGCTTGGAAATAAAACAGCATTATTTATAAACGTGTAATACAAAATTGATAGAATTTTCGGCGATGAAAAACAGTAACTATAGAGTTTCTTGCCGGTTCTTCTCGTAGAAAACGACCCTCCGAATCCGAGTGGTAGATTCATTGTTTGTACTTGCATTATTTGACCGATTCATAAGTGCTCGTCATGAGCCTACTTGAATAAAGAAATTTTATTTTTCATTTTCATTTTTCAGGTAGGTTACATCCCCCCATCCCTTACATCCCCAATATACAAGTAATAAATACAACTATTACGCTTAAGCACCTTTCCCGTTCGACGCGACCTTGCTGCGGCAGGTCTGAACCCACATGATTAGTAGAGATAAATTGAAATCTCTGTGGGCCAATATTAGATACTCGGATGATTTGTGAGGAGTAAATATGAGACGTGAAAATATTAATATTATCGTGATGGAAACGAAATCCGAAGATGAATTTCGTGGATTTTGTTAATTCTTTGAATAATGGGCTGGAAATTAGTTTACCTAGGTTTTTTTTATATTAGCAATTCAAAATCACCTGCCTAATATCCAACTATTTATTAATCTGTGCTAATATTAGCCTAAAGAAATTGTAACCGATCTTTATCAAAGTCGCTTATTAGTGCAACCCACCGCTTAATTAGTGCGACCTAAGAATAAATAAATATCTGCAAATAAATAAGGGATGTGGGGATGTAAGGGAGCGACCTACTATCTTTTCCATCCAAGCCAACCTCACCTGCCCGTGGTGCATCCTGCTGAATAACAAACGAGGCGCTGGCGACGGTGGTGGCGGTTTGACCATCACAATTTAAAGGCGTAGCTAAATACCACAGACCGATTGACGGGCAGCAGCGTCACCGCTAGGCAGCCGAGAAGCTCGCCCTGCGATCTCACACACCCGCCTGCCCAGCGTGGCGATTATCGGGATATCCTCCAGATGTTTGTCCTAAGTGGCGAACCACTGGAGAGGCCTATGTCTGACTGCAATAGGCTGATGATGACGATGATGATATAAATAATCCAACCTATTCGTTGGTTGGGCAGGTGGGTAGCCGATCGCAGGGCATAGCTGGTACGCGGCGCCGATAGCCGGTAACCGTCATCGGTCGGTGGTATTTAGCTACGCCGTTCATTTATGATGATTACCTTATACCGCCACCGGTCGGTCGCCAGCGCCTCGTTTGTTATTTGGCAGGATGCACCACGGGCAGGTGAGGATGGCTTGGAGCGAAAAGGTGATAGGTCGCTCCCTTACATCCCAGCACATACAATACACATAGATAAGGTATTGTATGTGAATACGGGTGTGAGTCAACACAGCCAAATTCACACAACGATTACTCGTAAACCTCAAAAGGGATTACAATTCTCTCGTATCGACTGTACAAGAGCTTACCTAAAACTAAGCTTTCGTATAGATTACTCGTCAGCTACCAAAGAGAACTCATCGAACTTTTGTATCAGAGACAATTGGCTTCGCTTGGTTCTTAAATTGCCGCAATTAAGAGATAAAGTCTTGAGTGAGCTACGAACATTGGGCGTTACATAAGAGATAAAATGAATGGTGGTGCGTATGAAATAAATAGAAATATTCGTCATAGTAATGTAAGGGAGCGACCTATCACCTTTTCGCTCCAAGCCATCCTCACCTGCCCGTGGTGCATCCTGCCGAATAACAAACAAGGCTCTAGTAACCGACTGGTGGCGGTAAAACCTCACAATTGAAGTCGTAGTTAAAATACTACTGACCGATGACGGGCAGGCAGCGTCACCGGAGCGAGAAGCTACGCCCTGCGATCGCCAACCCGCCTGCCCAGCATGGCGATTATGGGTATATCCTCCAGATGTGGCGAACAACTGAGAGGCCTATGTCCAGCAGTGGACTGCAATAGGCTGATGATGATGATGATGAATATAAGGGAGCGACCTATCACCTTTATCGCTGCAAGCCATCCTCACCTGCCCGTGGTGCATCCTGCCGATAACAAATGAGGCGCTGGCAACCGACTGGTGGCGGTATAACCATCACAATGAAGGCGTAGCTAAATAACCACAGGCTGATGATGGGCAGCAGCGTCACCGGAGCGAGAAGCTACGCCCTGCGATCGCCAACCCGCCTGCCAGCGTGGCGATTATGGGTATATCCTCCAGATGTTTGCCCTAAGTGGCGACAACTGGAGAGGCCTATGTCCAGCAGTGGACTGCAATAGGCTGATGATGATGTATAATAAAAGGCTCTGGTAACCGACTGATGGCGTATAACCATCACGATTGAAGGCGTAGCTAAATACCACAGGCTGATGATGGGGCAGCACGTCACCGGAGCGAGTAGCTAAGCCCTGCGATCGCCAACCCGCCTGCCCAGCGTGGCGATTATGGGTATATCCTCCAGATGTTTGCCCTAAGTGGCGAACAACTGGAGAGGCCTAAGTCAGCAGTGACTGCAATAGGCTGAGATGATGAATAATAAAAGGCTCTGGTAACCGACTGGTGGCGGTATAACCATCACGATAGAAGGCGTAGCTAAATACCACAGGCTGATGACGGCAGCAGCGTCACCGGAGTGAGGAGCTGAGAGCTTTCCGCTCCCCCAACAGTCCAGTGATGATGACAAGGCCGCCCTGGCCAAAATCGTAGTCTTTCGAAAAAAAAAGGAGCTACGCCCTGCAATTGCCAAGCGTGGGTACCGCCTCTAGATAAGAAGTACTATGGGTAATGCACTAAGTTTGGCCAAAGTGGCGAACAGCTGGAGAGGCCTATGTCCAGCAGTGGACTGCAATCGGATCAAACTAATCTCACAATACTCCTTTCCTCTCCTGAACAACACGTGCTGGACAGCGTTGTCATCCGCATACCATACAGACCATAGTGGCGCGCACCAACAGGTTTAGTACCTCGTACCTGCTCGTGCCATCAAGTCATGGAAGGCCATTCAGCTCATGGTCATCATGCTCAACCTTGGTTCTTTAGGCGAAACGTTAAACGGGATCTCAGTGGACCTTCAGGGTGAGGTCGAGAGTCAAAGTCAAAATAATCTTTATTTGTATAGGTTTTTATGAAAAACACTTACAAATCGTCGAAGCTACCACCGGTTCGGAAAGCAGCATTCCACCGGAAGATACCGGCAAGAAACTCGTGTAGTTGCTCTTTCAACATGGTGTTTACAATATTATTATCACATTTATACATTTAACTACGACCACGTCATACAGTCTAGGGCCATACAAAATTAATTATAAATTAGATTTAAAAAAATAAATTAACCTTAACATACTCTATATAGGGCAACCAGTCTCCAAGGCAGCACCTGATCACAAGTATGACGTGTGTACCATCCATCGCTTCATTCACCCATAGGTGAGGTGGGATTGCCCTAGTGTGCCTGTTGACCTAACATTTAGACCTTACGATCGCTTACCATCATGTGGCTAAAAAAAGTCCTGGACAGCTCTTTTAAAAAAAAATGAGGTACGCTAACACGACATGAGATCTTACGGCAAATCCTCAGATTTCGGGTAACTTACACAAGAACATTAATAGCGATTACAGCCTCTCGTATTTCGGGTAGTCCATAGCAGGAACCCATTATCCCCACCCCAGGGTTATTTATGGGGATTACTCCCACCTCGTGAGGGGTAAAAAAATAAATTCACTTATAATTAATTGCCGGGGTACTTCCCTGCTCTCATAGTGGCCTTGTCTTCATTAGGTTAAAATTTAATTCAGTTATTTTTCTCATAGCGACGTTAATAAAATTAAGCGTGAGAATAGATGAGATTGGACACTAAAAGTAACAGAAAAAAATTATAAGAAAAATAAATTAATAACTAGCTGTGCCGGCGGCATCACACGCGTGGATATCAGGTTTTAAAAACAACGGACTTCCATAAAATGGTGCCTAAATCTTAAGTTAGACCTCTAGCAAAACATTGGTGAAAACCGCATTCAATTCCATGCAGTAGTTTTTGCGTGATGCTCGATTAAAACATACAGATAAAAAATTCTCCCGTTTTCCCAACACTTTCCTTCACTGCTCTGCTCCTATTAATTGTAGCGTGATAAAAAGTATACTATAACCTGCCCAGGAGTATGAAAAATAATTGTACCAAGTTTCGTAAAAATCAAAGATACATAAACTACTCAACGGAGTAGTTTTTGTGTCAGGTGACCAGTTACTTGCCCGTTGTCACAGCGACTTGGGCTTCTCTTTCGCTTTCCATCAGGCGAAGGGAAGCCATTATGCCGAGCTACTATAAAAAATCAACTCAAAATTGTTGATTATTAAATGGATGTAGTAAAGTCTAGTTTTGAATGAAGTCAGCCATAGACTTTTATGGTGACCGTACTCAACACAGCTCGGCCAAGCGAGGCGACCCCTCCCCTGTTAATTGAAAACCTTGCCTGTCGCTCTGCCCTGAATAGTGGGGTACTAGCTATAGCGTACGAGTTTGCTTACACATTACACAACCTGCCGTGAATGGTTCAGAGTGACTAACATAAAGGGATGGAAGGAAGGTAGATAATTCAGATTCATCGTCGGAGTATCGCAGATCGGGATGTACGGGAGCGACCCATCATCTTGAAAAATTAAATGCTTGATTAATCATCATCATCATCATCTTCAGCCCGTGTCAGTCCACTGCTGGACATAGGCCTCTCGTAATGTTCGCCACTTAGATCGATTTTGGGCTTCTCGCATCCAGCACTTGCCAGCCGCCCAGCGCAAATCGTCGCTCCACCTGGCCTGAGGGCGTCCTACATTACGTTTGCCGATACGCGATCTCCACTCCAAAACTCGTTTACCCCAACTGCTACTGATGTGGCCAGCCCATTGCCACTTCAGCTTACTAATCCGGTGAGCTATGCTGGTGACTCTGCCGGATCACCTCATTTCGGATTCGATCCCGCAGAGCCACCTTTGATTTGTGGACTAGCTTTACCATAAATGTCCACGTTTCGGCTCCGTATGTCATAACTGGTAGGACGCACTGATAGAATAAGTTGTATAAATATTTGTATAAATACTTATCTACTAGCTTCTTTCAGACTAGCTGAATCTATCTATTTATAAGTCAATTATTTGGTGTTCAAGATATCTTCGCGACTTAAACTCCAGTAGCAAACTTAGAAGTAGGCCTATATCTAGTATCTAGTGTCTTAATTCGACCTCGTAATACTTCTACAAGCCCTAGATAACGTTATTCCCAGTTATCTATCTATACTTATAATAAATCTGTAGAGAGGTCAATTCTGTACATAAAATATTTTTTCAAAATAACTATAAGGGGGTGATAAGTGATCGATACTGATACCAAAAATGCAATCAGTAAAATTTTTGTCTGTCTGTCTGTCTGTCTGTCTGTCTGTCTGTCTGTCTGTCTGTATGTTCGTTATAGAAAAAAAAACTACTGAACAGATTTTGACGAAACTTGGTATAATTATTCTTCATACTCCTGGGCAGGTTATAGGATACTTTTCATCACGCTACAATCAATAGGAGCGGAGCAGTGACGGGAAGTGTTGGGAAAACGCGAGAAATTTAAACCTGTATGTTTGAACGCGCATTACGCGAAAACTACTGCATAGAATTGAATGCGGTTTTCACCAATGTATTGCTAGAGGTCTAACTTAAAACTTAGGCACAAGGTATAGATGGGTATTATATGGAAGTCCGTTATTTTTGAAACCCGATATCCACGCGAGCGACGCCGCTGGCACAGCTATATTTCTTATATACGAAAAGACGCAAAGCTATCATACATTTGGCAAAATGTTAGCGAACTCTATAAATATTATTTTAGTTTTACAGCGATCGACCTTAAGACCAAATTTCAGGCCCTATTAATTTTACATAAGTCTCATAATATTGTTTTATTGCTAAACTGTCTAGACGAGCAAATAACCGTGATGTGTGTCAGGTCGGTACAATCCCTTCAATGTCATCATCATCACTCATCATCAGCCTATCGCAGTCCACTGTTGGACACAGGCCTCTCCAGTTGTTCACCTCTTTGGGCAAACACCTGGAGGCTTTGCCCATAATCGCCACGCTGAACAGGCGGGTTGACGATCGCAGGGCGAAGCTTCTCGCTTCGGTAACGGCCTCTCCAGTTGTGAACAGATATACAGATATATCCAGCGTGTCGATTATGCGTATATCCTCCAGATGTTTGCCCTAACTGACGAACAACTGGAGAGGCCTATGTCCAACAGTGGACTGCCATCGACTGATGATGAACTCAAAATAGTGAATGATATATATATATATATAGGTCATCGAGTAGCGTACGGTGGTAGGCAGCTAATCGTGTAAGCTTTACTGGCTGAAATCTCAAAAAGTCCCTTCGTCGACTCTCACGATGCCCACGAGAAGGGGCTGTGTTTTCTATTCTTCACCCTACACCGCACAGATAAAGTCCACTTTTCTGACACAATGGTTCAGTTCTACCTCAAAATAGCGAATGACATGGTCATAAGCGCATAGTCTCTTTACGAGTCACGCTCCGTTAAAGAAATATAAACTGGCCGTATTAATATACGACCTATTACAACTCACCGTTACGAGTATTTAAGACGGAACAGTAAAATCGGTTTTATGTTATACAAAAATATATTTTAACTGTATTACTAATGACCATTTTCAGTACATAATGTGTTTGCATCTTCTTAAAGTATGGGTTCTTTAAAAAAAAACGTGAAGGAGTATCTCACGGGCCAGCATGGCTTTGGTAACTGACTGGAAACCGAGGTTTTCCGTCTGTTGTCAGAGCGATTTGGGCATCCTTTCTATCTGGCGAAGAGAACCGAGTAGTATTGCTGGGCTAAGTGTAAAATTCTTTAACAAAGTACCACAGAATATTGTTGAATTACCAATACATAGGTTTAAGTCTCATATTAAGTCATGTCTTATGAAAAAAGGATATTATAAAATACAAGACTTCCTAGACGATAATATTACATGGACATAATGAGCTGCTCGCCTGCACTTAACAAATATTGTATTAATGTATGACATCAACAGTATAATGATTATGTATATTTTTGAAAAAAGCCAAAATTGATGAGTTTCTTGCGGCACTTCTTCTCATCAGGCCTCATCCTTATCACGTCGAAGTGCTAGTAGGGAAAAAAAAGTTTGACGTGCAAAAGAATTTACTTGTAAATCTACTTGCAGAAATAAATTATTTTATTTTATTTATTTTTATTTAGTATTTTTTAGAGGCGACAAACGTAACGTAAAGTGATGACTTCAGCCCATAGGCACCGCAACAACACCAGAGAAGTTACAGGTGCGTTGCAAGAAGGTTCCAAAGAACCGTTGCAGTCACTATGCTGAGTCAATATAAAAATATCTTCAACATAAATAAAAATAAATAACCCAAGACACGCCACGCTAATAATAATAATAATAATGTCTTTATTTGCCTCAAACATGGGCCACACATCGCCTTCTAGCACCAAACTAAGCCGAAGCTTGTACTTTGGGTACTAGACAACTGATGAACTTACTTAGATCATCATCATCAGCCCGTGTCAGTCCACTGCTGGACATAGGTCTCTCCTAATGTTCGCCACTTAGGTCGATTTTGGGCTTCTCGCATCCAGCACTTGCCAGCCGTCCTGCGCAAATCGTCACTTCACCTCCAGAACTCGTTACTTACTTAGATACTTTTTTAAAAATATATACATACTAGCTGCTGCCCGCGGCTTTGCCTGCGTAAACATCGGTTTGTCATAAAGAGCTTACTCTGTCATTTATCATGTACGCGTCTTTGTCTCTTATTTTATTACACGCGCTTACGAATGAATAGTCAAAAGATGATGAATATATAGGTATTCGATTCCAGTACTGAGAAATCTGAACATAGGTTGACACAGGACAAACACAATGTGCGCCCTGCGGTATGGGGCGTAGAATACTACCGAGGTATCCCTGCCTGTCGACTAAAAGGGCCTTCGGGGTTGTGGCGGCCTCGAGGAAGACGACGACACGTGCCTCCGGGCACGTTCTTGCTGGTGTGCCGTTCTTGCTGGGCGGCGCAGCGCTGTCGCGCTGTGGGGGGTTGAGTCCAATCCCTCCGGGCATCCCGACCCTCCTCAGACTGAGTGCTCGTAGCCGACCACCGTCGGGTTTAGTGGGTATTCTCCGCTAAATAGGAGTGGGCCCCACAAAACCCAGGTGTCCCGTACCCAGGGCCCTGGTGTTTGCGTAAAAGCATTCCTGCCGTAAAAAAAAGGACAAACACAATGTAGGTACATCTTGTTGGCCATTGAAAGCCGTGGCCCATTCTTCAGGAACCACCTTGTCTTTAGCTATGGTTCACATAGTTGTAAGTTTTGGTGACGACTTATCTAGAGCGACATACACTCCCTGAACATAAATTATTCGAGCTATCTAAAGCAGGATCTGGTTTTCCTGTGTATCAACAAATATTGAAAAGCCATGCTAAAAATACTATCTTCAATTTTTTGGCTTTTCATTATTTCATACTGAGCATCCCTAAGAATATGCTGCTGCTGTGAAGGGTAATTTTTCATCTGCCTACATGAGATTACCTAAAAATTATTTACCGATAAAATTATTAAGATTTTTTTTGTCTATAATGGTAACTAACTATGTACATGTTAATACATTTTAAGTATCACGCCGACCAAAAAGCGACCACTTGGCCGGTGTATGAATCTTAACATACTTTAAAGCGTTATTTTCTTCCGCCATACGTAATTAAAACGATTTTATTAGGTTGAAATATCATAATATTAGTATTGAGGACAGAAATAACAATTTGGATTATAAAAAATGTTTATTAAGCATACACTGATAGCAGTTTCGTCGCATCCAATCTAGACATGTGGCCCGTTGTGAGCCTTCTGAGAATGCAGTTAGGTTTTTGGTTTTTGGATCTTCATTAAACTGTGATTCATTATCAGATGCAGAAGGTCTGTTTTGACCGTACACAATTCCTAAATTTTGTTCTAATTTGTTGATGAATGAGGTGCCTCTGAAACTGAGCAATATTCTGGTAGACAACGCCGGTGGTTGTCCTTTTACGTTGGTCGTCTTTTCACTTATAATATTTTCCGAAGAATTGCAGTCCGAAAATAAGTCGCACAATTTTAATTCACAATTATTTACTGTGTACATAATACTGGCGAATTTCCGTATTTACCTCGATGTCAGTACCTGTCACGTCAAATTGATAATTTCGCTGACAAAGTCAAGAAATGACAGTATCTATGGCGTATTCAAAAAGTTCTTAATCATTCCGTAACATATTTTTCCGAAATTCTAAATGAAAAAATTAATAAATCGTTGTAATTTATAGCCTATATGTTAATCTGATGCATAAACAATATTCGTGTAAAGTTTCACTAAAATCTGTTCAGTAGTTTTTGCGTGAAAAGGGAACAAACATCCATCCATCTATCCATCCATCTATCTATCCATCCAAACAAACTTTCGCGTTTATAATATTAGTGGGATTATACATAGAAAACACTCAGATCAATACAAACAGACATGTTCTTTAACAAATGGTTGCACTTAAATAGTCCCTACTCAATTCTCTGATCCCCTTAACATCTAAACCGTGGTAAACTCCATTTAAAACCAGATAGAACAGCGAAAAGGCAATTCTCGACTTTTGACATTCCAACTCGCCAAAGATAAGTGCAGATTTATCCCTAAAAGATGACAACTGTTAAGGGAATTTAAGAGCTGAAGATTAGGGATTAAGGTAATTTAAGAGGAAGTTTAGGAAGATTTCAGGTGTTAATTTATGGGAGGTATCAGAGTGGAATTAGGTAGTTGAATGGTTGACGCTCTTTCGGTGAAGGAAAACGTCATGAGGAAACGTATCATGAAATTCTCTGGTTGTGTGAAGAATAACGCACTTGGCTAAGATGGTTTATTAACCGGGGGTAGATGTATTTGCCCTCCCCGGACCAGAAGTGCCGGCCGCTTTCCATCTGCGGCTAGCTAGGGCAGGGGATGTGGCCGTATGCTTCGACGCTACCCATGTCCCTGCTACTTGCTGCCTATTGGCAACACAGGGGGGCTTAGTGGGTATGCCCTCTCATTTTGGGAGGTGTGAGTCCCAAACACCATGTTGACTTCCCCCGGAGGCGGCATGAAGGTGCCTAATGCATTCCCCTCTCAAAAAAAAGGTGGTTTATTAAGGTCTTTTGCCCTATTTTCCCCTCATCATCATCAGCCTGTAAGGTAGCGATCAGTGAATGTAAGGTAGCGACCTATCATCTTTTCGCTCCAAGCGACCTCCGGGTCATGTTCCTGTAGGGAAGCCATTATGTCGAGCTACTATAAAAAAAACACTTTAGAGGCGTAGTTTGAACCGCAGCCATGGAAGCATGGAAACCATTAGCCTTCAGCCACTAAACTAGAAACGTTTTATTTATCTGTTATCAGGAAAGCCTGATAGGCTTATCAACACTTATTAAGAAAAATACGAGCCAAGTTCCAGAGCATAAGTAACTCATCCTCATTCAAATCCGCCCAAACATATTAATGCACGTGGTTTAATGAATGCCTTACAAGACCACATTACGAAAGGGGTCGCCTCGAATGGTACACATAAAACCCTTAATTTTAATTAAAAACAGAGATCATTTTATTTGGCATAAATATTTAACGGTCGCAAGTGCACATGAGTTTTGAACCTTACGCCGTCGTGTTAAGGATTCAAAGGGTTATTTCATTTTTGATGGCGAGCGTCCTAACGTTTTAATTAAAAATTAAAAATAATAAACTTTTTTCCTTAGGTGTTGAAATGTAAATGGGAGGGTTAAATACTCGAGTTCTTTATTGAGTTTCGTTTTATTGTTATTAACGTTTTCATTAAGTAAGTTCTGTTTAAATGCCGGTACATTGTTTGCATATCTTTCTTTATAAAATTGTTGATTCAGAAACTTAAAATATTTTTCTTTAACAGTACGTGTGCTTTATATAATGGATATTCGAATGATTGTGTAAGTCGAATGATTTTTCGCCGCTGCCATTGTAGCCGAATATATTTTTTAAGACCTGCAAGAGAGGTAGGGCATAGAAGAGAGGTAGGGCATAGCGAATCTTCGCTCGAATTGAGCTGCCCGTCCGGGGAAGGGGACATAAAATTAACTCATATAATGATGGTACAACGAAATTGAATAAAAAAAGTAATCGAATTGGGCTGGGTTTGAGTTTTCTTATTCATCAACTGACACTTATATAGCTAGAAGGTTATTGTAAAGCCTACATTTTTTTCGTGTCATTTCCCACCCATTTAAACTCCATCAACTGGGGACAGAACTTGGCAATTTTTTCTCGTGCCCCCACTATTAGCGGGGCGTCCGACGCCAGTCTATCTAGAATTGATCTGAGCCTGTCGGCTGCGAGTCGCGCTAACATTCGATCTAGATTTTTTAAATTGCTTTTTTTTGCTGAGTTGCTTGGTTGTGAAAACAAGCTTTTATAATGAACAGTTGTTGGTGAAGTTGGGTGTCTAGTATTTAATGGCGAGATTGCAGATATATTTTTAATTTACTGAAAAGTTTGAAACAACAATTGCAAATCCACGTCATAGTCTCAATGGGAGAGACCTACCTATGTTCAGCAGTGGTTTGATCTCCCCATAGTACATACAAACATTTGTTCATGAACATCTCCGTTTGTATTTAAGTCTAGGTGTTTCCTATGTATAATATGTATTTATTTACAAAAAAGTATCAGTTATCTAGTACTCCTATTACAAGCTTCGGCTTAGTTTGGGACTAAACGACGCTGTGTAGCCCAGCGTGGTATGTTTTGCGAACAACTGAAGGATATACTCATAATCGCCACGCTGGGCATGCGGGTTGGCGATCGCAGGGCGTAGCTTCTCGCTCCGGTGACGCTGCTGCCCGTCTTCGATCTGTGGTATTTAGCTACGCCTTCAATTGTGATGGTTACACCACAACCAGTCGGTTGCCAGCGCCTCGTTTGTTATTCGGCAGGATGCACCACGGGCAGGCGAGGTTGGCTTCTAGCAAAAAGATGATAGGCCGCTTCCTTATATTCCCGTATGACTAATTATGTTCCCTATATACATAACAGTGCCATTAGTCCCTACTCTTCCCATTGACTTACGGTGCCCCATTAAAAAGAGCACCCCACGTGACCTCAGCCTCTCATACGGAGACAAGCGCTTTAAATATAAACCTCCGGAGGTCGGAGGTGAGTGCGCTCGTCGAGAGGACGTATTGTGTGCCGGCTATTCAGCCCTCCTGCCCTATTAGAGTGCTGGGTGAGAAATATCACGCTGTATACATGAATATGAACGATGCTACCATATTTGACGACAAGTTTGGTTCTGGGATGCAAGGGAGCGATCTTTTCGTTCCAATCCAACCTCACCTACTCGTGGTGCATCCCGCCGAACAACAAACGAGGCGCTGGCAACCAACTGGTGGCGGTATAACCATCACAATTGAACGTAGCTAAATACCACAGACCGATGACGGGCAACAGCGTTACCGGAGCGAGAAGCTACGCCCTGCGATCGCCAACCCGCCTGCCCAGCGTGGCGATTATGAGTATAATATCCTCCAGATATTTGCCCTAAGCGGCGAACAACTATGATGATGATGATGAGCTGATCTTAATTTTAAGCGCATAGCACTTACCTCCGACTTCAGTTAAAACCTACCAGCGTAAAGCTTTGACCGCAAATAGGGATATCTCCCGGATAACTTGGTTGGAAAATGCTACTCGCTATCCATTTAGGTTCCATGTTACAGCTACATCATCCATTTTCCTGCCACAAACACAATTTGATTAGCCATGGCTGGTCATCTCGCAGGATCGATAAAAGTATACAGGTGGCTTCGTGCCTTATTTTTAAAACAGCGCATTCTTATATCTACGTGTAAATAACCCAAGACATGCCACGCTGGGCCACACATCGCCAGACCCAAACTAAGCCGAAGCTTGTACTATGGGTACTAGACAACTGATAAACTTACTTAAATACTATTTTTGTAAATAAAGCCACCGAGCCAGTCAAAAAGTATATGTCCGCGTTTGTTAGAATATGACTACCACATCTCATCCCGTATCGTAGAAAACAACTTAGGGAATAACAGGAAACCAGGAAACGGGTAGCGTTTGCCTGGGTACAAGTAAAACCTACTTAAGTCACCAACCCACCTGCCAAGCATTGTGACTTAGACAAATCCCCTAAATTACAATTGTTATTGGCATAGGTCTATCTCACGAAGACGTTTGCAGGTTGATGAAGGTGATTCTATTATGAACATTCTTAGGCCTACTGAAGAACTTTGAAGATCTGAGTGTACCCGGCTCACCAGGATATATTACTCTATAGTCCATGATTCCCGGCATTCCAGGAGTAGGTATCAATTTTTGACTGGCTCGGTGGCTCAATTGGTAGTGACCCCTGCCTTCTGAGCCAAGGGTCGTGGGTTCGATTCCCACCCGGGACAAACATTCGTGTGATGAATACTTGTGTTTGTTCCGTGTCTGGGTGTTTATAATTTGTATTTAAGTATTTATTTGTGTTACGTTCGTTGGTCTGATACCCATAACACAAGTGCTTAAGCTACTTACTTTGGGATTAGAGCAATGTATGTGATGTTGTCTAATATTTATTTATTAAAAAAAAAAATTGCAATTTCTTCTGCTTACATGTACCGTGAGACCCGTGCGGAAATAATGTTATAGGTACGAACAAGACAAGAATCATCAAAATCTTACGCTCTATAAAAATTGTGCATATAACCACACATAAACAAAAACATATAAGCGAGCGTCTCCTTAAGAACCTACGATTTTGCATCAAAAGAACACAATTTGATTACCCATGGCTGGTCACCTGGCAGGATCGATACTATCGGCTGCAGGTGGCTCCGTGCATTATTAAAGAGGGGGCGCTTCGACGCAACCCGACCGCTTGTGATACATGCTTCTACCTGCTAAGGCTTGGTTTCCTTCTACATTTACATCAGTTGAGCATACCAATATTATACTTAATCCATGAAGCGCTTCTGAAACATGCTTCTACCAGCTTAGGCTTGGTTTCTTTCTACGCTGACATTGGTTAAGCGTACCAATAAATAAATAATAAATAAATAAATAACCCAAGACATGCCACGCTGGGCCACACAGTGCCACCTAGCCCCAAACTAAGCCGAAGCTTGTACTATGGGTACTAGACAACTGATAAACTTACTTATATACATTTTTTTTTGGAAATAAATACATTATTATACATAGAAAACACCCAGACCAACACAAACAGACATGTTCATGCACACAAATGTTTGTACTGTGCGGGGATCGAACCCACAACCCTTGGCTCAGAAGGCAGAGGGCACTACCAAATGAGCCACCGAGCTTGTCAAACGCTTCTAAAACATGCTTTGGTAGAAGAATGCATGCTTAGGCTTGGTTTCTTTCTACGCTGACATTGGTTAAGCGTACCAATATACACTTAATCCGTGAAACGCTTCTGAAACATGCTTCTACCAGCTTAAGCTTGGTTTCTTTCTACGCTGACATTGGTTAAGCGTACCAATATACACTTAATCCGTGAAGCGCTTCTGAAACATGCTTCTACCAGCTTAGGCTTGGTTTCCTTCTACGCTGACATTGGTTAAGCGTACCAATATACACCTAATCCATGAAGCGCTTCTAAAACATGCTTCTACCAGCTTAGGTTTGGTTTCCTTCCACGCTTACGTCGTCGAGCGTACCTACCAATATACACTTACTTCAAGAAGCGCTTCTGAAACATGCTTCAATTAGCTCAGACTTAATATCCTTCTATGCTGACATCGTTCGCTAACATTGGTCTAGCATTCACTATGTAGTTCCATAAATCGAGAAGCTACGCCCTGCGATCGCCAACCAATCTGCCCAGCGTAGTGATTATGGGTAAATCCTTCAAGTGTTTTCTCAAAGTAGCGAACCACTGGAGAGGCCTATGTCCAGCAGTGGACTGCGATAGGTTGATGATGATGATGATGAACTACGGTAAGAAACTTCAGAGTATGCCCCCAGAGCACGTCGCATAGCCACTTGTTGATTCAAGCTTTCCGACCTATTACACAACAAAAACAAAGAGTTCTCGATAAAACCACTATTTTCACTTACGCATCGTCTAAAGCAGAGGTCCCTCGCAGCGGATATTGCGAGAGGATCTTTAATTCATCCCCTCTTTCTGCTTTCAACGTAATAGATACTGAACTATATTTAGCAAAGCATATTCATCGATTGACTCGAGCTTAGCCCTCGCCAAATCTCTCAGTTTGGGAAGCCGACCCTGAGACAATCGGGAAAAAGGCTAGGATGATGATGATGATGATGATTCATCGACTGACTCGGTGGCTCATATGGTAGTGACCCCTGCCTTCTGAACCAAGGGTCGTGGATTCGATTCCCACCCGGAACATTCGTGTGATGAACACTTGCGTTTGTTCCGTGTCTGGGTGTTTATATTTGTATTTAACCCATTAATGGCCAAGGGAAAAGTACAAAGATTTATTTAGATTTTTTTTAATTTAATTATAATAAGGGTTACAAAAAAATATTAGAACATGAAAAAAAATCGAAAATTTGTTTATTTAGATTTTTATAGGGGTGTACCCAAATTGGCACAGTGGCCACTTAAGGGTGTTAATTTTTGTAACAAGTTTTTTTACATGCGCAATGTTTCTTGCGTTTTATGTAGGCACTATGGCTTTGATTGTGCCAAATACACGGCATACTCGTTTCGGTAGCTTTTCAGGAACGTAGTCAGCACCGCCCAGTTCAAACCATCTACTTTAGATGTCGAAGTTCAAGCAGAATGTCGCTGAGGCGATTGTTTTTGATATAATCTGATTATGTTTCATTGGAATAGTAGTTGGTCCATAGCTTACTCTTAGGATTGTATGTGCAACCAACAAGCATTTGATAAGGCCATATCAATCATGGAGGTAAATAAAACCCACCACCATTTTTACCATGAATGCCAGTTCTGTATAGTGAAATGGATTGATTTATTTCATCAACTCCACCCATGTTACATGTTCTTTAGAACATCTTCTTGTCAACTTTATGGTTCTGTAGGGTAGTAGGGTTTCCGGAGCTCGTGGGGGGTTAGGGTTGGGCCGGCATGGCGGTGGCAACTGACAGGTAACTGACCAGTTACTTGTCAATTGACAGACCAGCAAGATCAGTCAGACCAGCAACTTGGGCTTCTCTTTCGCTTTCCATCAGGCGTAAGGAAGCCATCATGTCGAGCTACTATATAAAAAAAAACATCTTTTCAGTCCCTGCCAGAGTCTGAAAATCGTAATTCGATTCCATTGGGCAAATGCTGTTGTCTGTCCAGTGAACCAGTAAACTTAGTTTTTTTATCGAAGCTGTAATCAAATTCTCCACTTGACTCTTCTATCCTAAGGAAGTGAAGAGTATCCGGAAGAAAACTGAGAAGAAAGAAGAAATTGACAACTAATACTCAACATTTTCTGAAATTTCAATCTGAAAATCAGGTGGAGAATAGTAATCGAAACCCTCTTCTTCATCAGTAACGATACTGGTGGTTGATCTAAATCATAATCTAAATTGTCACTATCTTCAAGGGTGGAATATATAGCCTCTTCCTAGCCTTCAAAGCTGTTACTTGTACTATATCTAAGCCTACGACTCTGTAAAACTCTGAAAAAAATATAGATAATATTATTCCACTTGTGGCCACTGTACCCGAATTGGCACAGCGATATTTCGAATGTCGCTGAAACTTATATTCTCATCATATGTTACTGCAATATAGTACAAATCAATAATTAACTATTTAATTTCGTATAATTAGAAGCAAATAATATGGTGTTTACATTTGTCTACATATTGTAATATTTAAAAAACTATACATACCTCCATGCCAATCTTGATTAGGAAATTCGGCAAGCAATTATTACAAAATTACAAATGTTCTCTAAAATTTATAATTGCAAATTAAATCTGTGTAGTCTTAACTACTCAAAAACGCAATAATATTTCCCCTGGTGTCAATACTGTTTTTTTCTACCCTCAATAATTAAGTGTTCCCAAATGGGTACAGCAACCAAGAATGGGTTAAGTATTTATTTGTGGTACCTTCATTGTTCTGATACCCATAGCACAAGTGCTTAAGCTACTTACTTTGGGGTGTGAGCAATGTATGTGTTGTTGTGTGATATTATATTGTTTGTGTGGTTGTCTGATTTAGAATAGAACCATTCATCTCATCCTCAAGAGAATATCAGGAAAAGTATATCAAATATAAAACTTACTGCGGTCACCAACCCGCATGCCAAGCGTGGTGACTAAAGCAATTCCCCTTAATGACAATTGTCTTTGGGGGACGCCTACGTCCAGCTGTGTATGTTTGCTGGCAGATGATGATGATACTTAACGATGAGTAAAATCTTCTAGAACACCCTCACTCGACATTGTTAGAAAAAATTGTTTTCTTAATAAAATGACCTAACAGAAAATCGAACTCGGAATTTTGACGCTAATAATAGATAAATAGATATTTTGAGATGACTTAAAACCTAGATACAATAATAAATCGGAAGGCGGCCTTATCACTTTCAGCGATTTCTCCCACACAACCTTAATAATCTGAATCATTAGCGCCAAAGTGCTACAAAAGGTTTGTGCGCGTTAAATCCCGAACATTTTATATCAGCACAGCAGTCAATTACAGCTTATAAATTGTTAACTACACGTATTTATCCCCTCACGCATCCAAGTAACAAAGCGCTGGTCCTTCGAGCCGGATATTGCGGGCGCCATCTTTAATTCATTCGCGCTCCACCGCGGGCTATCATTGCCGTTAATATTTAACCATGGGACTGTAAGTAAGTGGTCTACAAGTTGTTGAATATTGATATTTTCTTCTTTACATATTTATGGTTATGCGGTATTATGGCTTATATGTATTGTCAGTCAGCTGTTATGTTTTGTTTACATTTGAAGGGCTTCTTAAAAGTCACCGACATAGCTCACCGGATTAGTTAGCTGAAGTGACAGTGGGCTGGCCACATCAGCCGCAGAACCGATAACCGTTGGGGTAAACGAGTTCTGGAGTGGAGACCGCGTCTCGGCAAACGTAGTGGTGTAGGGGCAGGACGGCTGGCAAGTGCTGGATGGGAGAGGCCCGAAATCGATCACGGTGGCGAACCTTGTGAGAGACCTATGTCATCATCAGCCTATTGCAGCCCATTGCTGAACATAGGCCTCTAAAGTTGTTATCCACTTAGGGCAAACATCTGGAGGATATACTAATAATCGCCACGCTAGGCAGGCAGATTGGCGATCGCAGGGCATAGTTTCTCGTTCCCTTGACGCTGCTGCCCATCATTAGTCTGTGGTATTTAGCTACGCCTTCAATTATGATGGTTATACCGCCAACAGTATGTTGCCAGCCTATCGGAGCACCAAGGGCACGCGAGGTTGGCTCGGAGCGAAATGATGATAAGTCATACTCTTACATCGCATGATGTAACGGAGATCTTTGATGATTATGATGACTTTTTTTTTTTTTATAATAGCTCGACATAATGGCTTCCCTACGCCTGATGGAAAGCGAAAGAGAAGCCTAAATCGCTGTGACAACTGGCAAGTAACTGGTTAGTAACCTGTCAGTTGCCACTGCCATGCCGGCCCAACCCTACCCCCCACGAGCTCCGGAGACCCTACTCACCAGCAGAAACACGACCCGGAGGTCATTTGGCTGCGGTATTCTATAGGGTGAAGGTCCTTCCCCGGACGGGCGGCTCAATTCGAACGAAGATTCGCTATGCCCTACCTCTCTTACTTCTTACTTAACTTACAATGATTACCTACAAAAACTTCTAACGATATCACTGGCATAGTCCTTGAAAACACGATCGTTGATCAAATCAAACACGCTTAAGCTCAGAAACTTCTCATATTTAATTCATTCACGGCATCGCCTCGGGACAGTTGTGGCATTCTATTCTAGATCTTACCACGTTTAAAATAGAAACTGCTTGCGATTACTTGAGGACTTAACTTGTTAACTTTAATCAATTTGAGGAGCTTGGAATTATCTCAATCACACATGCAAGATATTCTTTAGATGGAATTTCTTAAAGGAATTCTTTATTGAACAACATACAATTGACCTCAAACTAACTAAACTACTAACAACTAAACTAACAACTGAAGGTATTTTACCTTTGCGGGGATCGAACCCAAGACCCTGGCTCAGAAGGTCACTACCAAATGAGCCGTCGAACCAGCTAGAGGAATTTAAATTTTAAACCTTACATAACGATTATGAATTAGACTAGATACCTTAACAGAGAGAAAGTAATCACAATACCATTTTCAACTTACTAATCATGTACGTACTTATGTCAAAATCTGCAAAATAATCAAAGATCCCATCGCGTACCAAAAAATTCGGTAACTCCTACTTATGCCGTACTATCAAAAATTGGAATTCTCTGCCGGCACACGTGTTTCCTCCTTCTTACAGTATGGGATCCTTTAAACGAAGCGTGAAGAAGCATCTCACGGCCCAGCATGGCTGTGGTAACTGACTGGAAACTGAGGTTTCCCGCCCGTTATCAGAGCGATTTGGGCTTCCTTTTAGCTTTCCATCAGGCAAAAGGAAGCCACTATGCTGAACCAATATAAAAAAAAGTGGGTATGCCCTCCTATTTTGGGAGGTGTGAGTCCTACACACCTAATGCATGGTGCCTAATGCATACCCCTCTAGAAAAAGAAACAAAAAACAGGCTGATCATGAGTGTTGATGATGTAAAGCCTCCAGACCTTAATGGTAAACAACTGGAGAGGCCTATATCCAGCAGTGGACTGCGATGTTGTTGTTGTTTTGTTGTAAGCTTCTTTAGTTATGACTATGCTTACTGTGCATATGAAAAGGCGATCGCTCTTCCCACCTCATGGACGAATCATCCCGGTCAAGATCCCTGCATTTCTCACGCCGCAATCCGGAATAGGGATCGCCTCTTTGTCAATAAGTTCATGAGATATTTACATGTGTCCCGGGTAACAAATGACCGATGTCCCCCCGGGATAAACCGATAAATCTCGATACGAAGCTATTTATTCTCTTCTCGATTTCTGATAGAAGCCATTTTTTTCTTTTTGAGAGCGCAACTTTATAGTGGTTGCTTGATATCAGTTTTTTTTTTTAGGGTTACGATAAGACATGCCACGCTGGACCACACAGCGCCATCTAGCCCCAAACTAAGCCGAAGCTTGTACTATGGGTACTAGACAACTGATAATCTTACTTAGATACATTTTTTTTTGTAAGTAAATACATTTATACATAGAAAACAATCAGACCAATACAAACAGACATGTTCATGAACACAAATGTTTGTACTGTGCGGGAATCGAACCCACGACCCTTGGCTCAGAGGGCAGAGGTCACTACCAACTGAGCCACCGAGCCTTTCTATAACGAACATACAGACAGACAGACAAAAATTTTACTGATTGCATTTTTGGCATCAGTATCGATCACTAATCACCCCTTGATAATAATGTAGAGAAGTCAATTTTTGACTTCTCTACAGATTTATTATAATTATTTATTTATTTATTACACCAATAAAGTTTACAACTACATATAGACATAGTCCCACAAAACTATTTGAATAGTTTGTCTGTGGTATCAGGCACGAGTCTCTAAGTTAAAATGATAAAATTTAAATACTAGGGTAATGTAGCCAAAAAATAAATTTTAAGCTTCCGCTTGAACACCCCCCTGTCCTGCTCCCGGCGTATGTCTTCGGGCAAACTGTTCAATAGGTATGGTAACCTTTACTTAGTACTTACTTAGTTCGTCATCCCAAAGAGCAGTGTGTCCTTGAAGTTGACATTCCTCGAGCGCCGCGTGAAATCACAAACCGCGCCGTAGGAAATACCTAACTTATTTACGGAACCGACTGCAGACGCTTTTAGATCTAAGCAGCCAATTAGCAGATAGAATTGGAAGGGTTCTTCATTGCACAGTACGTTAACAATTTATTCTTTAATTTTTTTTGCATCAGAAATTGCCTATCGCAGTCCACTGCTGGACATAGGCGTCTCCACTTGTTCGTCACTTTGGGAAAACATATGGACGCTTTACTTATAATCGCCATGCTGGGCAGGCGGGTTGGCGATCGGTGTGCGTAGCTTTTGGCACCGATGACGCTGCCTGCCTTCAAAACTTCATAGGTGGCGTTGTATTGCCCAGAGTGGGTGACAGACGAGCAGATGGCCTTTTTTGATAGTAGCTCGACATAATGGCTTCTACGGCTGATAGAAAGCGAAAGAGAAGCCCAAGTCGCTGTGACAAGGGGCAAGTAACTGGTCAGTTAGCTGTCAGTTGCCACCGCCATGCCAGCCCAGCCCTAGCCCCCCACGAGCTCCGGAAACCCTACTTATCGGCAGAAACACGACCCTGAGGTCATTTGGCTGCAGTATTCTATAGAGCGGAGGTCTTTACCTGGACGGGCAGCTCAATTCGAGCGAAGATTCGCTATGATCTACCTCTCTTAAAACGTAGGTAGTTACGGTAGTTTACGCGTACGCCAAAAAAGGGATCGTTGGGAACCCCACGGAGTCTATCGCAGTCCACTGCTGGACATAGGCCTCGCCAGTTGTTCGCCACTTAGGGCCAACATCTGGAGGATATGCGATATGCGATCGCAGGGCGTAGCTTTTCGCTCTGGTGACGCTGCTGCCCGTCATCGGTCTGTGGTATTTAGCTACGCTTCCAATCGTGATGGTTATACCGCCACCAGGCCGTTGTCAGCGCCTCGTTTGTTATTCGGCAGGATGCACCACGAGCAGGTGAGGTTGGCTTGGAGCGAAAAGATGATAGGCCGCTCCCTTACATCCCATTGGCTGTATATCTGGCATCAAATAGGCTATCGCCTGGCCACTAATAGGCCGCGTCGGCTCCTCTGTCGACGGTCGCCGTAGGCAGTAATTAAGTTAAGAATTTCCTTTGGCATGGCTTGTGATTTCGACGCGTCGGTCGAAGAGGAATGTGAACTAGCCGAGATACACTACTGCTTAGGATTGCGAACATGATCTATACTTATAATAAATCTGTAGAGAAGTCAATTCTGTACATGATATATATTTTCAAAATAACTATCAGGGGGTGATGAGGGTATTGACACTGATGCCAAAAATGCAATCAGTAAAATTTTTGTCTGTACAGACAGATGTTCGTTATAGAAACAAAAACTTCTGATAGGATTTTAACGAAACTTGATACAATTATTTTTCATACTCCTGGGCAGGTTATAGTATACTTTTCATCACGCTACAATCAATAGGAGCAGAGCAGTGACGGGAAAACGGGAGAAAATTTTATCTGTATGTTTGATCGTGCATCACGCGAAAACTACTGCATGGAATTAAATGTGGTTTTTAACCGACTTCAAAAAAAGGAGGAGGTTCTCAATTCGTCTGTATGTATAATATTTTTTTTTTTTTTTTTTTTTTTTTATGTATGTTCACCGATATTTCCGTCAATTATGGATGGATTTCAAAAATTTTTTTTTTGTTCGACAGGGGACACTTCCGAGGTGGTCCCATTATCACCAAGTCAGGATCTGATGATGGGATCTTGGAGAAATTGAGGGCAACAACCGAAAATTGTATGCTCATATGGTGTTTTTGTAACGTTATCATATTCTACTCAGGCATATGCTTCCGGGCGTCAACATCTGGTGCTGATGATGAAGCCACAGAACTCCTTAACGGTTAGGAGTTAGGGGACAGTACTGACATTGGCTGATGGAAAGTACACAGTAGTGTGTAGGGCTAACGTTATGCTTGTGACGTATGCTTGAAACACCATCTGATGTTGTCGTGCAGTACTGTAAATTGGTCGAAGGAAATACTTCGCAGCAGGGCTAAAGTGTTCCTTGTGAGATATGCTTAAGTAAACATGTGATGTTGCTGTGCTGATGATGAAGGTACATAACTCCTTAACGGTTAGGAGTTAGGGGACAGTACTTCAATTGGTCAATGGAAACTAGGTAGTAGTATGTAGGGCCGAGGTGATAATTGTAAGGGTACTAAGTATAAGATAGTAGTACTAAGATAGTTACGATATAATCAAGAATATAACGAAATTTCAGAGTTGTCAAGGGAAAATCGGGATACCTCAGTATCAACTTCTTCTATTTGACCGTATTCAACGTAGAGCAGCCAGCTGCATTTTCTTTTCATCATCGTACTTCTCGTATCTATTTTTTCTTAGTTAATTTCCTGCCTTATATAACGGTTCTTTGAAGTTAGCTTACAGATGCTACATTGCCGTATGGATACGACCTTCAAAAAGCGAGCCTACAAACTACTGAAGGGCCAAAGTGATAACTTACTATCAGGTAATTCTGTGCTACTATTATAAAAAAAAAACAAAAAAAAGTGAAGTTATAATAGCCGTCTTAATCTTTCCATTTCTCGTAATGACTTTTCGTCATGTGGCCTGGTAAGCAATTTGCTTGGTTCTAGATCGCAAAGTGCAATACCGTCTAAAGTCTTCACTCGACTTAAAGCAACATACACTTGACCTTTAGCAAAATTTTTCTTTCCTAAGTCAATTACCGCTTTATTCAATGTGGTACCCTGAAGCTTATGAACCGTTACTGCCCAGCTCAATATTAACGGCAACATTCTTCTTTCCACATCCCCATAGCCTTTTGTTGCTTGAAATGTTGCTGATACTGGTGCAATTGCAACTAAACCGTCACTATCTTTTACTCTAGTGCCAATAGTATCATCGTCGAATTTAATTGAAACTGCATCAGGTAACTCGCCGGATTCTAACTGATCACGACGAAGAGCAGGCCACTTAAACTTAGATACAATTCCCATTGCACCGTTTACAAGACCCTCAGTAACTGAGATGTTACGCCTCAACATTACTCTGGAACCTATGCCCAGGTTGAGTGTGTGCAACAATCCACCGCAATTATTGACGTCAGTCGGAATTACATTACATGGAGGCCGTTTTCCATAGGTTGCGGCCTCTCGCGACTCGTCGATGGCATTTAAGGAATACACACGACTCGACTGAAATAGTTGAGCTGTCATCTTAGAATTGTAATCATCTACCAATTTGATCGTTGGAAAAATTCTAACTGCAGCCCCATCTGCGAAATCACCAACCAGTTCAACTCGCCGTCGTTCACATAAAAGTTCTAATTGGGAGATTGTAAGTTCTCCAAACCGCAAATTGTTTAAAAGATTGACAAATTCCTCATCGTTACTTTGACGCATATTGATGGTGAGTTCACAGAAGGAGAACTGCTGCCATAAATGTATTTCTGCGTTTGCCCATGAAGGTTGATCGAAACACCTATGCCCTTTAACTGGTGGTAATTGCATGATGTCACCAAATAATAATACATTTACACCTCCAAACAATAAATTATTGTTTTTAAATTCTTGTAGACGTAAATGTATTATACGCAAGTTTTCGTATGAGACCATAGATATTTCGTCAATTATCAACCACTTAATATGACGCCACTTACGCCGTTCCCGTTCCAGTGGCTGTCCAGTCATTTTTCGATAAGTCATCGTAGTGCCTTTTTCGATGGGGAGCGAAAAAACAGAATGAAGAGTTCTACCAAAAATTTGCCGAGCCGCAACTCCTGTCAAAGCCGCCACTTCTACAAAATTTGGTCTTAATAAACTATCCACCGTTGGAGCATAGCAGCGATTAATATGCTCAACAATTAATTTCAACAGAAAAGATTTACCGCTACCCGCCCCACCAGTAACAAACAAGAGCAAAGGCTCTTGATTGTCATCTGTCCTTATGTCTCTCTCAATGGAATCCGACACCCGTTTTAGTAAATCTTTTTGTTGGACATTCAGGCTTCTTATTCCACTTATGAAAACGTCATCAGGCATAGCAGTGGGATCATTTTCTGTAAAATCATCGTTATGGACATCGCCTTGGTCCTCGCTATATGTATTAATATTATGAGATATTTCTCTAGGGTCATTTTCGTTTACAACATTGAGGGCTGCTGCTTGTGCAAGCGCTTGCTGTATAATTTGTTCAGCTTGGGCGAACTGCTCTACAGATACATTATGTAGCAAGGGCCTAAGCTCCGATTGTCGGCGTAAGAAACATGCTTCGGCTGTTTCACCCTCTTGCATAAGCTCACTCTCATTGCGAAACGAGATATGGCACACAATTAAGTTATAAAAAAACGCTTCTCGATCACTATTTATAGTGTAATATCGTGTGCGTAAAACTGCTGCTTGGTTTCTTATACGCATCCTCGAATTATCTTGCAATCGTATGTACCTCGAATTTTCACTTTCCTGGTCTCTTAACTCAATATCACCGTCATCTTCTACCCAAAATGCACTCGAAACTGTTTCGTAACGAACTGCAAATTCAGCTAAGCTAATCTCTTCTAATTCAATCGGTCTTTGTTGGTACCGATCAAATATGTTGTTGAAGACTGATGTTTCGTCGTCAGAAAACCGCAAAAGTCTATAACGTTGCTCCGGACGACAACTGTTCACAAAAACTGCTTTTCGTGAACACATTTTCAGAGGCAAATGACAGAGACGGTACGCCGCTTCTGGAGCACTAACTAAGCGTTGCCCGAGGATGGCCATTGATACAGAAAACAACTGTTTCCATACATCATTACTGTGACGTTTTGCTTTTTGAACCACTTCCCTCACAACATCGCCACAATCATTGGGTTCACATTTGCTCGCATACTTGGCAATATAATAAGCAACAGCTGTTACATTTCCACAAGGCTGTATGTCCATATTTGCTCCCCAAATTTTAAGCAAAACTGAGTTATAGTTATTAACCATAACTTCTTCTGTATTTCGTTGTAGTAGACAAAAACGGCCATTATTGCGAATGGCGTCATCGGGTTCTAAGCAGACCGTTTCGTTACTTATAGGCCTTGGAAATCCAAAACGACACGAACCAGTATTACGATCTTTATAGCAGGTTGTGGAATGTTTGTGAATTTGTAACCTTTTAACCAACTCTGCATTATCACCATTAAGTGAGCAGGACACCACCTCATTAATTACTCGAAGCCCTTCAGAACTATCAAAATCAGGTACAGTGTTGCACCACAAAAGCATATGCAAATGGGGACTTCCCCTATTTTGAAATTCTATACGGTACCAAAAGTCTGTAATAGCTCCTCCTAAACACTCATGATTCATTTTTAGGAATCTTAACAAGGCGTTCACTCTGAGCGTGAACTGTCTAGCCACTACAACTGGATATCTTTGCACTAACTCGAGTCTTAGATCAAATGGCAAGTTTTCAACATTGTCAGATAAAGAGTCAAGACGTCCATCAGCTATGAGTAATGCTTTAATCATGTCGGGCCAGTTGAGATCGTTACACGAAAATGTAACGAACCAAGTTGGAGGACCGAGGCTCCGCACCATTGCTATCAATTCCGCGCAACATTTTTTCCAGTATGCAGCTGATCCTCTTATGTTTCTCATTGTCAAATGCATATTATCAACAAGACCTTGAGGTGTATGTTCACCTTGCTTCATTCGACAAGAGACCGAAACGCTTGCTTTGGCTCGAAAATATTCCACAACAGACAATGCAAAGAATAAATAATCGTTTCTTTGAAATCGATTATCATTTCCCATAATTCGTGCTTGGAAGTAATCAAGTGCAGTTATAGATATAGCTCGATCTTCACCAAAACCGTTTCTACCATCAGGGTAAACAAAGTACCAACAAAGTTCTTCCATTCTTTTCTCCCGTTCAATATTTAGAGGTGGTGCCGTTTTCCTCTGGATATCAGCAACTCTGACTTGATGATCTAATCCATTTTCATCGTTAGCATTAATAATAGTTTCCAAATTAGGTACGTTGTCATCAATGGAGTACAGTAAACTAGTTGAAAAAATTACGCGTCTTTCTGAATTATTTGTATCTGATCCTAGTGGCGGGCACGTGGAATTAGGCGGCATACTACGAATGTGATTTGTAGGTGACCGTAGTACTGAGGAATTACTATCATTAGCTGTATATGTAGGGGACATATTGGTCGGACTTTGACGAGAACACGTGAAGGTAGGTGATTCTTGCGCTGACATACTCTGAATGTGAATTGTAGATGACCGAGGTACTGAGGAACTATCTGCATATTGGGAAATAATCGGGTTATCATTAGCTGAATATGTAGAGGGTATCTCGATCGGACCTTGACAAGAACATGTAAAGGTAGGTGATTCTTGCGCCGACATACTACGAGTGTGATTTGTATGTGACCGAAGTACTGAAGAAGTATCGTGGTATTGCGAAATAATCGGGTTATCATTAGCTGTATATGTAGGAGACATATTGGTCGGACTTTGACGAGAACACGTGAAGGTTGGTGATTCTTGCGCCGACATCCTTCGAATGTGATTTGTAGGTGACAAAAGTACTGAAGAAGTATCTGGGTATTGGGAAATAATCGGGTTATCATTAGCCGAATTAAAGGCTATATTAGCCAGACCTTGACGAGAACACGTGAAGGTAGGTGATTCTTGCATGCCTGCGTGTTCTACTATGGTAGGCATATTTGAATTGTTACTTAACAGTTCATGTAGTAATTCAGGGCGTGCTACTTGAGAAGCAACCTCCTGCAATATTTCTCTTTCTTCTGTGAGAAAAGATATAGGCGTAATGCAATATATGTTAAGAACATTGTCATTACCTTTATTTACCTTGAAATTACGACGTAGCATTAAGAATAAATCATTTATGATTACAAAGCGCATGCAGCATCCAGTACCACTGGATGACGCTTTACAACCTTTTGGCCCCCTAGCATGAGAATCAAATAGCCAATATATATTATTGCCAGATATATTTTGACGTGCAATAGCTACGGAATAAGAATTACATGTGAAAATTCCATAGTGATAATCCCTAAAGAAAATTAAAAGAGCATTTTGCAAATTTGGGAACCCTTCCTCAGACTGATCTCTATCGATATGTCCATCAATCGAACTATTACTATGCACATTTAAATTTACGCATGTCCTGTTGAACAATAAGCGTGGCACAAGTTCTCTCGTAGCTAAATATTCGGCATTTTGTTCTCTAGGATCGGGATTTTGTCTTGCTAAAATGCATTGACGATAGTATGCATCTCCAACTATCATAATGTAATCGACATCACTGACTGTCCATGTCATCGGATTTGATACCCCAAATGCAACACAAGCTACAGCTGCTACGCCAGTGCACTGCTTACCACGAGAGTCCATACCAAATCGGTCATTGCCCTGGTGAATCGAACCACGTAAAATGGAGATGTTATCGTTTATGTTTACAAACCTGTTGGGTTGATTTGGTTGTTCCATTTGCTGGCCTTCATCAGACTGTACTTGGACATTATCCCGATCTACATGATTTTCAGCAACCTGTACTAAATCTGACATATTATAATCTAAAATATTAGCAAAGTTTGGTACAACGTCACGGTAGAGGTTGTTATGCAATAATAGCCATTGTAAAGCAGTCTTAACTCTTTTCATGTCTATATTGAGTTGTCTGTGTTGTTGCAAGTTATCTCGTGTTTCTACCACAACTACTAATCCAGCACGAGAGAGTGGAAGTGGTAATTGCTCAGCAATTTCCACTATGTCTTGTGCAAATAAAACCACTTGACCTTTGCACCAATTTTGGCTGAATCTGTTTTGTACTTTAATAATTTTTAGAAATGGAATTATTCTTGTAAGTAATCGTTGCTCTACATCTGATAAACAATCAATTTCAGGTGGTATTGGCGCAACATCCATTTTATTCCAATACGCTTGAGAAGGCACTTTACGTTTTCTCAAGTTAGTAGAGCATCGTGAACATACCACAATCTTGCTCATTTCTACCAATTCACTAGGTAATAAGTCTTGTCGACATGAGGTTTCTAGCTGGCATCTCTGCTTCGGATATAATAGTTTTCTACATACACCACATGGAACGTCAGCAAATTCATTAATGGTAGATAGGAAGGTATCTTCTCCGATATATCGATTTCTGCGGGAATTTTCCCGCATATTCTCTAAGCGTGTTCTTCTTTGCTCCTCATTTTCTAGTCGCCTTTCCTCAAGATTTCGCTGTCTCATTAAATTTAGTCTTTGTGTCCGTTGGTAAGGAAATTCGTTTCTAGTACGTTCACGCATAGCATCGACTCGTTGTTCACGTTGTTCCGCAGTTTCATTACTCAGCCTTTCGTGAATAACAGCGAAACGATGTTTGCGTTGTTCCGGAGTTTCATTGCGTAGCCTTTCATGAATAACAGCGAGACGATGTTCGCTTTGTTCCGTAGTTTCATTGCTGAGCCTGTCATGAATAACGTTGAGACGATGTTCGCGTTGTTCCGGAGATTCATTACTGAGCCTTTCATGAATAACGTTGAGACGATGTTCGCGTTGTTCCGAAGATTCATTACTGAGCCTTTCATTAATAACAGCGAGACGATGTTGGCGTTGTTCCGGAGATTCATTATTGAGCCTTTCATTAATAAGAGCGAGACGATGTTCGCGTTGTTTCTGAGATTCATTGCTAAGCCTTTTATGAATGACAGCAAGACGGAGTTCGCGCTGTACTGGAGTTTCATTACTTAATCGTTTTTTAATATCATCTAAACGTAACTGGCGTTTTTCTGTCGACTCTTGTGATAATCGAGAACGCATATAACTTCGCATCTGAGATAATCTCACTTGACGTGCCAGAGGTGACTCTTGGGAACGTGATATAGCATTTTTCTTGCAAGTGTTGGAAATACGTTTCTTAGTATCTGCATTACTTTCCAGGCTACGAATTGCCCTCATTCGGGTTGCAGCCTTAGTGGGTCTACCCATGGTAATAAAAAAATGTAAATACCAAATAAGTATTATCAACTTCTTTCCTTCAACTCAATACCTATTGATAACAAGTATTATGTAGCTCCCTAAAAATAGGAACAATTCGACAAACGAATGTTGTAATTAATGACTATAAAATAAACTGAAACCCTTGAACTGAACTAGCTTCTGTTTATGTTCTCAACGTATAAACACAACTAAAAATCGAAAAATAAACTGCCTTTTTTTAAAAAAATTAAACCGACTTCAAAAAAACACAAACAAAAAATCGCTTTAAGCAAACAAAAACGGCACCTAGATAACTAAAAATCGATAAATAACGTAACAAATTTATGTACTTAATACATCTCATATACCTATCTATAATTAAATACACAAACGAAAAAACGCTTTAAGCAGACAAAAACGGCACCTAGATAACTAAAAATCTATAAATAACGTAGGTAACTAATTTATGTACTTAATAAATCTCATATACCTATCTATAATTAAATATTTATAACTTAATACCTAATATTTTCACTAAGTCATCTTTAACTAATTAAATATGTATTTACAACTACATATCAATTATTTTTGAAGTCGGTGCCAGCAAAACAAACAAATAAATGTACTTAATAAGAAAACTGACCGACATACACTAAAATTCAAACTAAGTATAGGAAATTGTATAAGCGCGAATAATTCTATAAATAGAAGCGACCGTCAACGACGTCTGCCCTCACGTGTCTGCCCGCGTTCGGGTGGTACACTCAACGAGCTGTCCCCGCGCCCCGCGCTCCACACGCACCTTGCGGTGCCTACTACACCGTATTGTATTTTGCTTTGCCGGCCGCGATTTGGATGTAAGGGAGCTTATCATCTTTTCTTTCCAAGTCAACCTAACTTGCCCGTGGTGCATTCTGCCGAATAGGAATAGCAAACGAGGATCTGGCTACCGACTGGTGGCGGTTGGTTATACACCATCACAATTGAAGGCGTCCGTAAATACCACGGACCGATGACGGGCAGCAGCGTCACCGGAGTGAGAAACTACGCCCCGCGACCGCTGCCGTCTGCCCTAAGGTGTAAACATCTGGAGAGGCCTATATCCAGCAGTGGACTGCGATAGGCTGATGATGGTGATGGTTGACGGCCGCGTTTAACAACACCGCAGATTACGTTACCTTGGCTGGCACCGACTTCAAAAATAATTGATATGTAGTTGTAAATACATATTTAATTAGTTAAAGATGACTTAGTGAAAATATTAGGTATTAAGTTATAAATATTTAATTATAGATAGGTATATGAGATTTATTAAGTACATAAATTAGTTACCTACGTTATTTATAGATTTTTAGTTATCTAGGTGCCGTTTTTGTCTGCTTAAAGCGTTTTTTCGTTTGTGTATTTAATTATAGATAGGTATATGAGATGTATTAAGTACATAAATTTGTTACGTTATTTATCGATTTTTAGTTATCTAGGTGCCGTTTTTGTTTTCACCAATGTATTTCTAGAGGTCTAACATAAAATTCAGGTACCATTTTATGGAAGTCCGTTATTTTCGAAACCCGATATCCACGCGTGCGACGCCGCCGGCACAGCTAGTCATTTATAAAATCTCCATCTTTGCATTGACGGAAAACGAATATAAAGTCACTCTTATAACAGATCTTTTGCAGACAACCCTTAAGTAGAGGACATGCAGTTTTGTTATGATTACGTTGATTTTCTGGAGCGAATGAAAGAATTTCTGATTCTTTCATTTGAATGAAAACAAGGATCATAGTTGTGGATGAAAAACCGCCAAGCTGGAATGACGAGTGGGTGGCTCAGATTTGCCGAATGGATCCCGAAAATTGGACCAAGATCGTCACACTCAAGAGGAAACCCCAAGAAATAATGGCGGGACTTTTTTTTATAGTAGCTCGACATAATGGCTTCCCTACGCCATTATGTCGAGCTACTATGCCATGCCATGCCGGCCCAACCTAACCCCCCGCGAACTTCGGAGACCCTACTCACTAGCAGAAACACAACCCGGAGGTCATTTGGCTGCGGTATTCTATAGGGTGGAGGTCCTTCCCCGGACGGGTAGCTCAATTCGAGCGAAGATTCGCTATGCCCTACCTCTCTTAAATGAGTGAGATGTGGTGGGCTAAATAAAAAAAAAACATGTTTCACTAACCAAAGCTTGCAACCCTGAGCTTATATTATTTATCACTGCATAGCACACTCTCTCATCTTAAGATCTCCACGAAATCTTCAAGGAAAACTTCGTAACGAAAGAGGACGTAGCATTATTGTGCTCGACGGTATAAGGAATTTTGTAACAAAGCATCTTTTAGCCAATGGAACGCCCGGGAAATGCACTGGCTAATATCGTGTTCTGCTCAAAGAAGCTGTAAAATGAGACGGGATCTTTAAGGGATGTGGTGATAAGTATGTTTGGGAGGACCACAAGCTTTAGACATTGTATGCTTCTTGTTAATATTTATTAACTAGCGCCCTCGCTACGCTTCGTGTATTTCATTATCTATCTTCTATCTATCTAGGTATACTTATAATAAATCTGTAAAAAAGTCAATTCTGTACATGAAATATATTTTCAAAATAACTATCAGGGGGTGATAAGTGATCGATACTGATGCCAAAAATGCAATCAGTAAAATTTTTGTCTGTCTGTCTGTATGTTCGTTATAGAAAAAAAAAAGTACGGGACGGATTTTGACGAAACTTGGTACAATTATTCTTCATACTCCTGGACTGGTTATAGTATACTTCATTACGCTACAATCAATAGGAACAGAACAGTAACGGGAAGTGTTGGGAAAACGGGTGAAATTTTTATCTGTATGATGATTGATCGCGCATCACGCGAAAACTAATGCATGGAACAAAATGCGTCCCTGCCCAGGAGTATGAAGAATATTCGTACCAAGTTTCGTTAAAATCCGTCCAGTAGTTTTTTTTCTATAACGAACATACAGACAGACAGACAGACAGACCGACAGACAGACAAAAATTTTACTGATTGCATTTTTGGCATCAGTATCGATCACTAATCACCCTGATAGTTATTTTGAAAAAATATTTCATGTACAGAATTGACCTCTCTACAGATTTATTATAAGTAAGATAGAAGATGAAACTTTCTTTTCTGCTATTTGCTACTTACATATTTTTAAGCTGAAACTCGGTCCCCCAAGCGTCACATCGGACGGAGCTTACAACTCGTTATCCAATGCACACAGGAAACGTGAAATACAAGTATATCGACACTTAGAGCGCTTTCACACTGGCGTTTTAGTCGCGCGACTGCAGCGCTGCCGCTGCTAAGCGGGTAAATATTAAAGCGGTTCCAGCATAGAATTGTTTAACCTAATAAAGGTTGTCCGAAAAACATAAATGATAAGACCGCCTTTATTATACCTACTTTTTATGTCTGTATACCTTTTCCTGTAAATGGCTAGGCTTGTGCAATAAAGAATATCTGTATAACAGCAACTGCTATTTTTTACCATCGAACATCACGTACTAATTCAGGATTTCATCCTTATCATTCTTCTTGTCGAGTCGATGACAAAACGATTATATGTTGTGAGACCTTATCATGTATTCATTTATTTAAAACTTTCTTACACAAAATGGTACAAAAGTCGAACTTGATGCTAGGAGCATTCTCTACCAGTCAACCTTTGGATCATGCAGAGAGCAAATGTGTGTATCATCTTGATAGTACTATGGTACGTTTTGCATGAAATTTGCCTCTTGCGGTTCTTTGCAATCAGGTTCCAGCTGCGACTTTTTCGCATGAATACTGCTTGGAGACCTATAAAAAGTGAGCGTACAAATGTCTCAAGAGCCGGAAATGTACTATGACTCTTCTGGTCTATGACAATGGTCAAATGACCTTCAGGCCCGTTTGCGTGGGACGCCTAAGTATGTCCAGTTATGGACGTTTGCAGAACAATGATAGATCGTGCAACTGCGGACCTAACGGCGCGCAAACGCGCGGCTAAAACTGCTATGTGTGAAAGCGCCTTTAGAATATCTGGAGCAACATCATGTTCTTAATCTCATATGAGAGTTTTCAATTTTCTCCAAGTTTCCTCGAGGACATAATATCGTTTTGCTGCAGATGTACCGGTTATCTTCACACTGAGCGAAGTTTGTTATGTAAACTAAAAATGTCTGTAAAACTGCAAAGTTTTGATCACAGTTGCGAAGAAACTTTTACTTATCCGTGCGGTGCAGTATGAAAAAAGGAGAAGTAGGGTATAGCGAATTTTCGCCCGGGGAAATACCTCTACCTTAAAAAAAAATTGTCAAATTGAGAACCTCCGACTGGCTCGGTGGTTCAATTGGTAGTGACCTCTGCCTTCTGAGCCAAGGGTCGTGGGTTCGATCCCCACACATTACAAATATTTGTGTGCATGAACATGTCTGTTTGTATTGGTCTGGTTGTATGTATAATATGTATTTATTTACAAAAAAAAAAGTACCTATCTAAGTATGTTTATCAGTTGTCTAGTACCCATAGTACAAGCTTCGGCTTAGTTTGGGGCTAGATGGCGCTGTGTGGCCTAGCGTGGCATGTCTTGGGTTATTTATCCTCCTTTTTGAAGTCGGTTAAAAACCCATTAACAATTGTCGACCCAACTCAAGGTTAGAACTCGGGACCTCTCGTTAGACAGGCATCTACGACCACTACACCAGTCTTACTTTATTAATAAAATGGTTCATTAAATATAGTCACGGCTGTGAATTTAATCACCTCATTTGAAAGAAAATCTATTCTTAACGAGAAGCGAAGGAAAATTATCATATTGTATAAATTGGTAATTAAGTCAAAAGAAATTATTCAGTATCTCGCCTTATTGGACGCTAATAAACCAACGAGAAAGATAGATTAGGACTGACTTGTATTGAAAGCTATACTATTTTATAGCGAGACAGAATAGTGGCTTTCCCTCCCCTGGAATCCGAACAATAGGTATTCCCTATGATGAGTTGTCCCTGCATGAGTTATTTTTTATGGATTTATTAAGATCTTTTATGTACCAGATACATAAATATCGAAGAATTTTTAAACTTTATTTTCTATTAAGTGAGTTATAAAGCCTTAAAGTTATTGCTTAGACAGAGAGATCCGACGTGACGGATGACTTCACGTACCATGCACGCCATAAAACTCCATAGAAAAATCTGTTTTCATGAGAGAGACGGATGTGTTTACTTTCAACGACTGTATCTCGCCCATTTTACAGCTAATTTCAATTTTATTTTCACTGTTCGTAGTATATTTTTCATGAATATTCCCTATTAAGGGCCACCGCCATGCCGGCCTATAAGATAGCTCCGGCTATAAATATTATATCAGACAACATCTCATACATTGCTCCGATCCCAAAGTAAGTTGTTTGAGCACTTGTGTTATGGGTATCACAACAACGAAGGTACCACTATGTACAGCTATTAAATTTGGGATAAGATTATATGTAATGTTGTCTGATATTTATTTATATCTATTATGATAAAATTTAGATTAGAATAAAATGTTTGTATTGGCAGCGGGATTATCAACCCTAGTAGTATGATCAAATATCGCTTTTCATCGCATAGCATCGCTTTTTAAGCGTCTCGCCCACGTCTCTCAGTAGATATTAATTGATTGGGCTGAAATTATTTCATTATTGGCATCGTGACGTCATGAATATAAATGTATTCAGCCACGGGCCTGTTCGCGCCAGATAGCAGACACTTTGCCACTAAATTATGAACTCTAAACTTAGCGTGATAAGATTCACAACGGTATCGACAGGCGTGTGTTTTATTAGAAACATTTTTGCGTTTAAGTCGTCGTGATAAGGTTCATTGTCGTATACTTTTTGAGGCTTTCGTATCAGCTTTGCACGCGGCTTTTAATGAAAGGTAATTGTAGCTTTTAATTTTGGGTTTGCGGAAGCCGGGTGCCGGTCTGGCGGATAAAAGATAACAGAAATATGACATGATTCTACATAGGTAGTTACCTACTTTTTGATATAGTTGTTTTTATAGTAGCTCGCCATAAAAGCTTCCCTACGCCTGATGGAAAGCGAAAGAGAAGCCCGAGTCGCTGAGACAACGGGCAAATAACAGGTCAGTTCAGAACACTCATCGGCAGAAACACGACCCGGAGGTCATTTGGCTGCGGAATTCTATAGGGTCATGGTCCTCCTGACGGGCAGCTCAATTCGAGTGAAGATTCGCTATAATGCCCTACCTTTTTTTAATACTAGACCTTAAACAATTTAATCGCTGTGCAGTGACTAATTAAGCATACAAATCGCCACCCAATTTATAATGTCGCCTGCCCGTGGTGCATCCTGCTGAATAACAAACAATTCTCTGGTAGCCGATTGGTGGCGGTATAACCATCATGACTGAAGGAGTAGCTAAATACCACAGGCCGGTGACGGGCAGCAGCGTCACCGGAGCGAGAAGCTACGCCCTGCGATCACCAACCCGCCTGCCCAGCGTGGCGACTATGGTTATATCCTCCAGATGTTTGCCCTTAGCACGAACAACTGCCTGCCTGCTGCCGCCTGCCCAGTGTGGCGATTATGGGTATATCCTCTAGATGTTTGCTCTAAGTGGCGAACAACTGGATAGGCCTATGTCCAGAAGTGGACTGCAATGTGCTGATGGTATTTTTGGTTTAAAATTACACTTCACACTTGCCGGCATATTGTTCTATACAGGGGATGTAAGGGAGCGGCCTATCATCTTTTCGCTCCAAGCCAACCTCACCTGCCCGTGGTGCATCCTGCCGAATAACAAATGAGGCGCTGGCAACCGACTGGTGGCGGTATAACCATCACAATTGAAGGCGTAGCTAAATACTAAAGACCGGTGACGGGCAGCAGCGTCACCGGAGCAAGAAGCTACGCCCAGCGATCGCCAACCCGCCTGCCCAGTGTGGCGATTATGGGTATATCCTCTAGATGTTTGCTCTAAGTGGCGAACAACTGGATAGGCCTATGTCCAGCAGTGGACTACTATGTGCTGATGCTATTTTTGGTTTAAAATTACACTTTACACGTGCCGAAACATTGTTTTATACACTCTCTTGACTCCGAACCAACATTGTAACAGGAGCTCCATTACAGTTTCATAATATTATTCCAACATAAAAACTAAAAGGTCGAATTATTATCATAATACTTCGGGGTGAGTTGGGAATGGCAGTCATTTCACTTTTACGGCCCCAAACAAAAGCGGTTGAAAGTTTGTTAAACTATGTTTTAGTGATGTTAGGAAATCATTGCTTTATTATCTGGTAGTCGTCTGGTGGTGGTATTACCATCACAAATGAAGGAGTAGCTAAATACCACAGGCCGATGACGGGCAGCAGCGTCACTGGAACGAGGAGCCTAGCCCTGCGATCGCTAACCCGCCTACCCAGCGTGGCGATTATAGGTAAAGCCTCCAGGTGTTTTTCCAAATTGGCGCACAACTGGAGAGGCCTATATCGAGAGTCAGAGTGCGAGTCTTTCGAACTTGGAACATAAAACCGGTGTCTATTGGCTGAAGTGATCCCTTACCATCAGGTGACCTTCAAGCCTGTTTGCCCCTTTGCCATAAAATAAAGTAAAACACTTTATTTTTCCTGTTGAAGAATTCGCCATGAGAAAAACATTCATGAAAATGGTTTTGGGTCGGATAACGTACTGCTGGATCATTGTTGCATTAAACGTATTGTAGTGCAGAGCAAAAATAAACTTATGCCGGCCATACACGCAACGGTCTACCGGAGAGACCAATATAAGAGAGGTAGGGCATAGCGAATCTTCGCTCGAATTGGGCCGCCCGTCCGGGGAAGAACCTCCACCCTATAGAATACCGCAGTCAAATGACCTCTGGGTCGTGTTTCTGCCGGTGAGTAGGGTTTCCGGCGCTCGTGGGGGGTTAGGGTTGGGCCGGCATGGCGGTGGCAACTGATAGGTAACCGACCAGTTACCTGCCCGTTGTCACTGCGACTTGGGCTTTTCTTTCGCTTTCCATCAGGCGTAGGGAGCCATTATACCGAGCTACTATAAAAAAAAAACCTCAGAGGTTTTTTTCAGGCAAGAGCTTAATCCTCTATGCCATCACTGCGACTGTGGTTCGGAGGACACGGCAGAACATACGCTTCGGCATTGCCCGGCCAATGAGCGCTCCGTCCTCGTCACTGTCGAGCCACTATAAAAAAAAAACCCAACGGGCTGCCTCTGTTTTGCGTCGACAGTGTAAAATTAACTCATGTGGTCTTACGCGTTTTGATTAGACCGACGAAATGCGCCATGTCCATTCCATCGCCAAACAATTTGGTCTACAGTCACAACACTACCGGTCCGGTCGAGAAAACCTTCACACACAATATTTGCCGAACAAGTAAGTTGCCGTAAGTTGCCAAGTTGCGGCATGTCGGCACTCCACACGGAATGTTACAAATATTCTGAATTTTCAACAACAGTCCTCGGTACCTATGAAATACTTTCGAATCTAGTTCAAAGTGGAATCCTTATCTCAAACGGTTCGCGACGCGTGGAATTTTCGAAATGTTTAAAGTTTTCTATGGTAATAGGATACGAAGGAGAGCCTACAAATTTGTCAAGGGCCATCAACGACCTGTGACTCCCCTTTTTTTAAGATATATTCGCTCTTGTTTTTTTTTCTAGAGGGGAATGCATTAGGCACCGTCATGACATCTTTTTTTTTATAGTGGCTCGACATAATGGCTTCCCTACGCCTGATAGAAATTCGCTGTGACAACGGGCAAGTAACTGGTCAGATAACCACCCATGCCGGCCCAACCCTAGCCACCCATGAGCTCTGGAAACCATACTCACCGGCAGAAACACGACCCAGAGGTCATTTGACTGCGGTGTTCTATAGGGTCCTTCACCGGACGGGCAGCCCGATGACCTTTGCTCGATGTAGCTCGTGGGGATTAAGGTTGGGCTGGCATGGCAGAGGCAACTGACAGGTTACGAGTAATGCTTGTCACCGCGACTTGGGCTTCTTTTTCCCTTTCCATCAGGCGTAGGGAAGCCAATATGTCGAGCTACTATAAAAAACATAAAAAAGCGTAGATACTCTAAACGTTTCATCATCATCATCACTCTATTATAGTCCTAAACGTTGAAGCCAACTCAATTCCTAACACGCATTAAAATCACCTAAAAGCCCTCCTTCAAATCTCCGGTGCGTCTATAAATAGCCCTGTCTCCATTGAAAGTCGTATGTAGATGTCAAACATAAAATTAACCCTCCACTAGCAAACGAGGCCCGTACGGAGCGGGTCAAGCGACCCGCCCTTATTTCCGTGCGACTTACAAGGCGTACCTTCGTATATGGCGTGATTTAAAAGGTCCCGGCGATGTATGGATTTCGTCCCTTCTTCGATTGACGATCGGAATATAACAAGATTACTCAAGTATATACGAGTACAAAAATCTTCAGACTACATAATCATCAGCCTGTAGCAGTCCACTGCTGGACATAGGCCTCTCCAGTTGATCACCACTTAAAGCAAACACCTAGAGACTTTATGTATAATCGCCACGCTGGGTTGGCGATAGCAGGGCGTAGCTCCTCGCTCCAGTGATGCGTTGCCAGTCATCGGCCTGTGGTATTTAGCTACGCCTTCAATCATAATGTATGTACGCTTACCATCAGGTGTGAGGTCATCCTGAAAGCACTTCTTATAAAAAAAACACCACCAGTCAGTAGCCAGAAGAGCGTCGTTTGTTATTCAGTAGGATGCGCCAAGGGCAGGTGACGGTGGTTCGAAGCGAAAAGCTATTAGGTCCCTTACATCCCTTTTTGACCATTACGTTCGACCATTTTTTTTTATAGTTGCCTCGACATAATGGCTTCCCTACGCCTGATGGAAGCGAAAGAGAGACCCAAGTCGCTGTGACAATTGGCAAGTAACTGACACTCTATCTCACCAAGCAGAAACACGACCCGAAGGTCATTTGGCTGCGGATTATTTTATAGGGTCTTTCCCCGGACGGGCAGCTCAATTCGAGCGAAGATTCGCTATGCCCTACCTCTCTTGAATTTACAGGATCAGAACAAAATGTAGCTGTGCCGCCACTTCAACTTCAACTGAACTACCAAATCTCATGCCAAAACCCAATCGCTTAGATTTTAAATAACGTTCTCCTTGTCTTCTCGCAAGTCATGTGTTAAAATTGGGTCGAAAAGGGCAAGTTAGCATGCGCCGATGCACAGACGAAGTCACGCCGCGAGCTCAGACGCGATATCAGCGAAGTTTTAATTTGAAAAGGATTGATGTACTGAGCTGTCAGACCATTTTTTTATTATTTATTTTTTATTAGTGAATGGGTAGCGCTTTCCTCAACTAGCCTGATGTTAAGCGATGTTAGGCCTAAGATGAACCGCGCTTACCCATCAGAAACCGATTCACTCTCGCCTTGAAAATCTGAAGATTATATTCCTCGATTATATTATAAATAAATATTAAAATTAGACAACATCACATACATTGCTCCCGATCCCAAAGTAAGTAGCTTAAGCACTTGTGTTATGGGTATCAGAACAACGAAGGTACCACAATAAATACTTAAATACGAATTATAACAACCAGACACGGAACAACACAAGTAATTCATCACACGAATGTTTAGGTCCCGGGTGGGAATCGAACCACGACCCTTGGCTCAGAAGGCAGGGGTCACTACCAATTTGAGCCACCGAGCCAGTCAGATCATTACATCGAGCTCGTTTAAGGAGTCGTGAAAATACTGTGGAGGGATGTAAGGGAGCGGCCTAAGATCTTTTCGCTCCAAGCCAACCTCACCTGCCATGGTACATTCCTTCAAAATAAACAAAATAGGCACTGGCAACCGATTGGTGGCGGTATAACCAACACAATTGAAGGCGAAGCTAAATACTACAGACCGATGTCTGGCAGCAGCGTCACAGGCGCGAGAAGCTACGCCCTGCGAATCGCCAACCCGCCTGCCCAGGGTGGCGATTATGGGTATATCCTCTAGATGTTGGCCTTAAGTGGCGAACAACTGTTGTGGAACGGCAGCAGGTGAGGTTGACTGGAGCGAAAAGATGACGGGTTCGCTCCCTTACAAGTAGTATCTTTAAACAGGGCATGAAGTGGCACATAAGCACCGATACTTTGTTTATTTATAGTGTGAACCAGCCATTTTGTCGTTATCATGTCCAATTATTAAGATTCTAACTTTTCTTCTTCTAAGTTATTTCTATATTACGACGCTCTCCACACAACCCTACTCTTGTTGTCATGAGAGATGTTATTGCGGGGGAGGACGCCTCCTTGCGTTAATCCTACAATTATACAATCTCACGTTAGATGCATACGATGGGCGTTAAGCCGTTGATCCTGCATTCTGACATCGATTCGATTGTGTCGAACTATCGTCGTATCAGATTGTAGGAACAGACTTGTGCTTACGACAAGTGTACGTACTTTCGCCGAGCTAGGTGATTGTGCTTCAATGAACCATCTTGGATTGTCGTTAATATATACTGAGTCGTGATGAAAACTTCTCATGCGCGTTGTAGGATTATATACTTCAAACATCTATCTTCACATCGCTACAGAATTATCAGATTGAAGAAAACTATCTAACTACTATAGAAAAATGTTGTTTTGCAAGATATTTTCAACAATCTGTTTGGTAGTTTCAAGTGAGCCGAAAAGTTCCTCAAACTTGCGCATTTAAGTAAATCTGTATGTTGGAGCTTGATCCATTAAGTGTGGTAAACCAAACCTAAAGGATGGTTGTGGTGATCAGATAAACGTTTCTAGCCGTGTTCTCTTGTAATTACAATCTTGTCGAATTTTGAATAATGTTTATGTATAAAAGTCATCTAAAACCAAATTCACACTTTGTAGGTAGAGCTCACACAGTTTTTAAGACGATAATTATCTAGAAAAAAAGCTTTGCGTGGAAATATATTTACCACATCGACAAAGTGCTAAAATAAAGTAACAAAATATGTATTTTTGGGGTAGGTATACCTGCCTTGTCTACGCATAAAGGGGGAGATTTTCACGCCTACATCCCACTTTGTGAGCTTCAATAAATAGATCATTTATAAACATTTGAGAGGTTGCTAAAACGATGTTTTTGATTTAGTTATTCGTTTCTGATCAACTTAAAAGGTATTTCATCTTGAAAGAGCTCTTAAAGCTAAACATCTGACTCGAATCTAAAAAAAATGTAGTCCTTGCATTGAACTTCGAAAGTTAACTCTACGCGCTAAAATTTTTAGATTGTTTTTTCAGATACCAACATGTAAAACATTACCCTTCTCCTTTGCAGTCGCTGTAAAAATGGGTTACTTTGGAAACTTTGTAGAAAATTAACTGACTAGTGACCTGGAACAGTATTATAGATGTGATCTGACACGTGTTTGGTCGGCTCTTTATCTATATATAAGATATATCTATCGATCCATGCAGCTATAGCTTATCATCGTTATCTAAGAGAGGTAGGGCACAGCGAATCTTCACTCGAATTGAGCTGCCCGTCCTGGAAAGGACATCCACCTATAGAATAAATAATAATAATAAATAACCCAAGACATGCCACGCATGGGCCACACACGCGCCATCTAGCCCCAATTAACCCGAAGCTTGTACTATGGGTACTAGACAACTGATAATCTTACTATACTTTTATTTTTTGTAAATAAATACATATTATACATAGAAACTCCAGACCAATCAAACAGACATGTTCATATTGTTCATGCACACAAATGTTGTAATGTGTGGGGATCGAACCCACGATCCTTGGCTCAGAAAGGCAGAGGTCACTACCAATTGAGCACCGAGGCAGTCGAGATACCGCAGCCAATGACCTCCGGGTCGTGTTCCGCCGGTGGACAGGGTTTCCGAAACTCGTGGGGGTTACGGTTTTAGCGGTCATGGCGTTGGTAACTGATAGATAAACTGACCTGTTACTTGCCCGTTGTCACAACGAATTGGGCTTCTCTTTCGCTTTCCATCAGGCGTAGAGAAGCCTTTATGTCAAGTTACTAAAAAAGTCGGTCGGTATATCCTTACGCGACCTCCAGTTGCGTGGGTATCTCCACTGATGCTCTACAAATCCGAAACCGCAAGACAAACTGACGGCTGCGAATTACGACGCCTTATCAAGGAAGTTTTAATTTGAAAAAGGATTGACGCAGGGAGGCGTCCGCGCCTCGGGGTGAGAAGTTAAATTGGGATGAAGAGGTGTGATTTTTGTCCAACTTTCTGATCGGTATAGATTGCGTGCGTTGACATATTTCGTGTGGAGAATTTTATTTTTGTTAGAGAACGTTTTGGGATTTAAAGTGGATGTCAGTCGCAATATATTAGATACGTAAGTATACTATATTTATAGTAAAGCACTAAAATATGATGTTGGATCTGGCTTTTAAAAAGGTTTTTGTATGTTTTTTTTTATATGTTTACGGTTGTCAAAATTGCGGAGGCTGGAGGATATACCCATAATCGCACGCTGGGCAGGCGGGTTGGCGATCGCAGGGCGTAGCTTCTCGCTCCGGTGACGCTGCTGCCCGTCATCGGCCTGTGGTATTTAGCTACGCTTTCTATCGTGATGTTTTACCGCACCTTCGGTTTGCCAGAGCCCTCGTTTGTGGTTCGGCAGATGCACTACGCAGGCAGTGAGGTTGGCTTGGAGCGAAATGATGATAGGCCGCCCTTACATCCCCAGATGATTGGCGCAACTATTAACTATAATCTTGTACATATTTCTGTAATGTTAACACTGATTTGACGCCTGAACAACCAACTAGCAAATTCATACAACAACAACTAATAACGAAATATTACCTACATCAGGAATCACCGACTTACTTATGTGATTTCCCGCATCAAGTGCCTCAAAGCCGGAGGGTACCTGATCTCTCCGCATTCACGTCGGCACCAATCACGCTAACGGACAATAACGAGGGTTGGCTTGGTAAATATAAAAAAATGGTCAAATGTGAGTCGGACTTGTGGAAGGGTTCAAAAGTTGCTATGAGCAAGAAATTACAAACAATCAAATGATATTTAGATCTTTCGTATTAGCAGATAATTTATTTATTTAATCTTATATGCACATAAAGTTATACAAAAGCGGACATAATGCCGCGTAGCAATCTCTACCAGTCAACCATTCAATCATCATCATCAGCTATTACAGTCCACTGCTGGCCCAAGGCTCTCCAGTTGTTCGCCACTTAGAGCAAACATGTGGAGGGATTACCCATACTCTCCACCTGGGCAGGCGGGTGGCGATCGCGGGCGTACTTCTCGCTCACGGAGACGCATGCTGCCCGCCATCGGTCTGTGGTATTTAGCTACGCCTTGAATGTGATGGTTATCCGCCACCAGTCGGTTGCCAGCGCCTCGTTTGTTATTCGGCAAGATGCACCACGGCAGGTGAGGTGGCTTGAGCGAAAAGATGATGGTCGCTCCCTTACATCCCCATCCATGTTCTATTCTAAGGAGAAAACCTCCAAGAAACTCAATAGTTTTGACAGACGTACAGTAAACTTCTTACCTATACTTAATTGGTACCTATTTTTCCTCTAGGGTTACGGAACGCTAAAAAGGGGCCCTATCTATAATACAAGTGATGGCCTAAGTTATGAGAACCCTCGAGTTTTTGCGTGGAGGTATTATCGATTTTTGTTGGGAATATTTGTGGTGGAGAGACTACAGATGTGGTCAGAGATTGAAATTATCACTGAACCATATGGTAGCTACAAATTTGATATGAATAGATAATGATAATTGTAAGAATCACTTTCATTATCTACTAGCTGTGCCAGCGGCGGCGCACGCATTAAATGGTACCTACATATAAGTTAGACCTGTAGCAACAGCTATTGATTGTAGCGTGATGAAAAGTACCTATGACCTGCCCAGTACATGAAGATTGTACAAAGTTACGTTAAAATCTGTGAGTAGTTTTTGATTCTATAACGAATTACAGACCAAACAGACAGACAGACGGACAGACAGACGACAGACCGACGGACAGACAGACAGATCCAACAGACAAAAATTTTACTGATTGCATTTTTGGCAATCAGTATCGATTACTGTACACGAATTGACCTTTCTACAGATTTATTTTACGTATAGATTGTAAAGATATAAGTATACGCGTAGATAACAGTCGCAAATGCCTATATGTTCAATCTAGTCCTCAGAAAACACAAATGATCAATAGATATTAAGCAATGCCAAGCTATCTCTGACTACTAGT